>CM053597.1:115581977-115597436 GCA_028646575.1 Pseudocheirus occidentalis | reverse complement strand
GAGAGACCAGACTGGGGAAGGGGCTATACAATGGGATAGCTATCTTGGGGTGGGGAGATTGGGGGAGGGGCTATACAATAGGATAGCTATCTTGGGGTGGGGGTAGGGGAAAGATGGGGAGAAAATTTGTAACTCAAAATCTTGTGGAAATGAATGTTGAAAAATAAAGATAAAAATAAAAAATAAAGATTAAAAAATAAAAATAAATAAAAATAAAGATAAATAAATAAATGAAAACCAAAACCAAAAACTACTTTTCTCTGTGATTTCACTTTTCTTTTGGTTGTGCTGCAGTTTATCACATCTCCTAAGGCTGTAGCCCTATGGTTTTCTTAGAGTCTTCTTGTATCTAACCAATTAACAACCAACCAAATCAATCAATAAGCTTTTTTATGGAGTGCCTCCCCTGTGTCAAGTACAGTGCTAGGTGCTGAACAAGAGTCCCTTTGCTTCCACTTCACAGCGCTCATATCTGACCACTTTTCTCTATTTATACTGTAACAAGCCAAATGGATTACTGCAATAACCTGTTGTCAGGTCTTTCCCACTTCCAGCTCTGATTCCCTCTCATTTTTCTTTTATTTTGCAGCCAGAACAATCTTTTTTTTTTTTGAGGGGGGAAGGCAAGGTGAATGGAGTTAAGTGGCTTGCACAAGGTCACACTGCTAGTTAAGTGTCAAGTATCTGAGGAGGGATTTGAACTCAAATCCTCCTAACTTCAGAGCCAGTGCTCTATTCATTGCACCATCTAGCTGCCCCTACTGTTCCGCCTAGCTGCCCCTTATGAATAATTTTTCTTAAGAATAGATCTAGTCATTTCACTTCTATGCTCAAAAATCTTCAGTGGTTCCCCTTTGCCTGGCATTCAAACACCTGCACTCTCTTGCACTTGACAATCTAGTACCACCCAAACTTTCCTGGCTTTACAGGTAGTTCCCCTATAATGCAGCACACACATTCCCATATTATGCAAAATCATGTAATAAAAGTTTATGGAGAAAATTAGGTTGGGAGGACAATACTCAAAACATAAAAAGACATGAACTTAATAAAAAATGGTAGCATGGTTTATACATATTAAAAGATTAAGAAATACACAAATACTCCAACAAATGGTAGCTTGACTTGTGCCCGGGGCTGTAGGAGCAAGTTGAGCAAGCCAGTCAAGCTGTGGGCCTCAGGGCTGGAGGCTCAGGTTGGTGGGGGTGGTGTATTGTGAACCAACCCTTCTTCTCCCACAATTCCTACCAAATCACTCAAATCCTGTCTCCTCCATGAAACTTTCCCTGATCCCACAGTCAGGAATGACTTTTTCCCTTGGTCCTTACATAGCTCGGGGCCTCACAACTCTACAGCATTCATGTAATCCTGTGTATTTTAGATTTCACTGTATTTTTGTTTTATGTTTTCAGTTTCAAAAGGAATGTCTCACTGAAATTTTCTAATTCCTTTAGTGCTTAGCACAGTACTCTGCACTTAATCATAAAGGTCAAATCAATGAATTCTAAGTTAATATGGTGTAGCAATGAGTTCAAAGTCATTATAAGGCTTTCTTTTTTTCATCTTAGCTTTTGGACAAGATTTGAGATCTTATATACTTTCTAAATAAAGTGTCAATTTTATGGAGGGTGATCTTTTCTCTCCAAAGGACTACTAGAATTTGAAAGGCTAATTTCTATTTTCTCTCAATTTTCCCACATCTTAATTATTTTCTATTGAAGTGCAAAAGTTCTATTACTTCTTTCATCAAGGGTGTTGCATTTCCAAAATAAAGAATTACTAGTATATTCCACAAATAAAAACAATACACAAATAACCAAAATGACTGAGGAGGGATTTGAACTTAAATCCTCCAGACCAAGTCAATTGAATAAAAGAGAGGAAAATCCCCAGAAGTCTGACTTAGATATTCCCCAGTGTATTTTAATTGTCCATACCAAACTAATGTATGTAGAGAAAAATATTCATAATTACCAACTGAGATGTGTCTTGACGTTCCAAAGACAAAATAGGTCAAGATGGGAAAGAAAGCAGAGTAAAGACCAAATCCGACAGGAACTGCAGCCAATAGTGCATATGCCATACCTGAAAGTATATCCAAAACAATTTAATTTACAAACCTAAAGGGTGGTATTTTATCTTCTAATACTGAGAGAGTGCTTTCATTTCAATAATCATTCTCACTAGTCTCTTTTAATATTTTATTCTTCCAATTACAATTTTTCACATTAATTTCTTAAAATTTTCCAAATTCTTTCCCTCCCTCCTTTCCCTCTCCCCTCATTGAGAAGACAAGCAATTTAATATAGGTAATACATGTGCAGTTATGCAAAACATATTTCCATATTAGTCATTCTGTGAAAGAAGACACAAACCAAAAAATGGCCCAAGAAAAAGTCTTTTTAAAAATATGCTTTAATCTGTACTCAGACTCCATCAATTCTTTCTCTAGAAATGGAAAGCATTTTTCATCAATTTCTTCAGAATTGTCTCAGATCACTGCATTGCTGAGAATAGTTAAGTCATTCACAGTTGATTATCATACAATATTGCTGTTACTGTGCACAGTGTTCTCCTGGTTCTGCTCACTTCATTTTGCATCAGGTGATGTAAATCTTTCCAGGGTCTTCTGAAATCATCCTACTGATCATGTATTACAGCACAGTAGTATTCCATCACAATCATATACCAGAACTTGTTCAATCATTCCCCAATTGATAGACATCCCCTTCTTAAAAGTCTCAATAACCTGTTTATTCTACATAAAATTTTGTGAGTATGTTGGACATAAGGCCCAGACCTGTGATTTCATTGGTGGTAAACTCTTTGCATGGAAATTCCTTCCACTGGTACAGATTGGCAACTCCTCTATAACTTAGAATCTTAGTGGCCTAGATCACTAAGAAGTTAAATAATTGCTTATAGTCACACAGCTAGTCTATGGACTCATGACCCTCGATCGAGTGCTGCAAGGGAGCTTAGAGGCTACTTGGTCCAACCTTCTTTATTTTGAAGATTGGAGTAGCTCAGACTCAGAAAGGATGTACAGGTCATAATCATCAGAGGTAAGGTTTAAATCCAGTTTGCTTTGTCTCCAGGGCCTCTGTCAAAGGTAGTATTTAAACCCACCTCCTCCTGACTTTATGAACAGTCCTCTATCAACTGTATCACTAAAAATAATCCAACCTGGCTAAAACAAAGGTTGCATTTAAATGTGCCACCTATTCAAATGCTTGACTAAATTAATCCGTAATTTAGTCACTTAACTGGTTAAGCAGTCAAAAAAATTGAACCAAGTCTTTGAATTGTTTAACTCAATTCAATGATTTAACCAATTATGTATGGGGAATTAGGGAATTAAACTAGAATAAAATTTGTCTGGCCCAACCAGTAAACATTTAACCAAAAAATTAAATATATACATAGAAATGCTCCAGATTCTGTATTGAAGCTGTGTGATGCATAGTCTCTCCAGGAACATGCTGGGGAGTATAAACTGACCTGGGGAAGATGTAAAGACTGTGCAAGGATAGTCCCTCCTATTCTTTGCATTTTAGGATTCATGGAATTTAAGCTAGAGAGGACCTTGTTCTTTGATGCACATTTTTAACTCCTCTCACCTATTTAAGCAATTATCCTTACAGACTCAGTTCAATTGAATGGTTTGTTTTTTCCTTTTTTGCCTAGAGAAACTTTTCCCCCCTCCATAGAAAGGGGAAGGGAACTGTGTAACAGTAATTGGGTTCTATAAAAGAGGATTGAGCTCAGCCATTAGTTTGTCCACATACAAAATTGGACTGAAAAGTAGGTTCAAATACCATCTCTGTTACTTACTAGTTGTATGACTTCAAGTAAATCATTTAACTTCCCCAATCTCTGATTCCTCATTTGTAAAATGGAGTTAATAGTAATACTTCCCAGGTTTGCTGTAAGCCTCAAATAATGTATCCTACGCTTTGAAAACTTTGCTCTTTACATGTTTACCTAGCAGACTGCAGCAGTGGTAAAACAGCTGGGTTGAAAAGAAAGGATTTTGCGCTCTCTCTCTCTCTCTCTCTCTTTCTCTCTGTGTTTCTCTGTCTCTCCTCTCTCTCTCTCTCTCTCTCTCTCTGTCTCTGTCTGTCTGTCTGTCTGTCTGTCTGTCTGTCTCTCTCTCTCTCTCCCTCTCTCTCCCTCTCTCTCTCTCTCTGTCCCTCCCTTCCCTAAACTGTGGGTATGGAGTTACAGAGATTATGTCAAGCTGTGGGAGGCTGTTAAGAGCAAACATTAAAAAGGCAATCTTATGGCCTCTTACCTTGTAAAGTGGCCACAAGCCCGGTGCTAACACCAGAAATTGTGTCACTAAGTAGCCATTCTTTTACTCGGTATTTGGGTAGCCACTCCAAGATGGGTAAAAGGGTTTTCAGCATCCGAATGGCCCTCCTTCTGGAACAACTACCAAAAAGCAAGAAAATTAGGTTTCTAATCTAATACTGAGCAAAAACAGTCCACCCATCCATTTGCCAAGAACTATATCAGTCATAGAATCATGGACTCTTTTTTGAATGTTAGAACTTACAGAGAACCTAGTTGAAGAGTGTACAGTAGTAGAAAACACACACATAAGTTATCTTTTTATGAGATCATGAATTTAGAACTGGAAAGACTCTGTAAATCACCCAGTCCTACCCCTTCATTTTACAGACGACAAAACTGCAGATGTTAGATGACCAGCCCAGATTCACACAAGTCATAAGAGATAAGGGACAGGGTTTGAAAAGGGTGAGAGACTCCAACGGCCAGCGCCCGAAGGGTAGCTCACTCCCCTCCACCCCCTTTTAATACTCTTTAAAAAAAAGTCCCAATAGATTTTGGTCTCACTAACCGGAAATTAGTTTTGACATTTCTAACCCAGGTGCCTACTTTTTTCCTTTAAGTAAACATGCTTTGTGTATCTTGGCATACCACTCCCTTTGTGCCAATTTTTACAGGATTCCAAACTTGATGAATAGCTAAGTAACTTCCATGTAATTGTCCCTTGCAACATTCCTTTTCTTTTAAAATCTGGCAATCATTCAGTTTTCTGTCTTTATGCCACCGGGTTGAGGATTGAATGTTTAGATTTAATTTATTGATTGGAGTTTCCGGGGTTGATTGGACAGCCTCAATCTCAAATCCCTTCCTGTGATTTTGTGACCACTTTCTAATTATAGAGTATTATTCAAATCCTAAATTCTCAAGCGTAGATACAGAGTATAACCTACTGGAACTGGTAATTTAGCACACTTAGTCCGTGGCACAAGGACTCCCAGTCAGGTGATTATCCCAGTGACTCCCCTCCCTCGGGCTGGATTTCTCTTAAAAACCCTCAGCCTTCACCTGTCCCTTTCCACTTGGACCAGGTCCTCAGAAAGGAATGGAAACCACGGTAAAGAAGTCAACATTGTTTAAGGGAAAACCCAGGTGGTGGGAAACAGAAAGAGATGGGTGCTGGGAAGAGGGGGAGAGAGGGGAGGACGAGAGAGCGGGGCAAATTAGGGTGCAGATAGAGAGGGGAAGCCGGAAGGGTGTGACAGAAGAAAGTCCCTGAGGTCCAGTTTTCCGAAACAGCTAGAGTATGGAACGCGGAATGAAATTTAGAACAAGGAACACAAGAATTAGCCTGCGGCCACGACGCTGAATTAGGATCGTGTGCGAAGATGATGACTCCAGTATCTGGAAGACCAAAGGCCAGTCGGTTTTCACCAGGAAAGGCAGAGGGAAGTCAGACAGAGGGCTCGCTACTAGCACCAAACCTCAAGAGAGTTCCCATCAGAGTAAGGCTTTCCTAGCTCGCATCCAGCGACCTAGCCTCAGAGCTCCCTCTCCCCACCCAGGCACGAGCGCGACACCCCCAGCCCGTGGGGGCAGCCCAGCTACCTGCAGCATTTGACCAGTTTCTCGCGGACTGTCTGGCGCTCACGCAGCTGCCGCTCGTACTGCTCCAGAAAGGAGAGTTCGTTGTAGACAGGCCGCGAAATCACATAGTTTTTGTACTCCGGCAGCTCCGGGTCCATCCTGCCAGGAGATGCCATGTCCCTGCGAGAGGAGAGAGGGAGGTGGGAAGTGAGGGAGAAAGAGGAGGAGAGGAATGGGACCAGAGAAAGTGATCGTCCATTAGGATCGTTTCAGAATCTCTGTCAGCGGCCGACCCCAGAGAGACAGAGCTTCCCCTCATTCCCTTCTCCCTTTGGCATAGTCCTCCAAGTAGAATGGCCTGAGGGAATCGGGACAGCACCTAGGGCTGAGAACTTTGGAGGCTAAGTCTCTAGCTCCCCAAAAGAGCTCGGGATAGTTTTGCGCGGGTCGAGTTCGGAATTCTGGACAAACGAGGCGCTGTCCCGGTCCTGAAATTTGTAAGAGTCAGCTAAGGAGGCAAGGAGCACAGGGGTAAGGGAAGGAATAAGAAGGGGAGCAATGGGGAGGGGATGGCACACAAGTCACCGTCCTACTCATTCCCACTAACCTTAGATGGAGACATGAACTCAACCCCCAAGTAGAACATAGTGCAACCCCGGGAAGGGATTGACCCTGGAATCTATCAGCGAACAAAGAGGTCAGCCTACAGAAAATCGCTTGGAGTGGGTCCTCGCCACCGTGGAACCCTTTTTCCAAAATCAAAGTTACTTCCCTCCCCCCGCTTCCCCATCCTGGTTTCTCCTCCTACCTCAGCGACTTTAGCCCAGGTTAGCTTGTTCAGGAAGAAAGTGTCCGGCACCCGACAGAACCGAGTCTGTGATGCTTTTCCTTCAACTCCCTCACCTTTCCCCTCTTACCCACCTTCCCTTACGGGAAGCCTGCTGCAGTCCTGCTCTCTACTGGACAGCCAGAGATCTCACCTGCTCCTTAAACTGCCCCTCCCGGAATGTCCCTGGGGATAGGCCCCTAGGGTGCTTTTATATAGTATGCAGAAGGCGGGTGGAACGTTTATTTATGGAGAAACAGATATCTTGGTTAAAAAAAAAAAGTTAAAAAAAAAAGATGGAGTCCCCAAAGGCCACCTCTATTCACCTGCATAAAGGGAAAAAAATCCTGCTCCTCCTTTTTCTCCTCCTCTAGCTGTTCAACTGCGGTGACTCAGAGTCTCCCCTACACGCTCAGGGCTTGGAACTTGCCAGATACTGGAAACACTTGACATGGGACCGCAGAGCAAGTCCAGATGAAGAGAATGACCAAGAAGTTAGGGTCAACTGGGAGTATAGGCCTTTTCCTCCAAGTTCCATCTTTTTCTGTACTCTCTTACCCAGGTAGAATTGGTAGGCACAAAGTGGAGAGGTGCTGACTGACAAAAAGGAAAGTTTGGGTGAAATTTTATTCTCTTTGGAATTTGGGTCACAGAATCAGATAACTTCAGAGCTGCGCCTTAAAGATCATTTAGTCCATACCCTTCATTGAAAATGAAGAAATTAGTCACAGCTTGGCTATGTATCTGTGTGTGTATGTGTGTGCGCACACATATGTATATAAAATATATTTATTCCTAGCTGTGACTATATATATCTACATCCAGAGAGAAACTTTCTCTCTGGTGTTCACTCTTTCCTAAATTTCCTGATTCTCTTTATATCTTTGCATTTATCTGTGTATTTCTATTCAAATGCACAATTATGATACAAAAGGAAGAAAGCACATTGAATACTGCCCTAACACAGTGTAAAATGGAATACACTAGAACACATGTGGGAGATAGAAATCAGGAGGTAAGAAGGTAAAGGAAGGAGGGAAGTAGGTAGGAACATCCTTATTAGGATTGAATTTTGTCTTTAGGTCTGGAAAATTCTGTATCTTAGCACCACCTGCTGTTTCATGAATTAGATGGAGGAATACTTTGGTTTGTCATCTGAACTCAACATTAGTATAGTAAAATAAATACTCTGTATATGCTGTCCATAAAAATTATAAAAGTATATGGTCAGTAGTGTTTGATAAATGGCGATCCTTCAGGTCAGCTTTCAGACTACATGAAACAGTACAGTCTCCAGGGAAGAAATTTAAGACTTATCCTAATTATATAGAAGGACCTGGAAGATATAAGTCAGTTCAATGCTTTTTCTGCTCTTTCTTTTGAAATCTTTGTAACAAGTAATGGCTCACTGGGTAAGAGGTGAGACATTCAGATAGGAAAGTAATATCAAAACAAAAGATACCAATAAAGGGGCGGCTAAGTGGTGCAGTGAATAGAGCACCAGCCCTGGAGTCAGGAGGACCTGAGATCAAATTCTGCCTCAGACACTTGACACATTTACCAGCCATGTAACTTTGGGCAAGTCACTTAACCCCAATTGCCCTCCAAAAAAATAAGAAAAAGATACCAATAAAAATGAGAGTTTTATTAAGTCAGTTAAGGCCCTCAAATAGTTTTTATTCACTTGGGAAAATTTTACAGAGAGAGATAGAGAGACAGTTAAAAAAGGAGGGAGGAGAGACAGAATTTTTGTAGGCAGAAAATTTTTTATGACTCTCAAAAAGATTAGGTGAATAGAATTTAGAACTATAAGGGACCTTGAGATGATCTAATCTCAAGTAACTTGAGTCCAGTAACCTGCCCAAAGACACAAAAGTAAGTAGTATGTAGAGAAGTCAGAAAAATTCAGGTTCTATGACTCTAAGTCGGTCTTTCCAATTCTACCACAAAGTCCTTCAATCCACAGTATTTTCTCCTACCAACATGCCTTTAAAATGCATGTTGTTGTTGTTATTTGTCCTTCTTTCTCAAAGAGGACCATGACTACAGGAAGATGATGCCATGATTTGCAAGTGAGTTGGATTTAAATGAGGGAGGGCTGTGCAAGGTCTCCAACCTCACTCTCTCCTTCAGAGCCATCTGGGTCCAGTGGCCAGATAGATCAAGATGAATGGAGATAGCTCAGGATGCAGTGTGAGACTTTAGCCTTTTTAAGCTAAGGTCTTTCTGAGTTCTCACTTTGACCGAGACAACACCTAATCAGTGATTAAGGCCAGTTAAGAAATGAGGAGGAATTGCCCTAAAAAAAAAAACTCAATCTGGGAGGGGAAGACCCCCAGGGTTTCTGGCCAAAACAGAAATAATTACTATTTACATTCACTCTAAGCCATCAGGCCCAAACAATGACCATGAAATGGTGCTTGGGCAGGAACCTATTGTTGCCCAATCATTGAGAAGTAGAGTGAATTCAGTTTAAGGCATGGTCTTAAGAAAGAAATCTAGCCAGTAAACTTCAAGATATCTTGCTAGGCTTCAGCCCTAGAAATTCACCTTCCTTTGGGCAGAGCACTTGTAGCACATGTGGACTGAGTGAGAATAATGAGGGGAAGGGAGAGGAGGGATGGAAAGGGAGGGAAACGAAGGAAGGGGGGAAGGGGAGAAGGAAAGAAGGAAGGAAGATCTGGGTCCTAATGATATTCAGTGGCAAAACATAGATCAGGATGATTGGAGATGGCCCACTTAAAATGTATATTGACTAATAAAAGGCAATATAAACTAAGTAAAAAGGTATATATGTCACATTATTACATTATATTATCAACAGTAAGCAACAAATATTTATTAAATGTTTACTATATGCCAGACACTGCGCTGAAACCATGGGTGTAAAAAGACAAAGAAAAAGTTACAAAGAACGATGAGATTAAGTGACTTGTCTTGGGTCACAGAGTGTCAGATGCAGAATTTGGGGTTGACTCTAAATCCAGCCCCCAGAGAGTCATAATAGGAGGCAACCAGGTGACTCAGTGTATAGAGTGCTAGACCTGGAGTCAGGAAGACCTACATTTAAATCTGACCTCAGACACTAACTAGCTGTGTGACCTTGGGCAAGTCACTTAACCTCTGTTTGTCTAAATCTGGAAAAGGAAATGGTAAGCCACTCCAATATCTTTGCCATGAAAACCCCATGGACAGCACTGGCATGATATGGTTTATAGGGCCACAAAGAGTCTAACATGACTGGATGGCTAAACAACAAATGACAGAGAATTATGATCTCAAGCTGCCTCTTAAATACGGTTATTTATAAAAATGTCCTTCAAATCCTCCTACTCCTCCCCATACACACATTTGTATTGTGTCCCAAGTAATTGTCTACCTGGAATGTAAACTCATTGTTATTAAGTATTATTTCATTATTTGTCCTATATACTTAGCATCTAGTACAGGATCTGGCACATTATTAGGTCCTTAATTCATTGATTGAATTAAACTCCTCTTCCCCTACTCCTGGTTCTAGTATACTATATATACTTAGATAGACATATTTTGTGCCTGTGTGCAGATATCCCTTCTTACAAACACTATCTATATTCCATTCTGAAAATCAGTGAGAGATTCCCTTGCCCCTCCTTTTTAGATGATTTAGAAGATCACCAATCATGATTTTAGATGATTTAGCCCAATAAATGAGGCAGACCACTTTACTTCCGAGCATTAGGAGACAGCGAAAGTGAAAAATAAAAACATCACCTACACCAAGAAAGAAAGCATTTTCCGAGAGAATCTAAGTCCTTCTTCTCTCTTTAGAATATTCTTTCTGTGTTTACCTGTCTAGCAATTTATAAAATGTCACAGGATAATAAAGACAAAAGTCCTTCATATATTAAATTTAAGAAGGTCATAACAAAATTGCTGTTTGTCTATGTATCCTTCTGAACTTCTTTGAAAAAAGATTTGCTATTACTTGTTTTTACATTCCCCCCCCTTTTCTTTTTGGAGGGGGGAAAGTAGGGCAATTGGGGTTAGGTGATTTGCCCACAGCTAGTGTTAATCATCTGAAGCCATATTTGAACTCAGGCCCTCCTGACTCCAGGGCTGGTGCTCTATTCATTGTGCCACCTAGCCATCTCACCCCCCCCCCCATTTATTTTTATGTTGTATTATATCTTTATTTATTTTGTTAAATATTTTCATTACATTTATTTATTTTTAACATTCGATTTTTAGAATTTTGAGTTCCAAATTCCCTCCCAGCCTTTAGCTCCTTCCTCATCAATTGAGAAGGCAAGTAATATATTCATTATACCTGAGAAGTCACGCACAACATTTTCATATTAGCTATGTTGTCCTCTCAAAAGCAAGAAAAATAAAGTGGAAAAAAGTATGCTTTGATCTGCATTCATAGTTCATCAGCTCTCTCTCTGGAGGTGGATAGCTTTTTTTCATCATGAGTCCTTTGGAATTGTCTTGGATCATTGTATTGATCATTGTAGCTAAGTCTTTCACAATTGACCATCATTACAGTATTGCTGTTTGATCAATTGATCAATTGATCAATGATCAATTGCTGTTACTGTATGCAATGTTCTCCTGGTTCTGTTCATTTCACTTTGTATCAGTTCATGTAAGTCTTTCCAGATTTTTCTGAAACCATCCTGCTTGTCATTTCCTATAGCACAATAGTATTCCATCACAATCATATACCACAGCCAATTGATGAGCATCCTTGCAACCTTTAATTCTTTGCCATCACAAAAAAAGAGTTGCTATATTTATACATATAGGATCTTTTACTTTTTCTTTAACCTCTTTGGGATACATACTTATTGCTGGGTCAGAGTATGCACAGTGTTATAGACCTTTAGGCATATTTTCAAATTGTTCTCCAGAATGGTTGGACCAGTTCACAACTCCACCAACAATGCATTAGTGTACCTATTGTTCCATATGCCCTCGAGTCTTTGTCATTTCCCTTTTCTATCTTGTTAGCCAAGCTTATAGATATGAAAGGGTACCTCAGAGTCACTTTAATATGAATTTCTCTAATTATTAGTGACAGCATTTTTCATAAAACGATAGCTAACTTTAATTTTTTCTGAAAACTGCCTGTTCATATCCTTTGACCATTTATCAATTAGCAAACAGTTATTTTTATAAATTTGCCTCAATTCCCTATCTATTTAAGAAATGAGACCTTTATCAGTGAAACGAGGTAAAATCTTTTCTCCCTAGTTTCCTTTTTTCTTTCTAATTTTTGCTACATTGATTTTATTTATGCAAACCCTTTTTACTTTCATACAATCCAAAGTATTCATTTTACTTCCTATTATCCCTTCTCTCTCTCTCTCATTTACTCATAAACTCTTCACTTATCCATAGATCTGAGGGAGAAATTTTTCCAAGTTGCCCCAATTTGCTTAAGGTATCACCCTTTATATCTAAATTATATATCTACATTGACCTCATCTTGTTATATGAGGTGAGATGTCCATCTGCACATAGTTTTTGCCAGACTGCTTTCTAGTTTACCCAGAAATTTTTGTCATATATTGAATTGTTATCCCAAAACTTGGATCTTTGAGTTGACTACTGTGTATTGTTTACCTAATCTATTCCAATGATCCACCACTCTTTCTTAGCTAGTACCAGACTTTTTTTGATGATTACTGCTTTCTAATACAGTTTGAGATCTGGTACAGCTAGGTCACCTTCCTTCACATTTTTTTCCCCATTAATTCCCTTGATATTGTTGACTTTTTGTTCTTCTAGATGAATTTTGTCATTATTTTTTCTAGCTCTACAAAATCATTTTTGATAGTTTGGTGTGTCCCTGGATAAGTAAATTAATTTAGGTCAACTTGTCATTTTTATCATGTTTTGCCCATGAGCAATTAATATTTTTCCAATTGTTTAGATCTGTCTTTATTTGTGTGAAAAGTATTCTGTAATTGGGTTCATGTATTCCTGGGTTTGTCTTAATAGGTAGATACCCAAGTATTTTATATTGCCTATGGTTACTTTAAATGGAATTTCTCTTTCTATCTCTTGCTATTGGACTTTGTCGGTAATATATAGAAATGGCGATGATTTCTGTGGGCTTATTTCATATTCTGCAACTTTGCTAAAGCATTATTTCAACTAATTTTTTAGTTTGTTCTCTAGGATACTCCAAGTATATCATCATTTCATCTGTAAAGAATGATAGTTTTACTTCCTCATTGCCTATTTTGATTCCTTTATTCTTTTTCTTCTGTTATTGTGATAGCAATTTCCAATTCTGGTACAATATTAAATAATAGTGCTGATAATGGACATACATACTTCACCTCTGATCTTATTGGGAAGGCTTCTAACTTATCCTTATCATGGATAATGCTTGCTGATAATTCTAGATGATTTTAGATACTACTTATCATTTTTAGGAAAGCTCCATTAATTCCTATGCTTTCTAGCATTTAATAGGAATGAGTGTTGTATTTTGTCAAAAGTGTTTTCTGTGTCTATTGAGGTAATCATATAATTTTTGTTGGTTTTCTTGCTGACATGGTCAATTATGTTGATAGATTTCCTAATATTGAACCAACTTTGCATTCCTGGTATAAATCCCATCTGGTCACAGTATATGATCTTTGTGATATATTGCTGTAATCTCCTTACTAGTATTTTATTTAAATTTTTTGCATGAATATTCATTAGGGAAACAGGTATCAGCACCATAATTGTGTCAAAAAAGAAATTGAGTTAAAAAAGAAATGTCTTTGTCTCTTTTTTTTCCCACAAATAGTTTGGAATTAATTGTTCTTTAAATGCTTGGTAGAATTCACTTGTGAATCCATTTGGTTCTGGGGGTTTCTTTTTAGGGAGCTTATTGATGGTTTATTCAATTTCTTTCTCTAATACAGGGCTATTTAAGTATTTTATTTCCTTTTTTGTTACTTTGGGAAATTTATATTTTTGTAAATAATCATCCACCTCACTTAGATTGTCGGATTTATTGGCATGTAATTGGGCAAAATTGCTTTATAATTGCTTTATATTTTTATATTGCTTTATATTCATCTTCATTGGTGGCAGGTCCACCATTTTCATGCTTTGATATTGGAAATTTAGTTTTCTTCTTTCTTTTAAATCAAATTAACCAATAGTTTATGTATTTTACTGATTCCCTCCTCTTGCCCCCCACAAAATCAGGGCCTAGTTTTAACTTCAATGGTTTTAGTTCAGTGTTTTTTTCAATTTCATTAACCTCTCCTTTGATTTTCAGGATTTCCATTTCGGTGTTTAATTAGGGACTTTAAATGTATTCTTTTTCTAGTTTTTTTTGGCTACTTGCCCAATTTGTTGATTTTTTTTTTCTATTTTATTGATGTAAGCATTGGTTGGTGAAGAAAAGAGCAGGGAGTGAAGTGAAGTATGGCTAGAGTCCAGGTCCAGATATAGTGAGAAAGTGAAGCAAACCTTAACCAAGATTATTGGGTTCTAGGGCAGATTTTCCAGACATAAAAGGATAAAATCCTCCAGGGCTTGATTTCTGGTCCAGGCAGCATGTTAGTTGATGAGGAAATAGGTGGGAAGGAATGACTTTCATATCACTTCCCCATTTGTTCAAATACAACCAGTTTAATTGTTTGTGGCATTAACTAGTGCTCGACATATTGAAAGTCTTCTGATTCTTTTTTTTTTAAATAAACATTTATGATATATGGCATCTTCTGAATAAAGGGCAAATTATTCAATGCCTAGAACAGTGCCTGGCACATCGTAAGTGTTTAATAAATGCTTGTTGACTGTTGACTTACTGTGATTGGTCATTTTTTTTTAACTCCTGTACCATTGTTTTTCAAAATATTTTTTTCACTATAGTCACACACTGCATTGAAGGAGACTACTATACCAAGAGAATACTATCCTTAAAAAAAGAGACTTTTGTAGCAGGGAATAATTGTAGGTCACTGAAAATTATTACATTGTTTCTTAAATACAAAACCAGCCCTATCTTGTCTCTTTATCCCATGTAAAGTGAGGCTGGGGACTCTGCACAGCCCTACCTCACTTAAATCCAATCCATTTGCATGTCATTGCATCACCTCCATGACATCATGCTTGCCTTTGAAAATGAAGGACAAACAACAACAACACCACACTGTGTATAACTTATTGTTCATTGATTATTCTTGTACAAGTCATACATACTGATGGACAGTGGGCTGCATATAGAACTATATGTTATAATCTGAGCAATATGGACTTTTCATCACTTGTTAATTTTCCAGACTTCACCTGATCCTTGTGCTACCTCCTCCTTCTGTCCCTGTAGCCTCCTTCTCCCATTGGTGAGTTTCTGCCAGGACCTTCAGTTTGGGGAAGGACTCAGACCAGCCATCCCTCATTTTACAGACCTAGACACTCACTATACCTTTGAATGCATTTCCCTTCACATACGTTTCTCAGCTCCCTTTCTATATAACATCTCCCTGCTGATGTCCTGGACCTCAACATTGTCTCCAGTAACAAGATAAAATCAACTCTGAAACTCACTCCTCCTCAGCAAATCCCAGGTCCTGAGACTCCACTCTTCCTCTGATTGGAGAGGGTAGAGGGTGGTTATTGGGGAACTCCTCCTAGATTGTCCATTTAAGGAAGGGACCAAGTGCAGCCACTTCTTCATGTCCCACCTGGCTGCAGGTCTTTATCAATTTCACTCTCTTTTTATTTGTTCCCTTTCTTCTTTCAATTGTGAGCTCCTTGAGGCA
>CM053597.1:115446547-115581477 GCA_028646575.1 Pseudocheirus occidentalis | reverse complement strand
TATAATAATAAATATATATTTATAGAATTTATAATTTATTTATTTTATTTATAAATATTATTTATAACCCTATTTATTTTATTTATAAATATTATTTATAACCCTATGTAACCTAAATTATATTATATTATATTTATTATATTAAATTATATTTATTATATTATATTATATTATATTATATTATATTATATTATATTATATTATATTATATTATATTATATTATATTATATTATATTATATTGTATTGTATCGTATCATATTGTATCGTATCGTATCGTATCGTATCGTATCATATTATATATACAGTACATGTATAATTATGTAAAATGCTTCCAGAGTAGTTATATTGCGAAAGACTAATGATATTTCCCTCTATCCTATCTGCCTCCCACATATTCTGTTTTATACTTTGACTCTGTTCCTGAGAAAAGTAGTTTTAGTGCAAAGAAAAAAACAATGCACTTGATTTAGTACATGCTGATTTTGAGGTGATGGGGCCCATCCTCCAACTGGAGATGTTTTATAAGCATCTATAGATGTGGTTCTGGAGTTCAGAGGTGAAATCAGGACTGGAGACGGAGATGTTGCCACCATCTGTAAATAACTGGTAGCCAAATGAGATTGCCAAGGGAGACAGTAGAGAAAGATAGAAGTGAAGAGGACTGAGAACAGAGTTTGGAGGAGCATTCGGTTTAAGGATAATTTCTCCCAACTAGAATATAAATATCTTGATTGAAGGAACTGTTTTGCTTTTCTCTTTGTATTCCCCAGTGTGTAGTGTGATGTTTAACACATAATAAGTGCTCACTAAATGCTAATGCTTTCATTGGAACATAGTTTTGAGCTGGAAGAGACCTTAGAATATTAGGAAGAGTATCTTTAGAATCTGTCATTTCAGCATATATCTCTTTTATCCCATGGGAAAGGGTATCAAGGTTTTGCCAGAACAAGTTTTAAAGCTAGGTTTAACTCTCTTCCTCGATGTAACTCAAAATAGGATCCCTTCCTTCTTGTCCTAAATTTTTAATTTTCTTTTGAAAGAATGTTCTAGTAAATAAAATATTAATGCTGATCTTCAGCAATGCTATTCAGGCTCCTGTCAGCTTGTTATGAATCATTACCTGAATAATTCTTTGGCATTCTAAATTCTTTATATCCCAAACGAAACTCATCAACTTTGCCACTTTTCACTACTGGGTTTCTTGGTTCTATTAATGGCACCACCATTCTTCCCAGTCACCCACAGTAAAACTCTTGGAATTACCCTTGACTCTACCCTCCACTCCCTTCCTCTTTTCCTGCCCTCTATCTAGGTTGTCAAGTCTTTTCATTTCTAATATCACTTGCATGTAGCTTCTACTTTGAAAACCATATCTACAACTATCACCCTACGTCCGGCCTTCTACTTTATGGAACTTAACATTCTCTTACCTGCTTTTCATCTGACAGTTCATTAGATTGTGAGCTCTTTGAGGGCGGGAACTGTCTTTTACCTGTTTTTGTATCTCTAATGTTTAGCACAGTGCCTGGCACCTTGGAGGCACTTAATAAATGTTGATTTATTGATTGATTTTTTTTTCCATCTCCAATTTCTTCTTTGGTGAACTTAATCTTCCTAAAGTATTGGTCTAACCATGCCACTTCCCAACTCAAATGTCTTCAATTGTCTAACAAATAGATTCCAACTCCAGAACCTGGAAGAATTATATGTTTAGAGCTAGGTCTCAGAGACCATCTAGGCCAACCCCTTTATTTTACATATGAGAAAATGGAGGCCTAGAAAATGTGATTTGCCTAAAGCTATATTGATGAGATTTGAACCCTAGGTCCTCTGATGGTATCAAAATTGTGACTTTTAAAAATTTCATTTCCTGTTAGGCAACTTGGACTTTTTGCTATTCTCCAAACATGCCTTATAATTTTCTGTCTTCATGCTTGTGAAGAGTTGTGAAGTTCAGGTTGTGAAGAGAAGGACACAATTCAACAACCAAGAGATGAATTGTATATTTTCAGACAAAGAATTCAGTAGGCAGAGGACTGACTGGGGAAAAGAAAGCCATGGATTCATTTGCCTTAAGGCTCTCTCTTGTCCTGGACTTTTAGATTAAAAGTTTATTTCCACTGTAAAAAGAAAAAAAAATACAGTCTCCTCTCACTGTTCATTATCTTGTTTTGAACCCTGAAAAATTGAACAAAACACTGAGTTAATTCACCCCCAGACAGATCAAAACAAAGAATAAGATGAGAAATGGGCTCACATGGGATGGAAATAAGCATATTGTGGAACAAAATGAAAGTAAGATCAATGTGTGTGCCCTGAGGAATTGGAATTTTGATTTTTTTAGTTGAATGAACAAATTTTTTTCCTTAACTAAGGTGTTGGTTATTTGGCACGTTGCTGACAATAGTACATAGACATTTGTAATTCTTAATTGACTAATGACAAGTTAATTCCTGTAATTTCCAGGACCCTTTCCTGTGATCAGTTTGATGGTGGGATCTGTTGTTCTAAGCATGGCCCCTGATGAACAGTTTATCATCACCAATGGTACTGTCGACAACATTACCAGGATAGATTCTGATGCCAGAGATGCAGAGAGAGTGTTAATTGCCAGCACCCTCACTGTTTTAGTAGGCATTATACAGGTAATGTATCTCTATGGCAAATACACATTTAAGCCATGGGTTTTTCATTAAATAACAATACTGGAAAGTCATCAAGGCATAGTGAATGGAGGACCTTTCTTGGAGCCAGAAAGATCTGCCTTTAAATTCTCCCTCATATTAGCTTATGTCCCTCTGGGCACAAACCCTTTGAGTTCAAATAACTTTTCAGTTATTCTTTGAGGAATTCTTTAAGAATTTAAATTATAAATGAGTTACCAATCACCATTGGTGGAGAGGATTTCCATACCGCACTAATGAAATCACAGGTCCAGATCAAAAATGTCATTTGGTTTTGTACAGGTATTTTTGTGTCTGATGTACTGTGGACTATCATCAAATCATCATAGATTCTTATTGGACAGGGGTTTGAATCCTATCTCTGGCACTTATTGGAAATGTGATGGGCTTGTCACTCAGTCCTCAGTTCAAGATTTCTCTCTGACATGCACTATTATGTTCCTACCATAGCTGACATGTCACTTATTCTCTCCAAGCCTCAATTTCCTTATCGGTAGAATGGAGATAATATCTGTAAATATTGCCTCAT
This sequence comes from Pseudocheirus occidentalis, assembly GCA_028646575.1. Taxonomy (NCBI): domain Eukaryota; kingdom Metazoa; phylum Chordata; class Mammalia; order Diprotodontia; family Pseudocheiridae; genus Pseudocheirus; species Pseudocheirus occidentalis. The sequence goes on along the minus strand of CM053597.1, from coordinate 115,578,262 downwards.
AGGGTGGTTGTAAGGATAAAATGGTTGGACGCAAACTTCAAGGACTGAACAGGGTATCTAATCTATTTAACCTATTAAATTTAATAGATGTACTTAAGCTATTAAAGCTTTGCAGTAAAACTTAACATTATATTGAATTAAGACTTTTGGAACATCCTTCATAAATGTCAGTTATTTTTACTACTACTATTATGACTAAGTCATTTAGCCTTCCTGGGTCTCAGTTTCTCTGCCTGTAAAATAGGGAGAGTAATACCTGACATTTCTATTTCACATAGTTGTGAGAGAACTGATGTATTTTTAAAGACATATCAATTCAATTCACGAATTTATTAAACATTTATTATGTGCCAGGTACTGTCCTAGGTGCTGGGAAAACAAGGGCAAGCAGCCCTGGAGTCACAAAAGACCTGGTTTTGAATCCTGTCTCTTAAACTTATTAACTGTGCAATCATAGGAGAACCACTGAATCTGTCTGACTGTCACCATTTTATAACATCTTCCAGGGCTGTTGGAAAGATAAAGTAAGGTAGCAGATAGAAAGTACTTCATAAATCTGAGCAGCACTATGTAAATATCAGCTAGAGGCAAAATGTTAACCTTTTTTCATTCATTCAAAGCAAACCATTTGTTTTGCTTTCTCTCTTCTTGTATTAGTTGGTATTAGGAGCTTTGCAGATTGGATTCATTGTTCGATATCTCGCAGATCCATTAGTTGGAGGATTCACAACAGCAGCTGCCTTTCAAGTATTTGTCTCACAACTGAAAATTGTCCTCAATGTTTCAACCAAAAATTATAATGGTGTCCTCTCAATAATATATGTGAGTATTTTTGCTTTATTATTTTTTGATCCCTCCAGTGCTGAACTCAGGTAGGATCTATTCTCTCTCCTGCTATCAATATATTCAGAAGTATACAGTGTAAGGCTGAAGAAAGACAGGTGGCACAGTAGATAATTTTGAATCCTGCCTTCAGATATTAGCTGCATGACCTTGGGCAAGTCCCTTACTCTTTCTCAGCCTTAGTTTCTCCATTTGTTAAGTGGGGATAATTATAATACCTACTTTGTAGGATTATTGTGAGGATCCAATGAGAAAACATTTAGAAAATGCTTAGCAAACTCTAAAGCACCATACACATTAATATTAGTTGCTCAGCACTGTCATAAAGGAAGGATGGAATGGAGTGGGAGAAAGGAGAGACAAGAAGATCTGTAAGGAGTCTAAAGCAACAGTCCAGGAGGTGACAATGAGAGGCTGAACTAGAGCAGATTGTGGGAACAGAGAGAAGGCAACGGAGGTGAAAGAAGTGGAGATGAGGACATGTTACTTGATAATTGATTGTATACATGAGAGGGGACAGGTAGGAAAGAAACTAAGATAACCCTACAGTCCTGAACACAGAAGACCGGGTGAATGTTTATAAGACAGAAATGGCATAGTCAGAAGAAGTAGCTGGTTGATGATTTTTTTTTTTAATTTGCATCTTTTCCTACCAAACCCCTTCTTCTTTCTGTGCCTACTTGGTGCATTGCTTGGTGCATTGAGATCGGTGATCTCATCAGTTCTGGATTCTGGTCCCCCTGACCCCATTAGTAGATCACTATCCCCATGTCCTTTCATCCTCAGTGACTCTTTGCCTATAATCTTGAAATCTTTTCAGTGCAGTGGGATCTTTCTTGAAGTCTCATTTTTTTCTTTTTTGAAGTCTCTTAACATGAAAAGGTCACCTACACAATGGACATGCTGTCCCATGATTATCACCAACTTCTGTTACATGACTGACCCGACTCCATTTCCAGACATATATGGAATTCTTTCATGTAATTGATCAATTATAATACAGATGATTGACCACAATTACAGTCTAGTTATGACCAAAGTCCATCTATCCATTGTCCTTCATGTAGCACAGTGACTAGAGTAGTACAGATTCTTAGTGTAAAAAATAATGCATTTTTGTTGCATTAGGAAGCCTGGGTATTTGAAAACACTCACAATTTCCTGAATTCAATCCATCCATATACCTTCTACATTGACTAATTCTGGTTTACCCCTTCATTTCTTCCAATCTCTCAGTTATCTCCCTGTCATATTCTTCAAGTCTTGTCTCTATACCTAAGTCTTCTGGCTTCTGAACCCAGGATGTCACTTTGTTTTTGAACTTAGAAGGAGGCCATTTACTGATCTCTGTTCTGCCTGGCTATCCAGGAACTGAACTCCTTAACAATCCAATCTCTTGTAACCACAGATCCTCTGGCAAATAGAGACATTTTGTCCCCAGGAACTGCATTTCAAGCAAGGTATGACTACAGATCCATTTTGGATAAAGAGATGGGTACTGAAAGAAGAAGAGTGAAAAGATTGAGCCTACATTGTATAGATTTACTATGCAGGCTTAGTGGTCTACGTAAGATAATTGAAAGCAACAGTATAGAAAGGAAATCTGATGGCCAAACTTCAATGTCTCTGGACACCCATTGATTCTACTCTTATTTTGCCATGTATATTCTTGTTTACATTCCACACAAGCCCATTTTTAACTTTATCTGATGTCCTCATTTTCTTTCTTTTTTTTCCCCCTTTTTGGAGGGCAGTTGGGGTTAAGTGACTTGCCCAAAGTCACACAGCTAGTAAATGTGTCAAGTGTCCGAGGCTGGATTTGAACTCAGGTCTTCCTGATTCCAGGGCTGGTGCTCTATTCATTTGATGTCATCATTTTCTTGAGATGAATTAACCTGACAACTTGTTCAAAATTTCTATAGTTAAAAAAAGGCCAGAAAGAGGCTCTTGCAGAAGTCTATGACATAGTTAAGATTAGACAGAAGATGTAGGAAAGGGGATTAGGGTTAAAGAGAATCATAGAAACCAGCACAAGGAAACAGGAGAAAGGAGCAGGGTGGTATAGCAAAGCTTTGAGCTGTGAAAGGCCAGCAAAATGACAACAAAACAAAGCTGTCAGCCCATTAATAAGTTTTAAGAGAGCCTTTTTGTGGTCCTCATTATTTTCATTTATTCTTAGAGTTCTATGAGAGCCTCCTCAGAGCCTGGTCAAGTTGGATGGAGGTATTTGAGCTATTTCAATCCAATGCTGAATAAGGTGTGTTCTGATGTGAATCAGGAGACCTAGAAGCCCTTAAATGATAGCTCTATGAGTTAGGTAACTTTGGAGAATAGAACTTTGCTTCTGGTGTTATCAGCCGTGATCATTGACAAGAGAAACCTTCAACAAAATCAAAGGAGCAGCTGGCTCCTTAAGGGAAAACTGGAAGATGGTTGTAAGATATTTCCTCCAGGAATGTGAATTCTCTCTCTCTCTCTCTCTTTGTCTCTCTGTCTTTGTCTCTGTCTCTCCTCTCTGTCTCTCTCTCTCTCTCTGTCTCTCTTTGTCTCTCTCTCTCTGTCTCTCTCTCTCTTCTCTGTCTCTTTCTTTCTGTCTTTCTGTCTCTGTCTCTTTCTCTCAACTCTCCCTCTCTCATTATGAGTTTTGTGTCCTGCAGTACTGACAGCTAAATATAATGAAAACAAAGAAACTTAAGAGGAAATATTATACTTGAATTAGGGAGAAAACTCTTTAAAAATCTAACTAAAAATACTAGAAAAATTAGAAGCAGAGAGAAAAAAAGAAAAGTTTTAAAAGGCTCTTAAGAGACTTTCCTCAGGTGATTTCCTAAGAGAAAGATAAGAAGAGGATCTTGACTACAATTCAAAATTATTTCCATGCATCTTGCTCATTTTGAAGGGCACCAGACCTGTGATTTCATTGGCACTGGGCACTCTCAGTGAGAAAATGACTTCTACCAATGCAGAGAAGTACCTGATATGCAATTTAAGAGCCTTCAGGCATTGTCTGGGGTATTGAAGGGCTAAATGACTTTTTCCCTAGTCATATGGCAAATATGTGTCAGATCCCAGGTCTGATATGACTCCAAAGCTGGTTATCTCTCAAACCACTGTTTCATGCAGCTATTCTTCATCTTGCTCAGTATGTAAATAAAGTCCAAAGTCTCTTTTTTTAAGTTATAGTTTTATTTTCAGTTGTTAAGGACTTTTCTTTCTCCGACCTCCTCTTTCCCATACTGGGGAAAAAGAAAAGAACTACAGAATTCTTGTTATGGAAATATAGTCAAGCAAAATAAATTTTTAAGTTTTTCAGAATTACTATTTATTATGATACATTAAAATACACGTTGTTCTCATTGTTTATTTTACTCGGTGTGAGTTCATACAAATCCTTGCAGGTTAACCTGAAACCATTTTGGGGGGCTTTTTACAGTTCAGTAATTACCGCAATTTTTTCAGCCATTCTTCAGTAGATGGGCATCTCCTTAGCTTCCAGGTCTTTGCCACTGCAGAGAACTAATATGCATCTTTTTGTACAGGGGTGTCCTTTACTTCTTTCTTTGATCTCTTTAGGATATAAGCTTATTAGTGTAATTGTGGAGTCAAAGGGTCTACTAGAGGTTTCTGGCATACTTCCACATTGCTTTCTAGAACAGTTAGGCCAATTCACAGCTCCATCAATAGTCCTTCAGCATTCCTGTTTTCCCATAGCTCCTTCAATATTTATCATTTTCTTACTTTGTGTGAGGTGGAATTTTAGAGCTGCTTTAGTTTGTATTTCTCTCTATATTATATAAATATGTGTGTATATATATATATATATACACACACACACACATATATGCTATATATCTATATATACTATATATCTTTATATTATTATATACAATATGTTATATATACATATATGTATATATGTATATATATCTTTGCCACTTAAGACCTATGGGCACAGTAACTTAGCCTCATCTATAAAATGAGGGGTTGGTCTAGACTTGCCATAAGATTCCTTCTGACTCTAAATCAGTGATTCTATGTCATAGACATGGATTTAGAATGTATTAACAATTAATTTGTAATTAAGAACCTATAAATAGGGGTGGCTAGGTGGCGCAGTGAATAGAGCACCGGCCCTGGAATCAGGAGTACCTGAGTTCAAATCCAGCCTCAGACACTTAACACAAAAAACTAGCCGTGTGACCTTGGGCAAGTCACTTAACCCCAACTGCCCTCCAAAAAAAAAAAAGCAAAAAAAAAAAAGAACCTATAAATAAAACCTATAAATAAAAGTTTCTTTATTGTTTGAGCTACCTGAGTAATATTGTACAAAGGAAAGGCAACTATTAAAATGATGTCTAGAAATATACTTTCTAAGTTAATTAAATATTTTAAGTACCGAAATATAGGTGAGGAAAGCATATTTTACAGAGGTATTTATAGATTGTGATATGGTTAACCTCTTGGTAGAATACTTGGGCTAAAAAGAGATTTTAATTTACTTTATTTCTGGATTTGTTTGTTTGTGGTTTCTTTCTCTTTGTTTTTTGTCTTAAGTTTGATTAAATTGGGGAACTCCTGGTTCCCATCAGAAGCTGGACTGTAGGTTTTCCTGGTAGAGATTTTAACAAGAAAACACTGAATATTGTTGGATGAATTATCATAAAAATGTAGATGTACTTCTTTTCACAGAATAGACAAGACTCATTGGAGGACACTTTAAATGTCTCAGGGAGATTGGTTTTTTTTTTAAAGATATATATATTCTCACATAGATTAATCAGGTATTCCTGTCATGAATTTTTAAATTAAGTGAACAAAAGAGTTTATAAGGTAAATAGGGAGAAGAATTGGACTTGTGAATTGATTTTGTTGGTAAAAACTCCAATTCCAGGATAAGCATATTCCCTATTCCTTGAGATTTGCCTAGGGCATAGAGAGGTTGTGACTTTTCAGCATCCCACAGTCAGTATGTTTGAGAGTTGAAATCTGAAACTAGGTCTTCTGAGAAAAGGTAAATAATTGCTGCAAGTTTATGTGTTTTAATAAATTTGATTTTTTATTTTACTGGATTTAGATAGAGGTATAGAACTGAACAGGAAATTTAAAAAAACTAAGATCAAATAATGACAATTCAACATTTCATTCTTAGAATTGTAGAAAATCATCTCTAAATATTTTTGTAAAGGAGTAAAAAGTTTGAAATTCTCCCTAACTTTATCCAAATGTATTTTGAAAAGCTAACAGTTTATACAAGTAAAAAGTATTGTTGTCATTGTTTTTTTTTAAAAATTATCCTAGTTTTATGATTATGACTTCTGCTGTTCTTTTTTATTTACCTGTCATTGTTGGTAATGAAGTATTCTACATAGGTGAATTTTCCAGATTATTATTTTTAAAAAATCATTTTTCATCCTAAAATGGATATCATACTTTCCTTCTTTATTCATTTGGGAAAATTTACAGATGAGGAAACTGGGATAGAGGTTAAGTGACTTGTCCAGGGCCACATAGCCAGTAAGTATCTGAGGCTGGATTTGAACTCAACGAATAGAATGCTGGGACTGGAGTCAAATCCAATCTCAGACACTTACTGGCTTTGTAACTATGGTCAAGTCACTTAACCCTGTTTACCTTAGTTTTCTCTTCCGTAAAATGAGCTGGAGAAGGAAATGAATGGCACACCATTCCAGTCAGTTGGCCAAGAAAACCCTCAATGGGGTCACAAAGAGTCAGACGTGACTGAACAGCATAACTTCTTGACTCCAGGCCCAGTGCCACCTATCTGTGGGTATAATTTACCGAATTCTTAGCAAAACTGTAAGTAGGATTGTCTTACTAACAGTTTTGCTAAGAATTCGTTAAATTCTTGTGGAAAAGGTGTAGAGAGCATGGATTAGATGATAGTGCAATAGTAGCTCAGCATAGTCAGTGGCAAAGAGATTGGAGGTCTATAGTGGAACACCCCAGGGATCTGTACTTGGCCCAGTGATGATTTTGTCTTTGATATGGATATAGGCATAGAGAATATATGTTCAAAGAATTTGCAAATGATACAAAGCTGAGAGAGATAGTTTACACTGAATGAAGGTCAGGATCCAGAATGATAGTGACTGACTGGAGCAACTGTGTCAAACTCAAATTGAAAAGGGGCTAGTGGGGGTGGGGTGCGGAGGGAGAGACAAAATTATATAGAATGATTCCTGTGGGGTGCATATTGACTTAGAAAACTATATATTATTGTTATCTATGTTTTATTTTAACTTATTTTGTTAAATGTTTATTATTTATATTTTAATCTGGTTTGGGCTACACTTTGGACTTTTGTGGGCTAAATGCCACCCCCAATGCCCCTTCTGTTCCTGCCCCCCTACCCCATATTTGACATCTCTGGTCTAGAGCCCTGAGTTGAGTCTAATAAGATAATAAAATTGAATAAGGACAAAAAAGCAAAGTCTTGCACTTGGGTATAAAAACATTAACCTTATAAGGATAGATGGGGAGGCATGAATAGTTAAACATTCTTTAAAAAACTGTCTAGGGACTTAAGTGGGCTATAAGTTCAGTATGTATGAGTCAACAGTGTGGTGTGGATGATGAAATAAGAGAATTTGGTCAGAGCTGCAAGAAGAGTCCAGCTTCCAGTAATATAAAAGTCATAACCCCATGTACTTTGCCCTCATTGGGCTTTGTCCTGAGTATTGTTTAAGAAGGGTATGATAAGGTAGAAAGTGTTCAAGGGAGGGAGGACCTGGGGGTGTGAAGGTCCTTGAGGGTTGAGAGGGTTGATAGAAGAAACTGGGAGTGGTTAGCTGCTTGTTTTCATGCATTTGAAGAGCTGTCTTTTGGAGAGATTGGACTTATCTTGCTTGGTCCCAGAGGGCAGAACCAGAGGCCATGAGTACAAAAAGTAGCCATGAGACGAATTTAGATTTTTGATGGCAAGAAAACCTTCCTAACAATTAGATCACTTGTCATGTATATGACAGTGGGAATTCCTTTTGTACATGATGTGTTCTCTGTGTCTTCTGAGGTCCCTGCCAACACTCAAATTCTGACACTCTAACCTCTTCTTAAATGATTCAGTCATCTTTCCAAACACCAATTATTGTTCTGGGCTTCTATCTAACAATGCCTTCAATATCTACAGAAGTGCACAAAGTCCCCAACTGTTGAACTTTTGAGTTTTTAGGTCTGGACTCTCTTTGTTTCTTTCCTCCCTTGCTGTAACATCCCCCCACCCCCACTTACCTCTTACCTCTTACCTCTAGAAAATACCTCCCAACTTCTAATATGTTGCTTCTCCTTTTTAGTAGGCTAGAAAACTCAATCAACAAATATTCATTAGAATTGTGCTAAATTAAAAATGAATATTGGTGTCTTACGGTAGCCATCTTGGGACGGGGTGGAGAGAAAAAAAAGAAATTTATATTATAATTTTGTTATGTGATATGATAATTTTGTATATTTTAAAGATGCAATACAAGTTCTGCATAGTAGATTTGCAGTTCATGTACAATCGTCTTTTTTTTATTGTACTATATACAAGAAATGTTTGTTTTAGTCCATAAATTAAAAAGAAAAAAAAACAAGAGTGAGGATCCCTCAGAGGTTCTTATATGGATGACATTCATGAGGTTTAGTGCGTAGACCCTAGCCTTTCAAGGTATTTCTTTGCTCCACTCCTTTGTTCTCCAATGTATTCGAAATGATTGAATTTTCTGAGTCAGAGAGGCATTACTATAAGCTAGTTGAGGACAGTTTATTTATTATTGACTCGAGAACTACAAGTACATGTCTGTTGAAAATGGGTAAGCTACGGTTTATGACTTACAAGGTGTTCCAGTCCCTTTGGCTCGATTTTGAAGGGGGCCTGGAAAACAAAGACTTATTCAGAGTAAGTGAAACTAATCACCATCTTCCTCTGTAGAGTGAAGATTCTGTGTCTGAAATAACTGAGTAAAAGCATCTTGATCCATAATTCCCACCATACTGACTCTGATATAACAAAGCTCTTAATTCTCTTCTTGGGGTTTTCCCCTTTTCTAATTCTCTTAAAGAACATATGCCTTTCTTCTCAGGAGTTTCCTGTTTATAAAACAAAACTAGTTTTTCTTGAGTCATCTTGTCCTTACCCTGGGGGAAAACTGGGTTTAAAAATTCTTTGATTCAAGTGTAAAAAACTGGTGCATGCTTTGAAAAATACTCATAATGTATCTATAGTTGACTCATGCTATGGACTTGGAATTGGAAGGCCTGGGTTCATATCCAAAGACTTTGCTACTTGCTTCCTGTGTGACCTTGACTAAGTCACTTCATTTCCTTTGGACCTCATCTTTCTCAAGTTTAAAATGAGAGGGTTTCACCAGATAATCTACCTCTACAAAGTACAAGTACGTACCTTCCAGGTCTAAATCTCTGATTCTATGACCTTTGCCAGCCCTAATTCTGTGTGAATCATGTCATAACTCTTTATTACCCTACACAGATGGGATAATTTTGGAGACAGGGGACATTTTTTGCATACAAATTGGCGAGAATGCTAGAACTAGGAAGGATTTGATTAAAAACACTCATTATTTCAAAGTTCCTACCATCTGTATGGCACTTTGTAAAATGTTTTCCTGCAAGAATTCGGAGTCAAGTAATGCAAATTACTTAATTATGTTTTTTTTGATGTGGAAATTGAATTTCAAAAAAGTGAATTGACTTAGTCATGAGGTCCCACAGCTGACTGAGGTGCCATGGTTTAAAACAGTCTCAGCACCTGCTGTGGGCCAGGCCCTCTCTTGAATTTTGTTATAACAAAGACAAAAAAAAATGAGAGTCCCTGTCTTCAAGGACCTTGCTTTACACACCCCTAGAACTGCTAACTCCCAATACACTGCCTCCCATTTGTATATATACACATCAAACCAATCAGAGTATTGTGACATTTACTGAGATCCTCAGGTTCAAAGGGAAGTTTTACCTGAAATAGCTTTCAAAGTATGGTGTTTGGTGTGTTTGAATTATCTAGAGAATTGTCATCATAACTTTGTGGTCATATGTATGGTTGTAACTTTTACTCTAAGAGTCTCAAAATTTCTATGCTAAGATTATGAACATGCTCATCAGCAAATAATATTTTCAATTCTTTTAATTTAATTTATAAATAAAATTTATTTTATACAATTTAGTTTAATTTATAAAATTCCCTGTTGTATTGTAAGCTCCTTGAGGGCAGAGACTGTCTTTTGACTCTTTTTGTATACTCAACTCTTAGCACAGTGCCTCAGACATACTAGGTACTTAATAAATGTTTATTGACTGATTCTCTGAATAAATTATTGGATTTTAGAACCAGAAGGGATACTAGAGATGATTTACTCCAACCCCATCATTTTGCAGAATAAAGAAACTGAGACTTAGAAAATTTGTACATAACCCTAGGTCCCATGTCACCAGATTAGTCTAGTCCTTTAGATAGCACAGTGGATAGAGTGCCAGGCTTGAGTTAGGAAGATCTGAGTTTGAATTCAGTCTCAGACACTGTGTGATCTTGGACAAGTCATTAACCCTATTTGCCTCAGTTTCCTCATTTGTAAACTGATCTGGAGAAAAAAATGGCAAACCACTCCAGTACCTTGTCTGAGAAAACCTGAAAGAAGTCACAAAGACTTGGACAACAACAAAAACAACTTTTGTCTGTAGTTCTTTATCTATTGCTAAAGTCGTTTTTTGTAGAGCTTAGAAATCAGATGTATTTTTAAATTTTATTTTTTATTATTTTGAACTTGACAAACATCCATAAACATGTACATTTCCATATACAAAGAATAGAAAGCTGTGATCTTTAATTACATACAACTATTTTAAATTCTTTTCAAATTAGAATTATAATTCAACATTTGTTTCAAAGCTGTTCTGCCAGTCTGTGTTTCCCTATGAATACCCTTTTGTGCTCTTCTGTGCATTTAAAAACTGCTTCATTTCCACTCTTTTTTTTCTTAGCATCACTATCACCAGACCTCCACCCCTTCCTGTAGTTCTTTTCTTCCAAAATTTTTTTGTCTTCCTTGTAATAAATAATCATAATTGAGCAAAACAAATCCACACATTCTTTCTGTCTGAAAATGCAGGTCTCCTTCTGCATCTCTAGCCCATCACCTCTCTTCCAAGAGGTAGGAAGCATGCTTCATCATTGTTCCAAACATGCTTCGTCATTGGTCTTCTGGAATCATGGTTGGTCATTAGGTGGATCAGAGTTCTTATCTTTCAAAGTTGTTTTCCATTATAATGTTTTAGCCATTGTGTGAATTGTTCTAATTCTTCTCACTTCATTCTGTGTCAGTCCTTCCAGACTTCTCTGAATCTAAAACTTGAAGCTTGGCTTATGGTTCAATAATAAGAAATCTGATGCATTGAACTACTTCAATACAATCACTAGCACAATGGTCCACACAGAAAGGTAGTGAGTGAAATGTGATGCCATCACAATGTCCAGGTTGATGATCTGTGAGAACTGGGATAATATCTTTTTGCAACAGAAGGAAAATCAGCCTGGGCCAGTAAGTACAGGAAATATAAAGAATCTGGAAAGACCCTTAAAAATATTACAAAGAAAAAAAAAAGCAAAACTACTGGGCACACACCAAAAGAATCCTGATGAGGGCTTGTGACCAAATAATTGTTTTGATATATAATGAATTATAATTAACTTAAATGTTATTAAGCAAATTGAGCTGGTTATAGTGATATTCACTATTAAACTTATAATACAATTTTTAAAAAATGAATCACTTACCTTTTTTTCTTTTTATAGACTCTTGTTGAGATACTTGAGAAAATTGGTTCCACAAACATGGCAGATTTCATTGCTGGACTGCTTACCATTATTGTCTGCATGGCTGTTAAGGAAATAAATGATCGATTCAAACACAAAATTCCTATACCTATTCCTATAGAAGTGATTGTGGTGAGTAGAATATGCATTTAATTACATAAATAGATAGTGACCATATTGTAAGAAGAAAGATTTTTAAAAATCAGAGATTTTTTCTCTTTTTGCTTTATTTTAGACAATTATAGCTACGGCCATTTCATATGGAGTCGACTTAGAAAAAAAGTACAATGCTGGCATTGTTAAATCCATTCCAAGGGGGTGAGTATTTAGGCAATACTAATATGTTCATCTTAACTCAGTATTTTAATATTAATTATTAACATTAATTTTAAAGTGCTTGCAGAGACTTAGCTAGCTCCAGAGTTCTGATTTGGGCTTGTGTATGTGCCATGACAATCTAATCTGGTTAATGAGCTAGTAACATCGTTTGCAACATGCAGGGGCTAAAACTGTGGCTATTATGAACAGCAAGTTGTCCTGGAAAGAATCAGAGACCCTGTTTTCAAATCTCAGGTCAGCTATTTCCTAGCTCTGTGACATTGAGGAAGAAACCACCTCTCTGACCAGCAGTTTCCACGTCTGTCAAATGACAACTGCTAAGGTTCCTTTTGGCTCTCAATCTGGATTGCTATGCACCAGATTTGGCACTTAGGTTGTTCTCTTTAGTCTTTTGAAGTTTATAGTTGCAGCATTAAAGTCTATGGATAGCATCTACCTGCTGGAATGGGCTCAGTAAGCATTTCTTCAGTTTGGTGTGGTAGGAGAGTGGTAGCCTCGGGAGCCATAGAGAGAGACCTCTGTTTTAATGTGAAGGTCTTCCATGAAGGATTCATGTGATCTTGAAAAAGTCTCTTCATTTGTCTGTGTTTCAGTTCTTTATAGGTAAAATTAGGGTAATAATCCTTGTACTGCTTTTCCCATAGGGTTAGTAGAAAGAGAAAATGCATAGCCTACTAACCTAAAATAGCCCCGGATACTTGGACAAAAGTAAGGCCTATAAATTTCTTTATAGCAGTAGAAAAACTGACTTAATCTGCTATTCAAGGGACACTGCTCCGATAGAGGGAAGGAAATACTATAGTAGCACAGTCTGGATGACTTTTTGAAAAATGAAGATGAAAAATGAAAGTTGGGGATGTTGGTGGATTTTCTTCAAATTTGAAATATAGCTAGATATTTCTAAATTATATTATGCATCTTTCCAAAGTGCAAAAAAAACCCCAAACAACAATAGCAAACAAGCTTGTTTGTCTCGAGTCCTTCTAATGCTCAGCCAAAACAGCCAAAATAAATATGAGACTTAATAAGGAAACAAAAAATCAGCAAAAAATCAGCAAATATCTGACATTTCAGGTTTGTGGGATTTAGGTCCTGCTGTCACTCTCCTTAAGGAATTGATCTTAAGAATGGTGTGTGGAACCTTTTCCTTCAGAAAGAAAAAAAAGGTGTAAATCATTTGTACTCTTGGGAAATCTTACTGGGAAATGTTGCACTACATGCACAACATCTATGTTGGTCCCTCTCTTTGGGCCTATTTCTGTAAAATGAAATGGTTGGATTCCTTTCCACATCTGACATTTTATGGTTCCTTAAGATAAAAAAAACTAGGAAAGAGTTTTCAAAACTATAAAGTACCCTATAAAGTTGTAATGGTTTGTTATTATTTGGCATTTGGGGCAGTGGAACTTTGGCTAAAGCTGAAGGTTCAATAGAACTAGAGGATTGAGACAGAAAAATCCTTCGGATATCAAATTGATATTCTCCACCCTAGAATGGGCAGGGGGTAAATAGTTAAATTACAAAATAGTGAATTTGCCTCCTGGGCATGGACTAGCATTCTGACTTTCATCCCATTTCCATATATATATAAGTTTCCCATAGGATAACTGGAGGTGAAACTAAATTGAGATTAATCAGGCTAAGGCAACTTGTTGTGCTGATGGGCTTTTAAAAAGGGCTTCTAAATCTGGAAGTATTTGTTGACTAAAGGAAGTAAGACTTCTCTCATCTCCTGTCTGAATATGACAAATTACCTCAGAGCTGAAAATCATGGAGGCAAAGGGAAGAAGTTTCCATTGATCCAAGTTAAAGGCCCTTGCTTTACCTGTAGCACTCCAACCAGAAAGAATGCAGTCCCACCTAGCCAAGCTAATGCCTGACGGTGGAAAAAATACTGTAAGTACCCTTTGACTGAGCTCAGAAGGCCAGCCAATTAACCAGTCCAGCATGTCTGCTTGGCAACAGAGCCTGGTGAGAGGCAAACACGACTTCCAAGTGATTTGTTCTACCCACTGCAGCAACAAATTGGCCTATGTAGCTGGTCCTTGGTCTGGCTGGTCCAACAGAGATTTCCCAGCTGAGCAGCTAATTGACTCATGCCCTACAGTGAACTTGTGAAGAACCCCTGGAGAGAGAAAGGACATTGAGGCCCTTTGGTTTGAGAGTTGTGAGTTATCTTGACCACACATTCTCTACACATGTGCCTTTAAAGCAGTGTACTTTAAGTTCATGCTAACATTTCCCCAAGATTCTGGGTGGTTTTTTTGGGATAATATACTGATGTTGGGGAAAATACTTTGATACTAATGTTTTTGCTATGCCATTTGAGTAAATGCCTTTGCTAAAGGACTTACTGAGTCTATTGACCCATTGTTAATAGCAGAGGCACTAGTGGGGATCTCTTGAACTAGTGTTTACAAGCGTAGCCGACCAGAGTTATCCCTAGAATCTGAAAGTAGTAGTAGCAATCATTCTAGGGAACCTACCTGCCAGTGGCATTGGGAGCGGGGTGAATGATACCTGGGAGAGGCCTTGTAGATACCTACCTTTTAATGGAAATCCAGTCTTTGTTTCCCCCTGCAATTAGTCTTTATCTCCAAATGATTATGGGAATTTAGGATTTTGTACTAGAAGGGACCTTAGAGCTCAACCCCTTTGTTTTACAGCTGAGTAAATTGAGGCCAAAGAATTGAAGTGACCTGTTGAAGGTCACTCAGATGAAAAGGAGCAGAGCTGGGATTCATACCTAGATACTCAAATTTTAAATCCACGGTACTGTTTACTCCATTCTGCATTATTTTCTCAAATTTCTATCTGCAACATGATGAATTCTGCCCCCTCCCCCAACTTCTAACCACTCCTATCAGGCTCTTCTTCCCTCACATCTAGTTCCACCTCCTTTTCAAAAAGAGGCAGTTAGATGTTGCAGCAGAGAGTATGTCTGGCCTACAGTCGGGAAGACCAGAGTTCAGATTTGGACATTTACAAACGTAATCCCGGGCAGGTTATTTATTCTCTGTCAGCCTCGGTGCCCTCAACTATGGAAGAAGGATAATAAACAGGGGTTGCTGTGCACAGGGCTGTTTTGAAGACAGAATGAGACAATATTTGGCTAGTGCTCAGTATGGCATCTGGAACATAGTAGGAATTGAATAAATGTTTGTTCTTTTTCCTTCCCCCTACCCCTGCTAAAATCAAACTAGTCAACAGTTTAGCAAGCATTTCTTAAGCATCTACCATATTCCAGATACTGCTAAGCCCTGAGGAAAGCAAAAGAAAAAAAATTCATCTGGACTGTCAAGGAACTTATAGTCTAATGGTAAAGAGACAGTGGAAACAAAGATGTACAAGAAATGTACCAACAAGATACATACATATACAGAGATGTGTATATGCACACACATACAGTATGAACATGCACATGTACATGTATAAACATACATGTGTGCGTGAGTGTGTTGAAGGTAGTCCCAGAGGGCAAGCCTTAATTAAGATGAAGGAGATCTAGAAAAAGCTTCTTTAGGAAGGTAAGATTTTTGCTGAGACTTGGAGAAAGCCAGAAAAGCCTGGAGGCAGAGACGTGAAGGGAGAGAGTTCCAGACATGGGGAGGAGCCAGTAAAAATGCCAAGAGTTGGGAGCTGGAATATCTTGTGAGAGGAACAGCAAGAGGGCCATTGCCACTGTATCATAGAGTACATGGAGGGGAGTAAGATGTAGGAAGACTAGAAAGGTATAGAGGGCTTTGAAAGTCAGAGGGTTTTATATCAGATTTTTTTTTCTTTTTGGAGAGGGGAAGGCAGGGCAGTTGGGGGTTAAGTGCCCAAGGTCACACTGCTAGTAAGTGTTAAGTGTCTGAGGCTGGATTTGAACTCAGGTCCTCCTGACTCCAGGGCTTGGGCTCTATTCACTGCCCCACCTAGCCACCCCTATATTTTATTTTCTTGGAGGTAATAGGGAGCCACTGGATGTTACTGAATGAGAGATGACATGGTCAGATCTACACATCTTTTTTGGTTGTTCAGTTTTCCAGTCATTTCCAACTCTTTGCAATCCCATTAGTTTTCTTGGCAAGAATACTAGAATGTTTTGCCATTTCCTTCTCCAGCTCATTTTGCAGATGAGGAAACTGAGGCTAACATGGTTAAGTGACTTGCCCAGGGTCACACAGCTCAGAAGTATCTGAAGCCAGATTTTAACTTAGGAAGACCTGACCCCAGACCTGGCTCTCCATCTACTTACTGTACCACCCAGCGGAAAATCCATTTGACAACTGAGTGAAGGGTTGTTGGATAGAAGAATGGGGAAGAATCTTGAAGGCACAGGAAAGGTGCAGGGGACGGAGGAAAGGAAAAAAATTTGGAATTCAAAATCTTACAAAAAATGAATGCTGAAAACGATCTTTCTCTGTAATTAGAAAAAATAAAACCCTATTTACATATTTTTAAAAAAAGAATTCTTGAAGGCAAAGAAACTAACCAGGAGGCTATTGTAATAGTTTAAGAGTGAGTCAATAAAGGCCTGTGCCAGGGTGGTAGTAGTAGTGTCAGAGAAAAGAAGGGAACTTTTACAGGAGTTGTTTTAGAGGCAGAAGAAGGTAGAAGCTACAAGATTTGGCAATTGATTGGATGTAGGAGATAGCAGAAGGCTGAGGGGTCAAGGATGACATATGGTTTGTGAGCCTGGGTCACTTGCAGGATGGTGGTACCTGGGACACTAACAGGAAAGTTAGAAAGCAGGGTGGGTTTGGGCGAAGAGGAATATAATGAATTCAGTTTCTGATACAATGAATTTAAGATATCTGTGAGACATCTATTTTGAAATGACCAGTAGGCAGTCAGATAAGAATCTGCAAGTCAAGAGATGAGTGTATCTGAGAATGGGCTGTGTGGAGATGACTATTGAATCCAGGGGATCTGGTGAGATCATCGAGTGGAATAGTATAGAGAATGAAGGGAAGAGACCCCCAGGACAGAGCCTCGAGGGGGCATTCGTGGCTCTCAGGCATGAGCTGGATGAAGGTGCAGCAAAGGAGGCTGAGAAAGACCAGTTGGACAATTAAAAGGACAGCTAGGAGAGAACAGTGTTACAAAAGCCCATAGAGAAGAAGAGAAGGTTGATCAATGGTATTAAGGGCTGCAGAGAAGTTAAGAAGTAAGGAAAGGCCATCAGATATGGCAATGAAGTAACTTTGAAGTTACTTGTTAACAAACTGAAGCTAACAATGAAGTAACATCAGTAACTCTGGAGAGAGCGGTTTCAGAGGAATGGTGAGGTCCGAAGGCAGGGCAGTGAAAGGAAGGGAAGTTGGAATTACTGATGGTAGATGACCTTCTCCAAGAATGTTTCTAGCAAAGGGAGATGAGATTGAGATCTGTAGCTGTCAGGATGAGGGCATCTAATGAGAGATTTTTGGAGAATGTGGGAGATATCAGCATGTTTGTAGGCAAGAGGTAAATATCAGCAGTGATTTTAATCGGGACACTCCCAAGGATTATAATTTCCTATAAGCAAGTTGTGTATTTCTTGTGCTTCCCATCCTGGATCATCTTCCCTCTTCCTTGGTGTAACCTTGGTGTAACCTGCTCTTCCTTCTCCGGGTCCCTAAAGCCCTTAGTTCTCTCTATCAAAACTTCCTTTCAGGATATGACCTGATTACCAATCATTCATATCTTAGTGTGAACAAGTTTGAACTGGCATATTATCTTTCTCAGAGGTACTTTCATTTTAAACCTTCTCAAATTGCAGTGGGAGACCTTGGCCTTTTTCAGTTAAGGTCTTTCCCAGATCTCAGTGTTTCTGAGGTAACAACCAATTCAGTAATTAAAGGCTAAGTAAGAATTGAGATAAAAGATGGCCTCCTTTGCCTTCACAAAAGAATCAGTCAGGGAGGTGAAGACCCTTCTACTGCATCCTGGGCCATGGACAGCTGTCTTGACCTACGTCTTGCCACTGGACTCCAGTGACTATGGGGGAAGAGAGTGAGGTTGATGACTACACAGTTCTGCCTCACTCAAATCCAATTCACTTGCCAAGTCAAGACCTCACCCTCCTGATGTCATTGGTTCTCTCTGAGAACCAAAGGACAAATAATTATGTTATATAACATTTCCATATGATCTTTGAGTTATTATACTTTTACATATAGTGTGCATGTGAGTTTACATATCATTTGACAGGGTAAAGAAATATAATCCATTGTCAAACAACAACAAATAAGATTATTATGGCTGAATTGAGCTTTGGTTGCAAAATCCCTTATTATTTTGTTTAAAAAAAACAAAAACAACAAACAACTACCACTCTGATTGTGGGGTGACATTTCTTTAATGGAATTTCAGTAATCAGTGATCAAATGAGAGAGATACTATTTGAGGCTGAAATCCCTTTCAGGTACCTCTCACATTACACTATGGAGGCGACTGCCTCCTCTGCCTGAATGTTAGGTCATCTGCAAATTTCATACCTAAATTTCCCTCTTTGTGTAGAGCAAAGATACAGTCTGGCATCTAGGTGGAAATCTCTGGGGAACAGTAATTTAGCATGGGATCTCACAGCAAATGTGATGTTTTCTTTGCTATGAGGATAGTGCAGTATAAAACTGATAAAAAACAAACAACCTTAATCTCTTTTGGATCATGATATGGATCTTCACAAAACCAAGAATTCCTTACCCAGGCATCTCAGTATCTATAGTCTTTCCCAGTCATTCTCTCTTTTTTTTTTTTTGCTTTTTTTTTGGAGGGCAGTTGGGGTTAAGTGACTTGCCCAAGGTCACATGGCTACTTTGTGTGTGTGTGTGTGTGTGTGTGTGTGTGCGTGTGTGCGTGTGTGCGCGTGCGTGTGTTAAGTGTCTGAGGCCGGATTTGAACTCAGGTACTCCTGACTCCGGGGTTGGTGCTCTATTCACTGTGCCACCTAGCTGCCTTTCCCAGTCATTTTAACCTCTTTATGCACAAATTAAGTACTGTCATGTTTTAGAAGTATGCATTAAATAAGTGAGTTGATAAAGGCCGGTGGTAGGGTGAATTCAGGAAAAGAGTAAACTCAGGTAAATAGAATTCATGAAAAAAGACTGCAGCAGAAGGCACAAGTGTATGAAATAGGTTGACATGGGACCTGATGGTCATGGAAAGAGTGTTAGATTTACAGTTAAAAGTTTTTGTTCAGTTGTTCCCAACTCTTTGTGACTCTGGAGTTTTTTTTGGCAAAGATACTGTAGTGATTTGCCATTTCCTTCTCTAGATCATTTTACAGATGAGGAGACTGAGGCAAATGGAGCTAAGTGACTTGCCCAGGGCCATAGAGTTAGTAGGTATCTGAGACCAGATTTGAACTCAGGAAGAAAAGTCTTCCTGACCCCAACCCTGGCACCACCTCACCGTCCCAGAAGATTGGGTTTCATATATTGGCTCTGGTATTTACTACTTCTGTGGACATAGGTTACTTTCTGTTTCTTAGCCTCAGTCTCCTCATACCGCAAATGAGGCTAGTAATGCTACCTTTCCCAACGGGCTGTTGTGAAAAAAAAGTAGCTTGTAGACCTTAGAGCACTATATTTTTTATTTATATTATTTATATATTATATAAATATTTTATTTATATTATTCTATATTATTTTTATATCTATGCTATATATTATATGTAATATATTATAGAATATGCAAATAGAATATATGACATTATATAATAATATGTTACATATAAAATAATATACTATGTTATTTATAAGGTCACTAAACCTAGATTTTGGTTTTTTTCAGAGGTACAAATAGCACTATAGCCTTTGAGGGTCTCAAAAGAGCTTTGGTTTAATCTTAAAGAAATTAGCCTTTGCAGAAAACAATAACAATGAAAAATAATGGCGATTAGATATGGATTTTGTTAGAGTAATCTACATTTCCATATGCTCTTGGAGTTATACTTTTATGTATAGTATGTATGCAAGTTCATATATCATTTGACAGGTTAAAGAGATATAATGCATTGTAGGCAAATATGATGAATGATTATTCTTTTTTTAAAACCCCACAGATTTTTGCCCCCTGCTGTTCCACCGGTAAACTTGTTTTCTCAGATGGTTACTGCTTCCTTTTCCATTGCTGTGGTAGCCTATGCAATTGCTGTGTCTGTAGGGAAAGTCTATGCTACCAAGTATGATTATGCCATTGATGGGAACCAGGTAGGTTCACCCCCATTGCAAAACTATCTTATAAAATTGGACCTTTGAGCCGAGATGTAACTAAGGATTTTTGTGCCTAGGATAAGGGCCATAAAGTACACCTGGGAAGTACCAGGAAGCATGGCCTTATTTTAATAGGGCAGGGGGTCAGGGCAGGCAGTTTGTTCCCTGGGAGGTGGTAGAGGCAGAGATTCTAGGATACTGAGGAAGCTGGCACAAGGGTCAGGGGGTGGTAGCTTCCTATTTTGACTAATTAGTCTGACTGGCTAGGTGTTAAACTGATTAAATGCCATATTGCTGAAGGACTGAAAGCATCATTGGTGCCCTCTGAATCTGCTGCCTTCCAAATTCAGCATCATGGAGCAAAGGCCCAGGTACCCCGCCCTTTTTAATGTTCTGCCAAGGTAGAAAAACTTAAACCTGGGAAGAGTTTGGTATCTGCTGAAAGATGAATCTACCTCTTCAATAAGAATACTATTACTGCACTGATTTTCTATTAAAGCTACCCAAATACTTATCAATTTGAGATCATTTTGAGGGCTAATGTAGATACAGTCACTTTACACTTTCAAGATTATCATTATTATTATTACTTTTTGGAGGGGGGAAGGCAGGGCAATTGGGGGTAAGTGACTTGTCTAAGTTCACTAGGCTAGTAAGTGTTAAGTGTTTGAGGTCACATTTGAACTCAGGTCTCAAACTCAGGTTTTGTCCACTGTGCCACCTAACTACCCTAAGTGGGGTAGCTAGGTGGCACAGTGAATAGAGCACCGACCCTAGAGTCAGGAGGACCTGAGTTCAAATCCGGCCTCAAAACACTTGACATACTTATTAGCCAAGTGAACTTAGACAAGTCACTTACCCCCAATTGCCCTGCCCTCTCCCCTCTAAACCCCCCCCCCAAAAAAAGAAAGAAAGAAATTAAGTAAAGTGTTCAGGGTCATACAACTAGTATGTGTTGAAGGTGGGATTTGAACCTGTATCTTCCAAGACCACCTCTTAATTCACCAATCCACATTGCCTCTCTTTGGGGCAAACCTGATTTTTAAATCATTTATGCAGTCAGATTATGAATAATATAGACATTTAACATTTCTTTGGAAAAGAACCACGAATGCTTTACTTAACTCACAATCTTCTCAAACTGTGTTTTTTTATAAGCAATATTTCCAATGTAGCAATTTCTGTTAAAATCAGCTAAGATTTAAAATGGAAATCTCTAAATGTGCACTTCTTTTGGATGGCATAGAGCAGTTAGGCTCGTCCTAGGGCTGAGTGCTCCTTTAAAAAAAACTACAAAAAAATGTCTACAAGTAGTGCATGCTTCTGAAAAGACAGAGCAATGAGAACAGTTGAATGATGGGTGATTGCCCAGAATTCTAGACCTTTCTGTCATAATACAGTCTGTGGCAAGTCTTCAGCAACAGATAACTCCAGAAATAAAAGCTGCAGGTATGCTAATAGCTTACTGAAAATGAGATGAGTGACTTCTAATAGCCTAAAACCAGGGCAATGAAAGAACTATTTCAGCACAGGGTCAGTTACCGTCCATCATTTCAGGTTTCTAGCCTTAAAAATAATTGAAAGTAGGGAGACTTTTCTCAGGTACGAATTTAGCCAGATTCCACCACCAATGGCAGCTATCATTAAAAATGACTTCAGTGGAAAATGGCATGGATTGCCAGTTGCAAACATTCAAACAGTTTTGCTGAACTATTTTTTGTGGGAAGGTACTAGGAGAGGTGGAGAAGGCAAGATGTTAAGAAGTAACTGCTGTGTTTACATGAAATCTATCTTTTTTTGTTTGTTTTTTAAAGCTAGAGACTTTTTAAAGTAAATTTGGGAGACTAGAAGAGTAGGAAAGGGGTGAGGTATTTGTTTTCTTTTTGGAATTGATCCAGTTTTTCTCCTAGGAATTTATTGCCTTTGGGATCAGCAATATCTTCTCTGGATTCTTCTCTTGTTTTGTGGCTACCACTGCTCTGTCACGTACTGCTGTTCAAGAGAGCACTGGGGGGAAAACACAGGTAATGACACTCCAGCCTGGGACAGGCAACAGTTAACATTTATGATCACAAAGAGCAAGTTCAGACCAGGCACCAACCTGAGGGTACAAGTCCTCAAGGAGCTTACATTCTACTGGAGAAAAAGAACATGTCCACAGATATGCAAAAGCAAACTATATGTAAAGTGATATTAAGTAGTTTCTGGGTTGGGGAAGAGCCCTAACAACTGGGCGGGGATCAGGAATGGCCTTTTGTAGGAAGTGGCCCCTTGGGTCGAGCCTCGAGGAGAGTTAGGGATTCTGAAGAGCAGAAGTGAAGAGGGAAAATGTGGGGGGACACACAGGAGGACAAGGGCATCAAGGCAAGAGAAAGCATGCTGAGTACAGGGAACCACAGGCCCTCCAGGCTTTGTGGACTACAGAGGAACAAGGGGGAGTGATGTGAAATCAGTCTGAAAAGATGCTGTCCTGACTCTACTATTTACTAGCTCTATGACGTTGGGCAAGTCATTTCCCTTTTCAGGACTTTAGTAACTCCTTCTGTAAAATGAGGGTGTTCCAATACGTTATTTCTAAGATCCCTTCAAACTCTAAATCCTTTGGTCCTCTGACCCCAAAATACCTTTCTTCTGTTTTTATTGCAATCAAACCCTCCCTTTCCTGTCTCACCTCCTTCCTTGACTACTTTGAGTCATATACTGATTCATACTACTTCTGAACAGAGGTCTTAGGTTCAAATCCAACCTTGAATTTAATTGCCCTATTAAATTAAATTATTAAATTGTATTAAAATTAAATTAAAATTTTAAAAGTATTAAAATTGCCCTAATTTTACAGTGACATGGACTTACTTGTATGACCTTGGGCAAGTCACTTACTTCCTTATATCTCAGTTTCTTTTTCTTTAAAATGAGGGAGTTATAGTCTCTGAGGTTCTTTCTAGCTCTAAAGGCATGGTTCTATGTTCCTGTGTTCCTACAGCATTTTTTTGTGGCTTGTGCTACACAATCAGGTATTTTATTACATACAATTCCAGAGCATCATATTTCAGAGGAACTAAAACAGGTCCTCTGGACTGCATAGTTAACTGATAGTGAAGCCAAAATTGCTGACTTTTACTTTCTTGCTATTACTTCTAGGCTCAAATGAGACTTGGGGTAGCTATCTCCAATAATAATGTCTTGGGTAAACTACCTGCCCTTGGAAAGAGTTCTGTGAGATAATAGTGTTCTTGTAAGCTGATATCCCTTTCCGCACACAAGCATGTATTATATTTAGCAATGGAAAAGGCCAAGATTCTAGGAATGAGGAATGAAACAAGCTTAGATATTGTTCAAGATTTAATTACTGAAATATATACTAAGTTCTGAGGTTTAAAGGCTGAATGCACGTACTGGGACCCAGTAGACCATGACTTAAAGGGACTAGCCATTCTCACCGTGGTTGTGTGACTGGGTGTCTCCTGTAACAGCACCCTCAAAACTGGGTCTTTCTTTGTTAGGCCTGAGCTACTTAACAGCTTATTTGAATTTTTTATATAAATCGTATCCCAACTTGGCTTAGGTAGAACAATCTAATATCCATCAGCAATTTGCAGATCTCATGAGTGTGCCTATGTTTACATTTTTATTCTCAGATCTGATGGTTCTAAAACTGTTGATCATCAAGTGTTCCTAGAATATCAAAAGATATTTAATGAAACACACAATTGCCCTTTGGAACAAAAGAGTTAACAAGAGCGTAATTCTCACTTTTGCCAAGTTTTTGGGTACTACTTTACATTTGTTTGACTAATGAAGACAGTAACCATCAGTCAAAAACAAAACAAAAAACCAAAACGTAGGGTAGAGAACGGATACATACACACATATCATATGGTTAGTAAGTATCTGATACAGAATTCATTCCAGGTGTTCTGACTCTATGTCCAGGGCTCTATTCACTAAGCTGTGTATATTATATTCTGTTGATGGATTTTAACCATTGTGGGGCATTTATATATTGTTATATATAGTTAAACATTCAAAATTCATTTCTTTCTCTCCCACTTATGTTCTGTTACTTCTGATTTTACCTTCCCAAATGACTCAGAACAAAATGCGTTTGTATTTATCTGGTTCTTCTTATCCATAGTGTCACGATAATAATTATAATAATAATATCTAGAATTTTTATATTGCTTTGAAGTCTGCAAAGCCCTTCATATATGTTATCTCATTTATCTTAAGTAAATATTGATCTAATTTCTTAGCAATTAACTTGGTTTCTATATTTCAATTCCTTAAACAAATGTTGTTAAGTATAGTTAATTTATCAACCATCACACATTTTTACTAGTTTACCTTCCTATAAGAAACTTGATAATAGAATCAATAAATGTGCCTTTCTTACAAGAAGAATTGTCCTTATATATAGCAAGGTACCTACACAGTGTGATTTCAAGGACATTTGTGAGGTTCCTTCCCTCACGCCCTTCCCCATCTCCAAATCCTACTTCTCTTAACTGCCAGTTGATATTTGCAATTCCTTTAGCAAGAGACAGAACCTTAAAATAATTAGGAAGGAAATAAACAATTATTAAGTGACTAGCACTTTGCTAAATACTTTACAAATCATCTCATTTTACTCCTCACAACAACCCTGAGGTAGGTGTTATTAATATTATTATCTTTATTTTACATTTGAAGAAATCAAGGCAGACTAAGGTTAAATGACTTGCCTAGGTACACACAGCTAGTAGGTTTCTGAGGTCACATTTGAATTGAGGGTTTATTGGCTCCCAGGCCCAGCATGCTATTCTCTGTGTTTCTTCTAGCTCCTGTGAGGTAGAGAGAAGGCTCAATCCTCATATACCTGGGGAAAATATCCCATTAGTTAAAATTAATTCTAAGATATCAATGACTGATATATCCTTTCCTGAAAAAAGGAGGAGGAGGAGGAAGAGGAGAAGGAGGAGGAAGAGGAAGAGGAAGAGGAAGAGGAGGAGGAAACTAAATGAAAAAGTATGAAGTCCTAGGGAGTAGGGGGTGGAATTGTATGGTGGGGAGATAAAAGGACAGAAAACTTGGGGTGGTACTGAAGACAAACTTTGCCTGATTCCTAATATCCATAATAGTGTGTTCAGAGGACCCTGAGTTCGATGCTGGCACCAATTGTGCCACCTGAATATTTCAGCAATATCTCCTTAGGTTTTCTACTTTTCTAATTTCCTTTTATCAGTCTCTTGTAATGTGAAAAGCCAGAAGTAGATGTCACCTTTCTTGCTTCTTCTTCCCTTTTGATTACTTGGTGTCTAGTTTTCCTGTCTCCTTTTCTTTCAGACTTTCTATTACTCACCTCTACTTAGGCCCAGCTGTCTAAACTGATGAATTCCTCCTACTCCTATGTTCTCAGTTTCTCTTCCAACTCTTTTTTGACCTTAAGAGAGCTTTTCATGACAGAAAAGGTAAAGCTTTTGGAACGTCTATTGTAAGAGCCCTGGTAAAGTTCACAAGTCTATAGGAAGATCATTATGTGCTGAAGACACACTAAGAGCCGCGATGGGACATCCCAGGGGAAGTAGGAGACACATGCCCTCATCAAGGTGACAGACAAAACATTGCAGGACTCTTTTTATCTGTAATACGGTTGGTAAACAAATCTTTTTATTAGCTTGAATAGATTAGGAAGAAAAATTGCTCCATAAAGCATGAAGTTATATTATTGTTGTGATGAAGATGATGGTGATTAATGATGTCCAGATTCATGATTTCATGTGTGAAGGAACTCCTAATGGGTATGCATGGTTTGGTCAAAGGAGTATGGGATTTGGTATAAAAGAACCAAGATTCGAATCCCATTTCTACCACTATGTTGACCTTGGGCAAGTTGCTTAACACCTTAGTGCCTCAATATTTTTATTTGTGGAATAAGGATGTCAGACTAGTTAACCCCTGAGATCACACGCAGTTCTAAATCTATAATCCTGTAATCAATCCTTCAATGATGCAGACTGTCATCTCTAAGCCTGGTTCTTAGAAATGTAATGTGACTTGTTCATGGTCATTTAGCCAATAGTTTAACTGGCCCAAGAATCACCTCTCTTCACCTGGAAAAGACCTTGGAGGCAATCTACTTTTCATTTTATTGTTGAGGCAACTGAGACCTGAGGAAGACCCAGAGTCACGCAGGGAGTAAGTGAGATTTGAATGCAAGTCCTTTAGAACCAGTGCTCTTTCTATTGTATAACATGACTTATTGGAGGGAGGACTTCCTCATTCCAAGACTGACCCACTCTGGGTCTCCAAGTATTGTTATTATTGCTTTTATTATCTTATTTTTCAATTCACTTCATCCAATATTTACTAAGTGCCTATCCTGACCAAGGCTCTGTGCAGAAAGACAAAAACAATCCTTGTTCTCAAGTCACTTTTATTCTGCAATGAATAGATGAATCTGGCATAAAGTATTTCCAATATTACAGTAATCTTTTGTCCATTTAGGAATTTGGAGCAAGTACCTTGAAGTTTTGGATCAGAGATTATTGCAAACAGAATAGACTCTGAGTGCTGTAAGACATCAAAGAAAACTTTCCCTTCTCCCAATATGAAATCTCACTTGACCTTGATATTTTTTAGTTTCTGTAGTTACTGTAGCTTCTCTGCCTAAGTGTGATGTACTTATTTCTCTCCTCCGTCTGTGTTTTGTGCATAATAGCAACAATAAGCATTCCCTCTAATAGCATTGGGATGTGGGGAGGGAAAGGGAAGAGTAAAGAGAAGAAAAGTATTACTGCTGTTCAGTGCTTATAAAATAGCTTCCTTGTCTAGAATGCTGCCCAGAAGGCATCTCCCAAGGCTGCTGTCTGTGGTGAGTTTGGAAAGCAAGCAGAAAAAGCAAACCACATATACTGATGTCAACACTCTTTTTCAGGTTGCTGGCATCATCTCAGCCCTGATTGTACTGATTGCAATTGTGGCTTTGGGGAAGCTGCTAGAACCCTTGCAAAAGGTATGACTCTACTTTTTGGCACATCGGTTGCACAATTTTCCTGGCACTGGTGTGCAACAAGGAAGAAATAACAAGAGACTTAAAAATCATCCCAGGGAAAAATCATTTCAGTGAATAACATGATCTTCCCTGTCTCTCTTGGCAGTCTGTCTTGGCTGCTGTTGTCATTGCCAACCTGAAAGGAATGTTTATGCAAGTGTGCGATGTTCCTCGTCTGTGGAGGCAGAATAAGATCGATGCTGTAAGTCCTAGGTTGCCCATTTCCTCTGAAACCTGTCTTGGGTCTGAGTATCCCCTGCCTACTAAATTGTACCAGCTATCTGGAAAGCCCAGTACTCAAGTCAAAAATAGCAAGGCTAAACTAAAGGCAGTGAAATGTCTCGTGCATGCTGTATTTTTGTGATGTTCCCTGTATACATATTAAATTGAACTCCCTAGGGAAATCTATTTCCATTGGGAGCCTTGTATAAGACACAGAAACTGTGAGCCCTGAGCAGCCAGCAGGTCAAAAAGGTATACTGATTACAACTCCAAAATGACCTCAGTTTTATAAGAATTAATTTAAAAACTGGATCCTTTTAAGTTACGCTATAATTCAAACAATGACTGGGAATATTTCCTTTGAAGGGCCACTTCCCATTCCGTGCAAATAATTTATAAGGGGTAGAAAAACTAAGACAAGATTGGCAGTCATAGCAGCCTGCATGGCCACGGGTGGAGTTGCTTCTTAATGTTCATACTGTTCTGCAATTGATCCTGTTATTTTCTCTCCCACAGCCTGACTTCATTATCCCTTTAATGGCTGGATTATAATGTCTCTGCTTTCATGTGCTTCCCTAGGTCATCTGGGTCTTCACATGCGTTGCATCCATCATACTGGGTCTGGACCTAGGATTGCTTGCTGGCCTTCTGTTTGGATTACTGACTGTGGTCCTGAGAGTTCAATTGTGAGTAACATGAGAAAGAAAGTTTTTCTACATGAGCCCTATGGCATTTTGATAAGTACTGGAGAAACTTATTTCCCATTAAGTACTATGCAGTGACCAGGAGACTAGAGGACACCTTATATGTCAAAGGAACTGGTCTCTCCTTTGGCATGTCCCTAGCTATGCAATGGAGAGCAGCAGAATTTTTTTTTTTTGCTTTTTTTTTTTTTTTTGGAGGGGGGAAGGTAGGGCAATAGGGGTTAAGTGACTTGCCTAAGGTCACGTGGCTAGTTTTGTGTTAAGTGTCTGAGGCCAGATTTGAACTTAGGACCTCCTGACTCCGAGGCTGGTGCTCTATTCACTGTGCCACCTAGCCACCCCAGAGCAGCAAGATTTTAAAGAAGGGTTGGGCACACAAGCTAAAAGAGGATGAGAAGGTAATTTGTTCAGTTTTGCCAAATCTGTTACAACAAATCACTGCCAATACAAGCAGTGTGTTTATGTAAAGTGTACATACATGAAGAGAGTTCAGAAGAGAGCATCACAGAAGGTGAGGGTAATGGAAAACAAAAATCTGTTGAGCAAAAGGTAAAGGACTCATCTTTTTCCTTTGGTTCCAAGAGACTGTTAAATGTATGTTCTCCTGGGCTTAAAGAGGAGACATGCCTTCTTTTTGCATCAAATTCTCTCAAAAACAGGCTCCCCACTCTATCCCATGTGCTTGCCTCTCTTGAGCTTCCCCACCTTATCCTGCTGGCCAAGAATATTGTGGGATGTCTTTGGCCCAGTCCCAGCCTCTTCCATCTGTCCAGGTTTGGTGTTCTTCCTCCACCTAGCTCTCCAATGCCTCCTCTAAGCACAGAATGTTTACTACTGTAGTGCACTGAATGGTTGCATAGGGACCTCAAAAAGCTTGTGAGCCTCTGAGAGAATCATCTAATTTGTGTTTGAGGGATATCTCAGGGACTGCCCTTGGAAGAATCTGACTTTAGGAGTCTGGACCTCCATAATTTACCTCGACTTTCCCTTTATTTTAATTTTTTTTCTTGATAATTTAATTTGGTCATGGGCTTCAAGCTAAGAGATTGCTGCTATGGATCAGAGTGAGCTGAAAGGGAAACTCATGGTTGCTGCTGATCTTGACCTGGGATTTTAGCCAGTAAGGAGCAGTGCCTTTCTTTGACTTGGGATTTAATTTCCACTAATTATAATGCTGATCCACTGAGTCCATTGTTGAAAGAATCCAAAACAGAATCCTCTTTCTTTGGGAATTGCATTTATTATCTGCTTCTCATCACACATGACAAATCATGGAATTTATCTGATAGTGAAAGGGGCAGAGCATCCACAGTCCAGTCCAGAAAGAAGGCCTAGAAGCAGAAGGCCTGGAAATCTGTTTGCGGCCCTCCAAGGCCTCCTACTTCAAGGAAGCAAGCAATCACCCAACCAAGTAGGTGCTAAGCACTCTGCCAGGTCCTGAGGATACAAGTACAAAGAATAAAACCATCCCCATTTGCAAGAAGTTTACCTTCTAATGGGGCAGACAGTAAGAATACATATAAATCTTCATAACAGAAATATAAAAAGAATGTACATAAAGTCATTAAATATAAGGTAGTTTGAGAGACAGCTCATTAGCAATTGAAGGAATGGTTTCATTTCAATAAAAATAGATATAAAATAGGTATAATTCTTAATAAGGAAGTGTGTTTAAAAAGTCAACTATTGGGGCAGCTAGGTGGTACAGTGAGTAGAGCCAACTATTTTTAGCTCAAGGAAATGATCAGACATC
The DNA here is from genome assembly GCA_028646575.1 of Pseudocheirus occidentalis. Lineage (NCBI taxonomy): Eukaryota > Metazoa > Chordata > Mammalia > Diprotodontia > Pseudocheiridae > Pseudocheirus > Pseudocheirus occidentalis. Next base: position 115,548,366 of record CM053597.1, on the reverse strand, counting down.
ATTATTATCACTTACAACAATAAATCTTTATTGAGTACAAAACAAGTGAAAGGTACTTTCCCAAGTACTGAGGAGGTAAGGCCATTGGCTAACTTGATGACTTTCAGCACTTCTCTTGATCTTTATTTCTCTTTATCAGTAAACTGAGGGTTGCACTAGTGTATGGTTAGGGACACCTTATGCTCTCATAGTGTTCGTGTGGGGGACTGCTTGAAGATCAGGACAAGGTTCCTGCTTTTAGAGAGCTTACAAACTAGCTGTGTTACATGGAAAAGATTCTGGAATTTGAGTCAGAGGAAGCAGCAAAATGCACTAGAAGGAGATCAAAGGAGTCAAGCTTAAATCCTGGCTTTGTCATTTGCTTCCTGTGTGACCTTGCTAAGTGGCCTCACCTTTCTGGGCTCAAGTTCCTCATCTAATAAAATGGTTTGGACTAAATGACCAGTAAGTTTCTTTTCTATTTTAAATTTATTACCCTAGACATCTTTAAAAAAAAAGACAAAGAAACGACAATGTAAGGTAACATGCTAAAGAAGCAAGGAGATTTTATTTTTTTTATTTTTTTTTTATTTTTTTTCAGGGCAATTAGGGTTAAGTGACTTGCCCAAGGTCACATGGCTAGGCAGTGTTAAGTGGCTGAGGCCGGATTTGCTTTGCCAGTGCTCTATTCATTCACTGCACTACCTAGCTGCCCCGAAGCAAGGAGATTTTAGGGACAAAATGTGCCAGGGGAGGTTACAGGAGGGAGCAATCAGCCTGGAGTGAGTGGGGAAAGAGGGACATGTTAAGCTGAGTCCAGAAGGGAAGAGAGAATTTGGAGAAGTGGAAGGCTCATAGATCTAGCTCTGGAAGAGACCTTAGAAGCCTGCTAGTCCCAGCCCCTCATTTTATAGATGAAGAAACAGGGTGTGGAGAGGCTGAAGTACCTGATCAAGGTTGCACAGCTTGTAACAGGTCAAGGCCAGGTAGTCTTAACAAAGGGACAGGAAGAACATTCATTGTAGGTAAGTAGCACTGCCATCAACACTTTTCAGGCTTCTCTCTTCATCAGTTTTTTCGTCTGTAAAATGGAGAAAATAATACCACCGACTCACAGTTTTGTCTTAAGGATCAAATGAGTTAACATATATAAAACATGTCACAAAACTTTTAAGTGCTACATAGGTAGTACAGTGGATAGAGTCAGGAAAACCTGAGTTCAGATTTGGCCCCATATGTTTCCTAATTCTGTGACGCTGCACAAGTCATTTAGCCCCTCTAAGCCTCAGTTCTCTTGTCTGTACAATGGAGACAATAATAGCTCCTGCCTCCTGCTGATAGCGTGAGGGTAAAATGAAATAATAATTACAAAGTGCTTTGCAAGATTTAAAGCACTATTTAAATGCTAAGCGAATGTAATTTATTCAAACATACTTTGATTTTTGTCACTGTGGGTACTTGTGTCACCCACATAGATTATAGCCCCATGGTGATTAATGCGTGGCCATTATTGCAGTGTAAAAAAATAAAAATTCATTATCTGTTCGCCAACCTGTTTTCTGACTTGACTAGTCTGTACTTCAAAGGACAGAGGCCACCCTCAAAACCTTTCTGTTTTAGTTGGTCTAAGAAGCACATGGAGTAGTAGATAGGGTCTTAGACCTGAAGCTGGGAAGATGCAGCCTTGAATCCTTTCTCAGACACCAATCAGTTGCTTGTGAAGTCCCTTTCCTAGGGGCCAGTTGCCTCATCTATAAAACGAAGACCTCTAAAGACACCTCCAGCTCTAAATTCATGATCCTACCTTTCTATGGCTTGGCAGAGGTTGCTCTTAAATGGAAAAAGGTTTAAGGACCCCAGCTTCCAGGCTCACTGAAGTGAGGTATCAGAGGGTGACATTAAAGTGTGGATCTTGAGGTATATATGACAGCCTGACAAAAGAGAATCCATTCTTTCTCTCAGTCACAAAAAGCAGAGATGTCATACCTCCCCTGCCTTATACTTTCATGACAGATATTTTGATTCAGAGTTAAGAGATAAGGAAAAGCTTTAACCTTCAGCAGCCAAGTCTGAATCTTGAATCACACACACACCACACACACACACACACACACACACACACACACACACACACACACACACACACACACATCTCTTTAATGCTTTAATGCCCAGAATGGAAAGGTTGGCTAGTCAATGTTTCGTTCCAAAATTTGCCTATCACAAAGTACCTTGACCATAATTTTCTTTTTCTTAGTCCCTCATGGAATGACCTTGGAAATGTCCCTGGCACAGACCTCTACAAAAGCACCAAGGATTACAAGAATGTAAGTCCCTTCACCATCGTGTTTCAGGTTTGGGTTTGTGGGATAAACACTCAGGGGCTGCTTCCTTTCACCAACACTTTACATGTGAACTTCAGGCAACTAATACCAGATGAACAACTTTGATTCCTACCCGACCCAATAAATACACCTAGGAATTTTCTGAAGAGGCTGTCCAGATTGCCTTTGATTTTGGAGAGGCCCTATGATTTGCAGACTGCATGATCTGATAAGGCAAAGAATTGAAGTGGGAGTCAAGAGACCCAAGTTTTAGTACCAGTTCTGATATTTATTGACAAGCTGAGTGACCTTGACCAAATCACTTACTTTTCCTGGGTCTCCATGGGCAATGGGTAGAAGTGTTAAAGATGCCAATTTAGTCTTAATACTATGAAAAATTTCCTCATGTCCAAAGTAGAATAAGCAGCCTCAAGATATAGTGACTTACCTGTGCTTTGGAGATCTTCAGGTACAGACTAGAAGATTGCTTGTTTGGTTCATTATAGCAGGGATTCCTTTTAGCTTTGGAGTGAATTGGATGACTGTTAAGGTTGCTTCTAGCTCTTCAGTTTTATGATTCTATTTCCTGATCTATAAAAGATTTCTGCCAGATGACTTCTAAAGTCCTTTCTTTAAGCTCCGAGAGTTTGTTTCTAGAAATACTGCTTTTGGTTCTTCAATTATGTTGCATTGTGCAATCTGAAAGGCTCTACAATGTCACTAGGAATCAGTTTCTCCCTCTCTTAAATGGGAGTCATAATATTTATTTATTTATTTATATTTGCTTTTTGTAGGACAATTGGGGTTAAGTGACTTGCCTAAGGTCACATGGCTAGTTTCTGTATTAAGTGTCTGAGGCTGAATTTGAACTCAGGTCCTCCTGACTCCAGGGCTGGTGCTCTATTCACTGCACCACCTGGCCGCCCCCATAATATTTATTGCTGGTTAAAATTTTTTAAAAGATTTTTTAACATAGTCAAGTTAGCTGTATTGCAAACTAAAATCTTTGCCAAAACACAAAATTAAAAATGTCCGAATCAAGGAAATGAAACAGTTAGTTGCCAAGCTCTGGAGTACATGTGAAGGATTGCTCTTCAAAGCCACTGCAGCTTTTAAAATTAAATGCATGAAGCTTGAAATTAATTGAAGAAATACTTTCCTCTCCAAACTGCAGGTTGATGAACCTGAAGGAGTGAAGATCGTTAGCTTTCATAGTCCTATTTTTTATGGCAATATTGATGGCTTTAAAAAATGTCTCAAATCCACAGTAAGTAGTGTGTCATTGGAAATTTATTTAATTTTCTTTGATTATTTATCAAACTTGTATCTAGTATATATTTTGTGCATGACATTGTAGTAGTTGTTAAAAAACATAACAATACAAAATCCCTAGCTCCAAGTAACATCAGTTGGTTAAGGAGGTAAGACATACGAATAATGAAAATTTAAATAATTTCAAAGCTAAATAGTACAAGATATCTTGCCCTTTGAACTAGCTTCCTTCTTAATTTTCACCCTCTCCTTATCTACTTATCCACATTTTAACATTCTTTTAAAAACATTTTTTTGAGTTCCAAATTCTCTTCCACTCTCCCTCCCCTTCACCTATTGAGAAAGAAAGCAATTTGACCCGAGTTATACATGTACAGTAAAACACATTTCCATGTAAGTCATGCTGTGAAAGAAAACATAGACAAAAAAAAAAGGCCAAACAAAAACCCAACCCCAAAATAAGAAAGTTAAGGAAAAGCACTTTCATTTTGCATTCAGGCTCCACCAGTTCTTTCTCCGGAGGCGAATAGCACCTTTCATCATAAGTCCTTCAGAATTGTCTTAGATCCTTGTACTGCTAAGAACAGCTCGTTCGCACTAGAGCGTCACACGATATTGCTATCGCTGTGTGTGTGGCTCTTCTGGTTCTGCTAATTTCACTTTGTAGCAGCTCATATAAGTCTTTTTGAGAACATCCTATTTGTCATTTCTTATAGTGCAACAGTATTCTGTCACACTCATACACAACTTGTTCAGCTGTAAGCTCAGTACAGGTGATTTCCAAATATTCAGTACACTTTGAGCTCCAGACTTCGTGTTTTCACCTGGATGATCTAGAATGATCACACACATATTCAACACATATAAATTCAACAATTCAAATTCAACACATATAAAACCGAAGTCGGGCGTCATTTGTTGCTCCTTTCTCCCTGCCTCCTGTATCCTTCCCCTTCTCTCCACACATACCACAACCACTCTAGTTCAGGTTTTTATTGCATCTCACTTAGACTACTGGAATAAGCTCCTAATTGGCCTCCCTTCAACTATCCCTTTCCCTCTCCAATCCATCCCCCACACAGTTGATATTCTTAAAAAATACATCTGACCATGTCACTCTTTTACTCATGAAGCTTCTGTGATTCCTTATTGTCTCTAGGACAAATGCAAACCCGTCTGTTTGGCATTTAAAGTACTTCACAATCTGTTTCCAGTTGATTTCTTTAGGCTGATTACATACACATGGCTCCCCTTCAGAAGGGTGGTCTAGTGAAACTGGATTACTCAGTGTACACAGCATTCCATCTCCCACCCCTGCACCTTTGAACAGGCTGTTCTTCCCTACTGCTCCCCATTAATTCTATCTCTGAAATGATCTCTTTTCTTATCCCTACCTCATGAAGCCCCTAACTTCCTTCAAGGCTCAGTATAAGCGCCAACTTCTAAAAGACACCTTTTCCTGATTCCTCCAGTTGTTAGGGCCTTCCATTCACTTTGTATTTATTTTTAAATCTTTAATATACTTATCTGTGTCCATGTCCATGCATTTTCCCCACTCCCAGAAGAATGTAATCTCCTTGCAAGGGGCCAAGTCTGGAACATAATACATGTTTAATAAACGCTTGTTGAATTGAATTTGTAAAAGCGATAATCCAGATGTTTTAAGTAACTTACATCTTTTCTAAGGTTGGATTTGATGCAGTTCGAGTTTATAATAAGAGGCTCAAAGCACTGAGGAAAATACAGAAACTTATCAAAAAGGGACAGCTACGAGCAACAAAGGTGAAGATACATTTTTCTTTCTTCTCTCCACTCCTTTCCACACTTTTATGAAAGTATGTCGAATGCCTAAAATTAAAACCTAACCATTTTGGTACCCAGATGCTTATAATCACATGTCATATGGGCAAATAGAACATCTGGGCTGACTATTTTTAGATTTTGAAAGAAGACATATTCCTTCCATGGGAATTCAGGGTAAAATCTTCCATCATAAAAAAAGTATACATTTCATTTTTAAACTTTGTTGTTAATGGAAGATATACAAAGATAGAAAAATAAAACTACCTCTGCATCAGAAAATCACTCACAATGTGGGATAAGCTGGAAAAATGGATAAGAGCACAGGCCTAAAAAGGGAGACCAAGCCTTTACACCAGGTTCTGTTACAAACTGGTTGTGTGACATTGGGCAAGTGATTTTATCCCTTTGATTCTGTTTCCTTATCTTAAAAACAAATTATGGGGTTGGACTAGATCATCTCAGATCTGTTACAGCTCTCACAGTTCATGATTCTAAGATATCTACAGACTTTCATGGTTATTCATTTCTATGCAGATTATCTCAATGACATACGTCTTTGTTGTAAAGGCTAACCCGTGGTCTTCTAAGTCTAAAATTGTCTGTGGTTTAGAAGACCTTTACTTCTATTATCTGTCTTTTTCTACTTTTAATTTATTTTTCATTTTATCCTATTTTCTATGTTCTTCTAAAGGAAGAATATAAGCCTATTTAGCAAAATAAACTCAATAAAAATAATAAAATATATATAATTATGTAAATATATAATAAAATTATATATAATATACAATAAAATATATATAATTATATAAAAATAATTTTTAAAAACTCTCAATTAGAGTTCTACGCTTTGAATGAATTACTTGGAATCATAGAATTTTAGAGCTAAACAGGATCAGATATGGTCTCATCAAACCTACTTATGTTAAAGATGAAGAAACTAAATGCCCTGAATCTTGTCCAAGGTCATCCAGCTAGATGGGGCAGAGTTGAGCTTAAAATCAAGATCTCTTGCCCTCTCAACTAATACTCTTTCCACAATACCATATATCCACATAACAGTCATGTCTTTGGGGCCTCCAGTTTTATAGAATAAAGGAAGAGAGGGAAAGTGGTAGATAAAGGGATGGGCTTGGATTCAGGAAGATTTGCATTCAGATGCTGCCTTTGGCAATGTACTATGTGACTCTAGGCAAGGTATTTATTCTTGTAGCCCCAGTTTGGTCATTTGTAAGGTGGGAGTAATGAATGAAAGAATGAACCAAACACTTATTGAGTATCTACTATGAGTATCTACTATGTGCAAAGGACTGGAGGCACAAATTCAAGTAAGACAGTCAGGGCAGCTAGAGTACCAGCCCTGTAGTCAGGAGGACTGGAGTTCAAATCCAGCCTCAGACATGAGACAAGTTATTGGCTGTATGACTTTGGGCAAGTCACTTAACCCCAATTGCCCTGCCTTCCCCCCTCCAAAAAAATTAAAATGAAAAGAAAATAAATTAAGACAGTTCCTGTTCATGAGAAACTCACTTTCTAATGATGGAGACAACACATAAAAGGTTTCACTCAAACGGAAAGGTAACATGGTCCTTTGAGCCCAGTGGCAAAGTGGTTGGTAATGCATCTTTTAAAAAGTAATTTCTATTGATAAAATCAAATCCATTTCTGATGTAGAACCATTCAACAGTGCCAAAGACTTGGGTGGTAAGAAGTTTCTTTTCTGAATCTTCAGTGGCTGTGGCTGCTGAGGAGGCAAGGGCTCCATCACCTGCCACGGGCATTGCTTTGAAGATGATGGCTGGGCATTAGTGGGACTAAGGGTCCAGGAGGGTGCTACCATCCACAACTGGTCTTGGTGGTTGCAAGGATGATGGTTCCCTGCAATCAATGATGGCTGTAGGGCACAGGCTGGAAGGAAGGAGCTATGGTCTGGAGACACTGCTATTACCAAGGCTCATGAGCTGGATTCTTTCATAGGAAGGTGGTGACTGGGCTATGTCGGTGGTTTGACTTAGCCTGGCAAATGTTTTTTGTGAGAGTCAGATCAGATAATGTACATAAAGTATTTTGCTTTTGCTTAAAGTGTTATTGCTATTATCTTAAGTTTATTTGAAGCAAGCTTTGGAAAGAAACTGCTAATTTCACCCATTATGTTCTTGGAATTGTCTTATTGTTTTAGAATGGTATTGTCAGTGATGCCTGTGCCACTAATCAAGGTTTTGAGCCTGATGAAGATCCTGAAGACCCTGAAGACCTGAATGTTCCAACTAAGGAAATAGAGATCCAAGTAGATTGGAATTCAGAGCTTCCTGTCAAAGTGAATGTTCCCAAAGTCCCCATTCACAGCCTGATCCTCGATTTTGGAGCAGTATCATTCTTGGATATTGTTGCAGTGAGATCACTACGAATGGTATAGTTTTCTTTTACTTTTGTAGAAAGAATCCTGACTACTGGCTTGTAGACAGTCTCCAGTTAATTCATCAATGTCTCTGATTGCACTGAGCCCTGGGAAAATAAAATGGGATTGGGCCAGCCCAAAGATGGCCATTATTCTATTTATTTTCTGTGTGTAGGCTGTGGAGTTCAGGGAGCAGTGGTAGAGTAGAAAGAACCCTGCCCTTGGAATTTGAAAACCTGGGTTCATATCCCAGCCCTGCAACCTGCTTAGCTGTATGACCTTGGACAAGTCACTTGACTTCTCTGCCTCACTTTTCTCATTTGTAAAATGACTGTTTACAAGGACTAAATGGTCTCTGGCAATCTTTGAAGCTCCACAATTCTGTAAGACAAAGCTTTTATTGCCAATGGGACTATTTTTTATATGGCAAATGGCAGGGTGAAGGTTGTCAGATGCTAGGATTTAGAGGGTCAGGTAGTAATGATTAGGTTATCAGAACAGTTAGATATCAGAACAAGTAATAAATCAGGAATCCATAAAGTCAAGGAATGAATTGAAGAGTCTGCAATTAATTATCAAAGGCCAGGAATAGACAGGAGATCAGAAATCCAGGTAGGGAGGCCACAGATTGAGATAAATGAGCATCAGTTTATGATGGGCAAAAGGTCCAAAATCCAGGTGGGCAGATAACTTGGGTCAAAGCTCAGGCAATCAGCCTGTAGTGATACAAACACTAGTATGAGGTAAGCTCTAGTTCAGCTAAAATTCAACAGTCCCTGCCCATAAGGACTTTATATTCTAATTGAGGAATAGTACAATTCTACAGATAAATAAAAACAAGACAATTTAGTAAGAGACAAGAGGAACAACCAGGAAAATCATGGAAGTCTTCTTGTAGGAAGTAGAATTTGAGTGTTAATGGGAAGCCAAGGATTCTAAGGGGTAGAGGTGACAACAGAAGTAGATTTCAGAAATGAGGGGGAGCCTTTGCAAAGGAACATAGGCAGGTGCAGCTAGGTGGCACAATGGATCAAAGCACCTGCCCTGGGGTCAGGAGGACCTGAGTTCAAATTTGTCCTGAGATACTTATTAGCTGTGTGACCCTGGGCAAATCACTTAACCCCGATTGCCTCATAAAAAGGGGAGGGGGACGTAGGCAGAAAGAGCAAGTACGTCAATTTGACTAGAAATGCAGGGTGTGTGAAAGGAAGTATTGGGAACTATCTGGAAAGGTGTGGAACCTCCCAATAAAGGGTTTGAAATGCTAAACTGGGGAGTTTGTACTTTATCTTAGAAGCAATAAGTAGCCACAAAAACTTTTTTTTTCCTTTATGGAGGGGGGAAGGCAGGGCAATTGGGGTTATGTGACTTGCCCAAGGTCACATAGCTAGTAAGTGTTAAGTATCTGAGGCCAAATTTCAACTCAGGACCTCCTGACTCCAGGGCTGGTGCTCTATTCACTGCGCCACCTAGCTGCCCCATGCAAAAATTTCTCTAATGGTGGAGTAACATGGTCAGATATTTGATTTAGGAAAATTATTTTAGTAGCTATGTGGAAAATGGATTGAAGAAAGGGGAGATTTTATGGAAATAAGAAGAAAAGAAGACATTTTAGACTAAAATAGATTTTCTTCCCAATATATTTTTACATGTTAATCATGAGACAACTGAAGGAAGGTTTTGGTTTTTATTCTATTTAAAACACACACACACACAGAGTCTTATTGTTAGTTGCCCTTTCAAATGAAAAGGAGTAAAAAAATGAATTTTTGTTTTTCATAGACATTATTTACATATAACCACAGTTTTGTGGGAAACAACTCACATATGCCTGGAAGAGCCAATTACTAAAATTTTAGGATGAGGACTTAGACCTTGGAAATTGGCAAGTGCTACAAATGAGGACTTGAATATTATTTTGCTGATGGTCCAAAATTAAGAATGTGATGGAGAAAATTTTAATAATGTAGATTAAATGTAAAAATACAAATATTTTCAGAAAGCTACTTGTGAAACATTTACCAGCATACCCTTGCTTATAATGTATGTACCTTCATTTTTAGTACATACCTTTATTATTATCAAACATTATAAATGTCTCTGAAAAACGAAAAGTTTTTATACATACATACACCTACTTATGGCAACAGAAACATTCACTAAAACAGAACTGTGAACTGGTCATCTCTTCTCCCCTTATGGGTTATATAAACAAAATCAGTATAAAGAATGTGTCAGTATGGTACACATTCCAATAAGACTGGCACAAACTATCTATTCAGTTAATCCCCACTGTCTGTGTAAATTTCATTCATCTGCAAACTTATTGGAATCACCAAATTTCAGAGCTTGAGTGGACTTTAGTGGCCATCTCATTCAACCCATCCTTCCCATACCCCTATTGAAAGAAAATTCCTATTGTGACATACCCAACAAGACCTTTTCTGCCTCTTAAGGCAGCCATTTACACTTTGGGATAGTTTTTTTTAGGAAGATTTTCACTTACTCAAGCCTAAATTTGACTCTTGGTTACTTTTACTCATCACCCCTAGTTCCACCTGCTGGATCCAGCAGTCAGTCAACTGGCATTTATTAAATGTCTTCTATGTGCAACATGCTGGTGCTACAAAGAAAGGCAAAAAACGATCCTTGCTCTCAAGGAGCTCAGAGTCTAATGGGGGAGACAACTACGTACAAACAAGATATGTAAAGGATAAATAGTGGGGCTGTGGGGTAGGGGGAAGATGTCTCAAAGGGAAGACACTCATAGCACTCATCCTGAGGAGGGCTAGTAAATCTTCTTGGAGAAGTTGGAACTTTAGCTGAGATTTGGAAGACAGGGAAATCAGGAGGTGGAGAGAAGGATAGTTCCAGTCTAATAATCCCTCTTCTAGAAGATGTGTTTTAGGTATTTGAGTTTGCTGCCCCTTCCTGTGTTCCTTTCCAAAGGTTCTCCCAAATTCCTGGTTTCTACTTCTTCACCTCTACTTCTTAGAGTACTTAAATACTTAAGTTCAAGATAAACCTTTTCTCAAGGCTAAACATGCCCATTTCCTTCAACAATTTCCATGTGACGTGAATCTGAAGCCTTTTGCATCCCGGTTGCCTTTATCAATGTTCATTCTAAAATGTGGTGCTCAGGATTGACCATAATACTCAAAATGTTGCCTGAATGGATGAAGTATAGAGAGAATATCACTTTCCTATTCCAAGAAATGATTCTCTTCTTAATGAAACCTGAGCCATTGTTATTTTTTTAATTGCCATATCAAATTGTTGACTTGTACTGAGTTGAAGTTCAGTATGATTCCTAGATGTTTTTCCAGAGGAACTGATGTGTGGCCATGACTCAGCCATCTTGTATTTGTGAAGTATATTTCTTGAACTTAAGTGCAAGAGATTACATTTATCCTTATTACATTTTATCTTATTGGATTCTGCCCAGTTTTCTAGCCTGCCAAGATCTTTTTGCAACTGGCCTATCATTCCATATACCAGCTTCATTTCCTAGATTTGTGCTAACTCAAAAGTTCTGTTTGTTTGAGGAACTTTTGGGGCTGGGTGATATTTTAGCAATCAGATACTATAGAAATGTGGCTGTATTAATGCACCGCCATAAGAATCACGTATGAATTTACATCAACATGAAAAGTTTCCCTTTCTTTTCAGATTGTAAAAGAGTTCCAAAGAATTGATGTGAATGTGTACTTTGCTTCACTTAAAGGTAAGTGTATGAATATGTACATATATGTATTTACAGAGTTTCCTGCCCTTCCTCGTCCAAGTCCCTGGAATATGGGGATTTTGTGTATGGGTACCTTTTTGAATGTGAAAATACACAACTTCCTCTTCATTTAGTAGTACTGGAAATGCATTGAAACCCATGTACTGGTGACTGGGTTGCATCATTGAGAAAGTACAAGAGGGTGAGACGTAGGTAGGGATGGCCTTCCTGTTGAATAAAGACTTACCTCAAATGGATATCTTTCCCCTCACCTCTCACTCTCTCTGATGAAAAGCTTCCTTGAGGTTAAAGAGGTTTATCCTGGGACAATTAAAGATGCAGAATGTTCTTCCACTCTTATCTCTCCCCACCAGTGTTTCCCTGTCTAATCACACCAACATGTATAATTTTGTTCTATGTCCAATGCACAGTATTTTTATTCTTTTGTAACATATAAGAAGTAGAAGACATGGGCACAACTTTCAAGAACTTTATAATATTTTATGGGAAAAGGATACACAGGCAGGTCTGCTATGATCCAGGGTAGAAAGGAGCCATTTAAGGGACCACAGAAGCTAGCTGAGTACTGAGCAGGAACAAGTTCCAGAAACTTAGCTATATGACTCTGAGTCCAGGAGCAGAGCTACTACTCAGTTCTAGCCTTTAGCCCAACATAAAAGCCTGCAGTGGGATGACCAGGGGAGGATTACCCCCAATTAAAAGGGTTCCAGCAGTTCAGTCACTCTGAATCTGCAGAACTTCCCAGAGGGCCGATGGTGACTGAGTCCAGCAAGATTGTCTACTGAAACTCAACCACACACAAGTGCGCAGACTCAAACTTGGGTCAGGAACTTGAAGAGCTCAGACCAGGAGAGCAGTGAATAGACTTACTGAATATACCACCTTGGGAGCATTGCAAACTTGTAAAACTTGTGAAAGCAGCAGGAGGGTATAAAAGGACAGGAGCTCAAGCCAGACTTCCTCCCTCCTCCCTTACCCAGAAATGAACAGAACCCAACACTAACATAAAGTCCAAAATCAAGAAACAGGCTGAAAGAAAGAGCAAACAAAAAAAGAACCTGACCACAAAAAGCTGCTTAGGCAAAAGGGAAGCTCAAGACACAATAGCTAGTGACAGGGTGTATGGCCTCAGGCTGCTGTTCTCTTGAACCACAAGCTGTACAGCAGGTTTGGGCAGGCTGCCACAACTCTGAACCTCAGGCCTGGAGGCCTGGTGGAAAGGGGTGGGATAGGTGAAGGGGGCAAAAGTGACTCAGACAAGCCCTTCTCTACTCACAGTTCCTACTGAATCAGAAGATATACAATAAATATGGCCTTTTACCTTGACAAAGACCTGAAGTTTGCTTGTGAAAGTGGGCATCAGAAGGGTGGCAACTTGTAAGTTATTATGAAGGGGTACAGTTTTTTTGTGTTTTCTTGTTGTTTCTGGAAGAAGAAATCTTGCAAAACTAAACTTGAGATCTGAGTTATATATTTTGTCACCCAGGCATGGCTGATTTGCAATTTCATCAACATCTCATTAGCTCTAGTACTTGCCCTTTACATGCCATAATTTCATCAAGTGGATTGGGGAATCTCAATTGGTCAGGAGTCCTGATCACTTCTCCACTCTCACTATATACACATGAAGCAAACAAAAAATATAAGAAAATATCATATAATCAAGTGCTAAATTTGTATTTTTTTTTGAGGGTGGAAGGCAAGGCAATTGGGGTTAAGTCACTTACCCAAGGTCACAAAGCTAGTAAGTGTGTCAAGTGTCTGAGGTCAGATTTGAACTCAGGTCCTCCTGACTCACCAGGGTTGCCCCACCTCACTGCCCCCTTAAAAAAATATTTTTTTTTGAGGGAGAAAGGCAAGGCAATTGGGGTTAAGTCAAGTGCTAAATTTGTACAGAGCCAATATATACACATATATACTCACCTACTGAAATATTGAATGCAGTGTAGATAAAGGTTAACAATAACTATCTCGAGAGGCAAAAGTTCTCTTATAGGAAAGAATGTTTTAGTCAGAAAAAAATGTATTAGGGTGACTGTACATAAAGCCAAGATTGAAATAATGAGGCTAATTAGAGTAATTGGACTAGCTAGTACTTGAATGTCTTGCGTGTGTTGTGAGAATGTAACTCTTGGAACAGTACATGCATCTACTTTGTATGTATTTTATATAGATTTAACTATTTACATGTTGTATACTCCCATTACAATGTAAATTTCTTGAAAACAGGGATTGATTTTCTCATTTCCTTATATCCTCAGAATTTAGCACAGTGCCTGGCAGATAGTAAGCACTTAATGTTTGTTGATTAACAAAATATTTTATTTTCTTAAAAAGTTTTATTGGTATCTCCTGTTTTTTACATCATCGTAGTATTCTGACAGTCCTCCCCTTCTCAGAGAACCATCTCATATGACAAATATTATTAATTATCTTTAGGCAGGAACATAAGCACTTTTCCAGCTCAAAGCTGTGTTATTTATTTTTTTAAGGAAACTGGAGTTAAGTGACTTTCCCAGGGTAACGTGACTTTCCCAGGTAACACAGCTAGTAAGTGTCACATATCTGAGGGTAGATTTGAACTCAGGGCCTCCTGACTCCAAGGCCCATGTTCTATCCACTGTGTCACCTAGTTGCTCCAAGGCTATGTTATGTTTTAAAATGTGCGTGTGTGTATGTGTCTGTGACTGTGATTATTTTAGCACCATTTCCAGTCAGTCAAAAAAGTATTTATTAAGTGCTTACTATGCAAGGTCCTGTCCTAAGCCCCTGGGGAGAATACCAAGAAAGGCAAAAATATGATCCCTGCCTTGAAGGAGCTCACTTTCTAGCCAGAGAATTAACATGCAAGAACTATATACATGTAAACTATGTAAACTTTTATGACTGGTCAATGTTTGAAAAATGTACTTGCTGCCTTGGGAACACAAAATGAATGTATGTGTTGACTTTGGAGTCAGAGACAAGAAGATATTAATAATCTGCTTTGGTGGTGTGGAGCTGTACTCTCATTACTCTTAACTTGAAATTTTTTTTTTAATATTTCATTCTAAGACCATGTAATAGCAAAGCTGGATCAATGCGGCTTCTATGAAGATAATATCATAATGGATATGTTCTTTTTGACTGTTCATGATGCTGTGTTATACATACAGAGTCAAGTTAAAACCCAAACAGTTCAAGACCCTATCTTGGAAAAGGTAAACATTTAATCTCTGTGCCTTTCTTTGAAAGAGGTAGAAAACTTGATAAAAGCCATTTGGTCAAACGAGAAGACACCCACACTTAATGTGGTAAAAACATACTGTGTGGGTTTAAAAATTGGACATTAGTTAAATATCACCTTTTCAGAAGACTACATGTAAAACTCAGGTTTGTAAATGGAGTTAAAATACTTTCAATCCTGCAAGCTTTTGCTATTTGGATTAGGTTAGAAATGAACTCACAAATGATCTAACATTCCATAGCCCAGCTGGGAAGAAACATGAGGATCTGTTTAGATTTGATAATTTCTTCACAAAATAAAAGTAGTTCACTGGGTTTTTAAAAGCTTCAATATTCTGTGAACCTTCTCACCAAATGTGTAAGGGATCTGGACTCTGAAAAGATCTCTAGTCTGGTATGGTTTTAAGAAGACCAGGCTATTGAGTAACCTCAGAACTCAAAATCCAGTTTCTAATTCTCTTACCCCTGCTGAATTTGTTTAAGGAACAGACCACATATCTCAGCAGCACTGTATTTAGCATTCCTTGTACCTGATGTCAGTCCATGGCTCTGTTTATACTTATTTGCATCTCCATTGCCCTTCCTGGCATGTGGCCGGCACACATAGTAAATACTTGTCATTGACCTCTCAGTTTTCCAGTAAGTGTTATTTGAACACGATTTGGGATAGGCCAGAGGATACAGGAACCTATACACCATATCTCTACCCCCCACCACAATGCCTCTCTGAGGGCTGAACCAAAGCAAATGCTCTCACCCCCTGTTATGTACATACTTCCCCAGTTTATTCTCATCATTTATGTGTGTATTATAGCTTTTGTCATGTCTACAGAAGCAAAATTAACCAGGTTATTGGAATGGGGAATTATGTACTCAGTGAATATTAACTTTATTCTCTTTGTCAAGATTAATCTGATACAAGAATATAAAGATCCTCTTGAATTAATGGACAGAGAGGAGAATGAAGATGGTCTTGATGTTCAGGATGAGGTATGATTGTTATTTCTTCAAATAAAATAAGTCATTTATTATATTTTATAATGAGTTGAAAAGCACAGATTATGACTGTCTGATTAGGAAGTGACCAACAAGAAATATCTACAAAAGGTATCCCAAGGAGTCATCCTGATTCTGCTTGTATAATTCTTCCATTTTTTAAGTTTACACTATGAAAATATTAACTGTTTGCACCAAAGTCTGCCTCCTTATAGCTCCTACTCTTTGGTCCTATTTCTGCCTCTGGAGCAATATATGATGTCTTTTCTCTCTTCCACATTGATGTCACCCTGTTCATATATCTCCTAATTTTTATTCTTTAAGCTAAACATCTTCAATATTCTCCATTTCTGTTTATGAAATTTAGTTCACCTTTATCTTTGTTCTTAAAGAAACTAGCTAAAACCATTGGGATAATTTTTATTTGTAATTCTTACACAAAACTAACTCACTCTGCTTTGTTCTGTTTATGAAACTGACATTGGTAGCAAAGGTCAGTGAAAAGCATGTTGTGTACATACAAAATATATTTATATGGACATATATATTTCAATTAAAATTTTTACAATCACAAGATAAAACACAGGTGTACCTCTGCTTTAAGGAGATCCACAAATGAGATTTTTAAAAGCTGATAAATTTGGTATATTACCTGCCTTTTAAGAGAAGTCAAGGCAAAGCTCCTTTAAATCATTTGTTTCTCTCTTTCTTTTACAATATGATTAGATTTACAAAAATTCAGTTTGTATTCAACTCTTTAGGAAGACATCTATTTTGAAATACACCACAAATGAGTACATTTGAGTAAAGTTTGTGCAATCTGGAATTAGGAAGAGAAAACATGGATTCTGGTTAAATTCAGGTGTATCAATCAACTTTCTTTGTTTCTGCAGGCAATGCGTAGACTTGCTTCCTGATGGAAGGCTACTGAAGTTGGCACCACCATGGACTGTGTGGCGATATTTGTGAACCAATGTTATATTATGCAAGCATTTTCTATCTTGACTATTTCTTTGAATTTTAAAACTCACTTGTTTTCTATTGCATATTTTTAAAATATTTGCATGTTTTTCTCCTAAAACTGTCATTAAGCCAGGTCTATAAACAGCTTGCCTCTGTTTTGCACAGAATAGTTAAAGAGAAAAACGATTAAGCATATTTTAGGAGTATATGCTGAATATATAGTGGAGATTCTTTCATGAAAAAGGGCAGATTTACTAGCCATGTTAAAAAGGGGTGCATGTTTATTTCCAGTCTGGGATGGTAATGATGCATTTGGAATGACTAGAATTAATTTTTTGTGTTATTCTGAAGCTCACAGGAAAGAAAGCATCCATTTTTTTTCTTTTCTTTTGGTTTTTTTTTTTGCTTTTTGGAGGGCAGTTGGGGTTAAGTGACTTGCCCAAGGTCACATGGCTAGTTAAGTGTTAAGTGTCTGAAGGCAGATTTGAACTCAGGTCCTCCTGACACCAGGGCCATGCTCTATTCACTGCACCACGTAGGCACCACCATCCATTTTTTTTTTTTTATCACTGTAGGTGAGTCTGCCTGAAGCATAAAGCAATGAAAAATAAAGACTGCAAATATTTACACTTGATTCATCAACCAAGGCAGAAATGACATGATATTGGTATTTTGGCAATGTAATTAAAGTGAATCGCTTTTTTCCCCCTTAAATATGAAGTTAGCATATGATGAAAAAATGTTACTACCTGTGAATAGAGACCTAACCAGAATTCAGATGCTATAAAATTGTGCTAATGTGCTTATGAAAAATGTAATTCTGCAGAGACATTTATGAGAGTTTGAGGGGAAGGGCAGTTAGTGACAGAACTATGCATCTTTTTTAAAAAAAGTGATAATTTTAGGGAATATACAATTAATTAAATAATCACAACTGAAATAAGAGAAAATATGAATATTTCGAGGGTCAGACAGCCTATGTCATGCTTAAAAGGCAATTTTTATGCATATATCCATATGCATATTCTGCATATGCATACTGCATATGTTTGTTTTTAGAAGTAATTGTTGATTTAATTGGAGTTAAATAGTGGAGGCTATTTTAGAATCTAACATTAAAATAATTGTGTGAGCACTTTAAAATTCAGATCTTTTAAAAGAAAAGCTACTATGATATTAACACATACATTTGTATGTATAACACATACATATGCAATGAAAAGTTATGCTTTTATAAACTTTCTTCAAAATTTCTTGCATTTTATATTAAGAAAAACTAGCTTTTAGTAAATCCTAAACACATAATATATAAAATCAAAAAATATATCAGAGAAAATATTTGATGTTGAAAATTATTAAACTGTGGAAAACATTACCTTTTAAGATGCTCTAAAAATTTTTTTAAGGGATTTTGCTGTAGACAGTAGGTGTATACATGTATGAATATATGTATACACACAACTGAAAAAATCTAGATTTTCAGACTACAAATTTTATTGTTATGCTTACTAATATTTTCTGAGGGCCAGTGCATTACTAGGCTTTGTAAGGCATATTGAAGTACAATTGCATGTGAATTTCTTTTATCCTAGAAGTTAAGAAATTTGCACTGAGAGAAAAAATCAAACCACAGCCTCCACTTTGAGAATATCTCTTGTTGAAAGGCTAGTTTCTGTACTTGGCATATATATGTGAAATTCCCATTCGTCTGGTGGCTAAGCATAAATGTCCAAAGGCAGAATCTGTCTTTATTTGTTGTTGTTTTTCTCCTGAAAAACAAATAGAAATAATAATCATAGGATTTAGAGCTAGAAATATACCTTAGAGGTCTTCTTGTCCAAGAAAGTGAAGGCCTGAATAGGTTAGATGATCTGCCAAGGTCACATAAATAGTAGTAGACAATGGATCTGGGATTAGAACCCAGGCCTTTTGACTCTAAATTCAGTGCTCCTTTACTATACCATACAACTTTTTCTCTGTATCCCAGGACTGAATGGTTAAATGGAAACACCATAAAATGAAGGAGTCTTGCTTAAATACCTCTTAAATGAGCTAAAACTTACTGTAATGTATGAAATTATTTCATACTCCATAGGTATACTGGGTCTTTACCTGACTTTAAATTTCTTCTGAATCTTGGGCATAGGACATACTTGTCTATTTAGGGGGCACTTTTCTAACCCTAGGGAGCTAGCTCTAAAATGATAGTTTTGAGGAAAAAAAAATGTATGCTTCTATTTAAGAGGTGGGATATGAAGTTTGTTTTTTTTATAAGAAGGAAAATACTAAAGTAATATATTTTACAGTAAAGTTAGAGGTTTGTAAAAGCTAATATCCATTTGGGAGCATTGCAAACCACACATGATATGGCCTATTTTCCAAATAGGTTCTAAGAATGATGTTTCTCTGTGCATTTTTGTGATAAATATCTCCATAGCTGTACCTTCACTGAAAGTTTTACTTGAAACTAAAGGCCTATTTTGTTATATTTTAAACTTTTATGGATAAGATTTTGATATTGTAAAGAGATTTAAATAATGAGGAAATCACATACAACATTTGCACATATTTTTTGTTAATGTAAAGTTACTTTGAAATGACTGTGATGTGTTCTTTAAAATTATTAAACGTAACATGGAAAAGAAGCTTCTTGCTTTTTCCAATTTGTCTTTATTGCTGCCATTCGATCATTTTTCACACCATTTCATACCTACATTCCCATCTGGCTTGTGTGAAACTTCATTTAGAAAAGAGGCATTTACAGCCCTGGTTGTTTTTAAATCTTGAATCCTGCCTGAATCTGACTAATGAGTTTGTGTAGTTGTATCAATGGAAACAATTTATCAGGGTTCATGATGTACAGGGATGGGCAGCCTTTTTTTATGAGCACCTACATTGACCCTAGGAAAAATGAATCATGGTTGACATATAAGTAAAAAAGCAATTGATTGAGTCAGGCTTTCACCCCACCCCAAAAACTGGTGAGAAATTCATCTCAAACTAAGAACAGAAGATATAAAATTATACATGTTTAACCCTTGTGGTGGGTTACAAACTTATAGAATTAAGGACAAGGTTATCTCTTTGCACATCTTACACCTCAAACAGCCCAAACTCCAACTCAGAAACCAAAAATATCTCTTTCCACTTGATACCCCAGAAGGTCAGCACCATCTCCTCACTTCTAAGGCCACTGGGCACAATTATCAGAGAAGTGTTTTATGAAAAGAAGAGCAAAAATAAATTAAATATTCAGGCACAAGGTCTTCTAATACTGCAATCTTGAGTGAGCTGTTCCTGGAGATTTCTGCCTGGCTCTCAAGGTATAATGATGAGCACTCTGCTCAGTGCACTGCCAAATTCTCTTGCTGTCTTGAGCTGCTTTCCTTTCCTACCTAGTATCCTTTGGGGCAGCTGGGTAGTGCAGTGGATAGAGTGCCCAGCTTGGAGCCAGGAAGACTTCATCTCCCTAGGTTCAAATCTGGCCTCAAACACTGTGTGATCCTAGACAAGTCACTTTACCCTGTTTGCCTCAGTTTCCTCATCTGTAAAATGAACTGGAGAAGGAAATGGCAAATCAATCCAGTATGTTTGCCAAAAAAAAAAAAAGATCCAAATGGGGTCATGAAGAGTCAGGCGTGACTGAACAACAAATTCTTTACATTTGTCACTTTTTATTGTTCTATCCTTGACTTTCATTGGATGTTATATTGTTACATAAGCACAGAGGCTATAGATAACAAATACAACAAATATAAAATAAGCCTTGATTCCTTCTCATTGTCACTTAAAGGAGAGAGAGAGAATAATAAGAATACGGGTCAGCAGTGATGTAACTAAAGTTTGCAAAGAGCTTTCCTTATACTCTCATTTGAGCTTCGCAGCAGCCCTGGGAGGCACGTGCTATCATTATTCCCATATATATATATATATCATATATATATATATAAAAGATAGACCAACCATTTTATTTTCCTCTGATAGGTTCAGGAATGTTGATGGACAGATAGCTCTTTACATGGGCTTTGGAGGGGGTCTGGGGGCAGCACCCGTGGGTCTGAAGCGGGGCGGAGGCGTGCGGTCCTTGCGGGCCTCCTGGGACCGATTCCTCACCACCTTGCTGTGGATGGCGCAGCTCACGCAGTAATGCAGCTTCACGTGCAGCTTGGGCAGCACGTAGGAGTCGAAGACGTTGGCCTCGGAGATGTCCCTGAAGGCCACCGCCTCC
This sequence comes from Pseudocheirus occidentalis, assembly GCA_028646575.1. Classification (NCBI taxonomy): domain Eukaryota; kingdom Metazoa; phylum Chordata; class Mammalia; order Diprotodontia; family Pseudocheiridae; genus Pseudocheirus; species Pseudocheirus occidentalis. Next base: position 115,527,436 of record CM053597.1, on the reverse strand, counting down.
ACAATGTTGCGGATGACGAACTTCTTGATGGCCTTGTCCTTGGGCACGCAGCGGGCACAGTTGCTGCAGCGGATGGGCTGCACGTGGCCAAGGCCCTTCTTAGCGCATCCGTTATTTCTCCTCTTCTTGGTCATCTTGAAAGCCAGAAACCGAAAAAAGCCATTATTCCTATTTTACAGAAGAGGAAATTGAGGCTGAGTGAGGTTAAGTGACTTGTCCAGGGTCACACTACTAGGAAACGTCTAAGGCAGGATTCAAACTCAGTTCTTCCTGACTGCCATGTCCAGTGCTCTAGCCACTGTACTACCTAGGGGAAGATGACAAAAAAGGATAGAAAGAAATGTAAAGAGAGAGAGGCTTGTCTGTGAATCCTCAAGCAGCTGAGCAATCCCTTCAAAGCCAGAGCACCTTGAAGCAGAAGATTTGAGTATTTTCAGGTTCCAAGGTCAATTCCCAATTTATGTCCAGGCCTATCATAGATTTGCCTTGTTTTCTCTTGAGAGGAGAAGAAACAAGAATCCTCTTACTTGGTTATACCCTAAAGGATGAGTGAGACACATCATGAGACAATCCAATTAAATGAAAGGGAGAGTTATGTAACCATCAGAGTAAGTTATCTGTGATCACTGTGCTCAGAAAAGCAGCCAAAAAGCTATCTTTTTCTGAACTGGAAAACAGTTCATTTGCTTCTATTTTCAAACTTGAAAATGTAATTGGAAAGTGATGGTTCTTTACCTTATGAATTTCTCATTTAGACTTAATTTTGGTATACTGAGTTAGATCATGGTCTATGCCCAGTTTCTGCCATACTATATTCCAGATTTCCCAGCAGTTTTTGTCAAATAGTCAGTTCTTAACCCCAAAACTGGAGTCTTTGGGTTTCTCAAACAGTATATTACTTTTGTCGTTGACCTTATGAATTTCTCTAGGTTTTGCACACATGTGAAAGAATGATTTAAGCATTTATTTTGTAGCCTTAGAAGTGTCTCAATCTATTAGTCATTCCCCTAGAGCATCTTCAGTATTTAAAAAAACAAAACAAAAAAACACAAAACCTGATATATTGTCTTAAGTTTAATCTTTGAAGGACTGAGTACCTCATTTTGGTATCTGAATTCTAAAAATATTTTATGTCAGAGCACAATCAAGCTAATTTAATATCAAAATGTCCAGGATGATTGAGGTTACGAGATCCACTCTTCTCTATTGATCAGAACACGTCAGGAGCCCTGTGTTCTACTCTGCTCATCACATTTTAGGAAAGACTATGACAGCTATAGCATGTCTATAATACAAGCAAAATGGCAAAGGGACTCTTCAAATATATGAGACTGGTTGAAGGAAGTGGGGATATTTAGCCTGGAGAATATCAGACTTGTGATGTCATGATAATTGTCTTCATGTAATTTCAAAGGGCCATTATATGAAAGAGAGATTGTATTTCTTTTATCTATTCTTGGAATTAGCAGGTTTTTGACTCAGGGTAAAGAAAAACTTACCAACAATTAAAAGTATCCAAAATTGGAATGGATTGCCTCAGAAAGCTAGTGAGTTCCCTGTCTATCTGATTTCTCCTTTTTTGCTTCTGGGGAAAACAACAACAACAAAACAAGGTCTTTGTCCATAACAAACTTAAAGTTTATAAATGGCCCTGGCTATGAGATCTTTATCTGAGAAACTATCTATGAATTCTCTTCCCTCCCACCCCCCATTTTCTTCTTTCTTCACAATCTTGGCTACATTTGTTTGTACAAAACCCTTTTTAATTTAATGTAACCAAAGTTATCCATTTTACACCTAACTTTGCTCTTCATCTCTTGCTTCTTCACAAATTGTTTGCTTATCCATAAGTCTGATAAGTAATATCTTCCATGTTCTAATTTTCTTGCTAATACCTCTCTTTATATCTAGGTCATGTATCCATTTTGATCTTATCTTGGTAAATGGTGTAAGATATTGGTTTATGCCCAGTTTCTGCCATACTGCTTTCTAGTTTTTCCGACAATTTTTTACTAAATAGTGAATTCTTATGTCTTTCTATTTGTGAAATACAGGTTATTATGTTTTATTTAATACTGTAAATTCTATGTCTATTCTATTGACCTACCTTCCTATATCTTAGCTAGTATCAGATAGTTTTTATAATTACTGTTTTATAATATAGTTTTAAGATCTGATACTGCTAAGCCTCCTTCCTTTACATTTTTTTCATTATTTGACATTCTTGATTTTTTGTTCTTCCTAATGAATTTCATTATTAGTTTTTCTAATTCAGTAAAATAATTTTTTGGTAATTTAATCAGGATGGAATTGAATATATAAACTAGTTTGGATAAAATTGTCATTTTTTTTATTATAAAGACCCTGTCATTCCATGAACAATTAATATTTCTCCAATTATTTAAATCTGATTTTATTTGTTTTAAAAGTTTTTTTAAAACATTAATTTTGTTTATATAGTTCCTGGGTTTGTTTTGGCAGATATATTCCTAGGTATTTTATAATATCTAGAGTTATTTTAAATGAGGTATCTTTTATTATATCTTCCACCGCTAGGTCTATTTCTTTTTTTTTTTTAAACTTTTTTTTTTTGGAGGGGGAAAGCAGGGCAATTGGTGTTTAAGGGACTTGCCCAAGGTCACAGGGCTAGTAAGTGCTAACTGTCTGAGGCTAGATTTGAACTTAGGTCCTGCTGACTCCAGAGCTGGTGCTCTATTCATTGTGTCACCTAGCTGCCCCCCACTAGGTCTATTTACAAAGATGGGGCAGGAGAGAAGGGGAAGAAAAGGAAAAGATTTACATGACAACTTTGTTGTGTATATTTAAAAGGAATAGCAAATTGCACATAGTAGATTTGCAGTTTCATGTGCAATTCTTTTTTATTATGCTATGTTATGGAAATGCTTTTTATTCCATAAATTAAAAATAAAATAAAATAAACTTAAACTATAAATGGCCCTCTCTGTTGCTTGGCAATCCTTCTATCCTACTTTAAAAGCTACTCCCCACGTCATTCTCTGAAGCCTCTGTTCCAAGCTTTGTATTTTCTCCTCTCCTCTCTTTAGATCATATCATAATCCTTTTTCATAGAAGGAAACTTCTAACTGCCCCTCCCATCAATTTAATCATTTTATCTTCATCTTTCATGCCTTAGGATACATTGCTTTTTTTTTTAACCTGATTGCCTAGTTATGTTTGTTTATTTGTTTTTTAAATTCTAACATTTCAAGGCTAAATTAAGAGGAAAAGTGTCATGTTAACCAAGAGACTAGGAAAACTAGGGGAATCTTGGTATCCCACAAACAAGCAGGGACTGATGACAGTGAACAAATAATTCTTCAGAGTGTGACACCCCAGCAGACCTATGAAAAAAGCCATCTACCTCTCTTAAAGAATAAGCCTGGTGATACGACGTATCTAAGGACCAGATCACCTAAATTCATTGACCTCAGAGTAATAAATTTTGTGTCTAGCACAGCTATCAGACCTATTTCAAGGGTTTGTAACCTAAGGTTCATGAACTTTGCTTCGGAAAAAAACCCCTAATAAATATATTTCAATGTAATTTATTTCCTTTGTCATTTTGTTTTATTTTACGCAATCAAAAACTTTATTCTGAGAAAGGGTCCATAGGCTTCACCAGACAGCCATAGGACTCTATGACACACAAAAGGTTAAGAACCCCTGATTTCCTGATCTATGACCTTGGACCTACATTGGTGAAGAAATCACTCATATTTACAAGATAACAAATCTTGATGTGTAGAGAGTGGTATAGAGTTCAGTTCTACATGTTTTCTCCCTATGAACATTTTCTGACTAAAAATTTAAATAAAAGAATTTTGACTCAAAATTACAAAATGAACTGCTGAAGTGAAAAAACCAAACCTAACCAAAATGAAACAAACAAAAAAGCTTTGCATGCCCTCTCATGATGAAGTATTTCACAAATACCCTGGTGGTAATTATTAAACAGAAGAATCCATTTAAAGTAAACTATATTTAAAGTTGAATCCCTTCAGTGGAGTCTGAATAATTCTTTTCTACCCCTATTTTTCAAAGATAGATAACCTTTTAATTCTCATGGAAAATGCCTTTAAACTTTTTTTTGTGACAAATATTTGATCCTGTGAAACAATAGACTGTGTGTACCTTTCACTGAATTGCCCTGAAGACAATGAATTTGAGAATTTATGTTATTTGATTGATTTGTACTAAACTCCCCAAACACATGCCTTATAAATAGACTGTTTTAAACGATGTCATGCTTAAAAAATATACTTAAAGGAAAACCTAAATACATTCAAAGTTACTAATTCAAGCGTTGAAGCTCAATTGGCAAATACATTCAGTCTTTGAGAAAAATTGTGACAAAAAAGACAAAATATTACCTCAGTAATATTTTGAAATGAATTTATATTTTATTAATCATGATAGGATCTACATTCATTTAATTATAGAGTCATATCTTAACACCCTGAATCCTTGAAATTACTACCTAAGCACCTAAGGGTCCTGTTTATAAATACCAATCTAGAATAAATAACATTTTTCAAAGATGAGGAAACTGAGGCCTAGAGAGACAATGTGAGGTACCCAAGATCATACAAGTAGTAAATAGCAATTAACACCTTTAAAAGGATCCATTAACAGCCAGCTAAGAGCAAGATCTAATAGGAATGGGAAATAAGACAGGCAAGAATAGAATGTAGGACAGATGAATGGGGAAGAGGAAGGCTATCAAAGACAATGGGCTATGTCAGCATCCCCATGCAAGGACTGACTCCATCTATAATCTTCAATGAGGGAAGAAATGCACGATTTGGAGCCATAAACATTTATGCATATTTGTGTTTTAATGAGTTATTTAATGTGTCAGCATGTTTGATATCTAATTTATCTGGACCTCATCTAAATGGTTTATGATGGGCTGTAATATTTGACTGGCTTAATTCCTTGGGGTCTTAGTAACTTTTTTTTTATGTTGCCATAGTGACATTTCAGCTTATCCTTAACACTATATTTGTCTTCATCTCCAAGGTCCCTGTAGGTTTTGACTCCAGAACTGCTGTTGTTTGTCCTTGGTTCTCAGGGAGCTGAGGCCAGGACGCCCAGGTGAACTGGAAGTTAGTGAGGGAGGGCTCCACAATAGGATGGATCAGACACGACAGATTTACCTGTAATGAGTGCCACCTGGTGGAATCTCCGCAAATAGCTCTGGTCCTGTACAGTCTTAAAGTTTCATCTTTAAGAGTATTGAACATCCAGTCAATTTTATCTCCTTAGTAAAGAAATCAACTGAATTTGTCTGGGAAGGGAGAGAATGGAAGGACAATCAAATCCATTGACATCAGAAAGAAAAATATCTTCAGAAAAGGAGCAAAGCTTTGGACTCCAAATCAGGGAGACCGGAGTTAAACCCTGGCTGAGATTCTCATTAGCCGCGTGACCGCGGGCGAGTCATTTCACCTCTCTGGGTCTCTGCGTCCCCTTCTATGAAACAAGATGGGAGGGTTAGACTCAAAAGCACATCACAGATGCACCGAGTACGGACAATATTTAGACCCTTCTCCCCTTTCCCCGTCGAGTGACTGGGGAAAAGGAAGGGATCACCTGCAAGGGATATTGATAGTGTCAGGTGAGCGGAAGAAGAATCCATGAGATTCCTCCCTTCATCATGTACCGACCGAGGAGATGACATCAAAAGATCGGCGGCCTTTCTAGAGAGCTGACGCCCTGGCCTGAGGAAATGAGGGATCGGTGGTCATGCTATAGACCAGCGACGGGAGGGGAGACTTGTTGTTAGACTTGGGTTGTTTCAGTCGCAGCTGACACTTATGACCCCATCTGGGGTTTTCATGGCAAAATACTGGAGGGGTATGTCATTTTCTTCCCCAGCTCATTTTAAGATGAGGAAACTGAGGAAAAAAGGGTTAAGTGACTTGCCCAGAGTCACACACAGCTAGGGTCTTGAGGTGGATTTTTGAACACGGATCTTCCTGACTCCAGGCAGGGCATTTTATACAGTGCGCCGCCTAGTGGCCCCAAGGAAGTAGCACAGAAAAGAAAAAAAGCAGAATCAAAAGTAGACTACCTGCATTTGTCACCTTCTAAGAGACAGGGAGCCCCCAGCCAAGACAAGATTTATGGGGAAGGGTCTTGGCAGGGAAGGCCCCATACTCAGCATTTACATACGTGTTAGGTGCTAATTGTTGCTTCAATGTAGCCTATTTCTCCTTTGTTTTAAAGAAACCATTCCTATGTAAGGAGAAGTTGATACAGCATTTTAAGATTCGCAAAACACTTACCTCACAACAACCCTATGAGGTAGGTAGAACACATATTATCACGTTGTTTTGTTTTTCTTTTTTTGGAGAGAGAAGGCAGGGCAATTGAGGTTAAGTGACTTGCCCAAGGTCACACAGCTAGGAAAGTGTTACGTGTCTGAGGTAGAATTTGAACTCAGGTACTCCTGATTCCAGGGCCAGTGCTCTATTCACTGCACCACCTAGCTGCCCCTATCACTTATTTTAAGATGTTTAAGGATTTATCCTCAATCATATACCTAGTAAGGGTCTGAGAAGGGATTTAAACAAGACCAAAAAATAATAAAATAGTAATAAAATTTAAAAAATAAAAAGAACAAATAAATACATTAGCTCTTATAGGAAGTCACTTCATGTCTCTGAGAGTCAGTTTTCTCATCTATAAAGTTTAGGGGGTTGGACCCAATTTCTAGGGTACCTTCCAGCTCCAAATAATCCCACAAGGAACCATTCCATGGTCTTCAGAATACATGATATTAGGAGATATTGGAAGTGTAGGAGAAAGGAGAATGCAGGAAATGATACATACAACTAAATAATATAAATGAAAATGTTAAAAAGTAGCTGGGTTCAGATTAACTACAACAAATAATCTTGGTCCTAAAGAGAGTGAAATACATCCCTACTCTAGAAGAGGTGGGGGAGTGTGTAACTATTTTAATATTCAACCAGTGTTTCTCTGACAGTTTCCTTTCCCCCACCTATAACCCCCAGAGGCCCAGAGCTGTCCTCCTTCCCTTACCCTTAGGGATTAGTTTTCCTGAAAAGGAGACAAAGGCCAATCAGGCTTGAAGCTTCCTGATTACCTAAGGCACAAAAGTCCCCCCTGTGAGGAGTTGGGGCCATGGAAATAGGTAAATTTCTGATGATCCTGTCCTTAACTATATACTGTCCTGATGAACAGATGAGCTTCCACATGGAGATGAAGTGGGTCTTGAGGGTCCAGAGAAGCTAAATGTTGCTGTATCCTTGTTACACATCCTGACTGTTAGGGCAAAGCAACCTTATTTTGTTAACTATTCAATGACTTGCAAATACCTAATTTCATCCCACCATACAGAGGCTGCCATACGTGATTTTTCTAAGACAGCCCTTCTGTGAAGTTCACATGCAGTCAAAGGGCTGTATTTGAGGACCTAGAGGGCCACAGGTGGCTTCAAGGCTGCAGGTACCCCACCTGTCCTTGACCTTTAATTCTCTCACTCCTCCCACCAGTACCCAGTTTGTCAGACCTTCACAATATCTCAATTTTGTCTCCTTTTCTCCATGATCCTTCTTCAGATCCTCATTATCTCTTGCCAAGATTGTATTTAAATATATTTTATTGATAGCTTTTGTTTTTACATTACCTAGATTTCTCTCTGGACCTCTCCATCTCCACACTCCCTGAAAGTCATTCCTTACAAGAATTTTTTTTTTAAGAGAGGGAAAACTCCAGCTAAAACAATAAACACAAAAAATGACATCATAGGTAATTTCCAGACCTGTTGCACCCTGACCTCAGCAGTGGAGTGGGGTGAAGTACCTTCTTTTTTTGACGCCACATTTATTCTTGACAGTTTCACAACATTCAATTTTGATTGTTTTGTGGTGGTAGCTTTTTCCATTTACACTGTTGTCATGTGTATATTGTTTCCTTGCCTTTGCCTATTCTACACTGCATTATTTTTATAAATCTTTCCATGCGTCTTCATATTCATCATGTTCGTTGTTTTCTTATGAAATGGCAATATTCTACTGCATTCATGTGTAACAATTTATTTAGCCATTACCTAATTAAAGAGTATCTACTTTGTTTCTAGGTTTTTGCTACCACAGTGTTACTTTAAATATTTTACTCTAAATAGGATCTTTCTGCTTAGTGACCACCTTGAAACTATATGCCTAGTAGAAGAATCTCTGGGTCAAAGGGTGCAGGCACTTTGTTTTTTCAAAAATTTTTCAAAAAATTCAGTAGTATTTTATTTTTAGTTCCAGTCTCTCCCAATAAGGAGAGAAATAAGGCCAGAAAAAACAAACCCCATTACAAATATGAAAAGTTATGAAAAATAAATTTCGGTATTAGCCACATTCTACCTCCCTGACTCTACCCCCCCTTTATCCTCCAAAAAGAGAAAAAGTAAGAGAAACAAATCTGTTTCAGTCTTCACACTGAGTCTATCAGCCCTCCATCTTGAGGTGGATATCATGTTTCATCATGAGTCCTTTGGAAATGTCATTGGTAATTGCATTAATCAGAATTACTTTTATATTTTATTATTGTTTTAGCATTGTTGTTACTGTGTAGATTGTTTTCCTAGTTCTGCTCACTTCAGTTTGCATCAGTTTATATAAATCTTCCTAGGTATCTCTGAAGAATTTCTTTGGTCATTTCTTATAGCACAATGGTATTACACCAGAATTTTATACCACTACTAGTTTGGTCATTCCCCAATTGAAGGGCACTCCCTCGGTTTCCAGTTCTTTTCTACCACCACAAAAACAAAACAAAAAAGACTATATTTTTGAACATGTGAGTATGGCCATTTCATTCCTTTTTTTTTTTTTGCCTAGACTATTGCAGTACTCCACTAACTGGTCTTACTCCACACTCTCTCCTCTCATGTATATCTTCCACATAGCTGTCAAGTTTATATTTCTAAAGTATAGGTCTAATCATGTCATTCTCCCACTGAAGAAGCTTAATTGGTCTGAAGGATAAAATACAACTTCCTCTGATGGGATTTTAAACTCCTCATAATCTGGCTCCAACCGACCCTCCAGAATGAACTCACATGACTTTAAGTTCCAAACTGACCTTTTTCTCTGCACATGGCACTTCTTCCACCACCATGGAATACTGTTTCTGCTTTAGGATTCCTAGCACCTGCCTAGGATCAGCTTAGGCATCACCTCTTCCACAAAGCCTTTCCTCATTCCCCCACTGGTGCTCTTCAAAGGATTTTTGTATTTACTTATCTATATATATGTTGTTTCTCCCCATTTAAATGCAAGCCTATGGGGGCTGCTAGGTGTCACAGTGAATAGAGAACCAACCCTGGAGTCAGAAGGACGGGAGTTCAAATTCAACCTCAGACACTTAACACACAGACTAGTCATGTGACCTTGGGTATCACTTAACCCCAATTGCCCTACCTTCCCCCCTCCAAAAAAGCAAAAAAATAAAAAATAAAATAAAATAAAATGCAAGCCTATGATGGCAGAAAAGGTTTAATTTTTTTTCTATCTTTAGCACTCAGCATAGTACTTGGGAGTACAGCAAGCATTTAATATATGTTTGCTGCATTTAGATTAACAGGGAGAATTGAGGAAGGCCTGTATTCCAGGAAAAAGTGAGGGGTGGGGAGAAAGCACACCTGGGAGAATAGAAAGCGACCACAGGAGAGCTGTTAGTACAATTTGGATGGAGTGTATCCTACATAAAAGAATAATTTAAAAATAAGATTGAAAAGAGAGATTAGAGTCATATTGTGAAGGGTCTGAATGCCAAGCCAAGGAGATTGCATTTTATCTTACAGGCAATTGTTTCAAGCAGGAGAATGACATGGTCAAACATGTACTTTAGGAATATTAATTTAGCAGCTGTGTGATGGATAGACTGAAGAATAGAGAGGTAAGGCAGAGATACTAGCTAAAAGGTCTAGCTAAATGTGACAGGATGGTGGCCGTATGGGTGGAAATAAAGGCCTTTGTGTTTGAACATGTCTCAATTCCACAACCATTTATTGACTAGTTGGGCAGAGCATTGTCCTAGGAAAGACACAAAGTTTAGGTACAATATGGTCCAAAGTTTAGACAAGATGTAAGTCTGTTGTTCCGACCCACCCCCAGTTTTATAGTTTACAGTGAAGTATAGTAGCAGGTTATAAGATAACAGGTTGTGGAAGACCTTGGATGGACTAAAGAATCTGAAATTCACTCTGTAGATAATGGTTTTTCCCCCATTCTCCTTTGTCTGTTAGACTGTAAGCTCTTTAAGAGCAGGTACTGCCCAGTGCCTCTTTTTGAATCCTCAGGCCATAGTGTGGTGACTGGCATGTAATAAAAGTTTATTGATTGATAGCAGGGAATCAGTGAGCAGACAGTATCTGTCAGCGATGTGAGGGATGGTTTAGAGTGCTTAGGGGAGAAGGAGAGCATGGAGGTGGGAGACTTATAAGATTATTGAAATAGTCCAGTAGTATGGTAATAAGGGCCCGTTACCACTAGGTAACAGTGTGAATAGATGAATATGGGTACAAATCACAATTTCTCTATACCTTAGAAGGAACTCTGAGTTCCTTAAAATTTGTCATCCAGAGGCTGACTCTATGATATCTCAATGTAGCTAAGCTGGTATTTGAATGACAAACAATCCTTGCTGGGCAATACTTGAAAGTTTTCTAGCTCAGGAGAACTTTCCAGATCTTGTATCAAGAGCATGTATCTAACTGTACCAGCCCTCCTTTCCTCTACTATTGTGGATTCTAGTATGATGTGGTCACTCCTTCCCAAAGTTCTCATTAGGTCTGCTGAGAAAGAGAGAAAGAAAGAGAGAGAGAGAGAGAGAGAGAGAGAGAGAGAGAGAGAGAGAGAGAGAGAGAGACAGACAGAGACAGAGACAGAGAGACAGAGACAGAGAGAGACAGAGACAGAGAGAATGCATGTGTGTTAGAAGTAGTCCAGAATAATAGTTGCTTTTTATCAAAGGCAATTTCGTAATGTCTTTCTTTTAAAAACTGGGAAATATGTTCTGACTAGGTGCTGGAATGGATATCTCATTTTAAAATGTCGGTAGGAAAAGCAACATATAGTGAAGGAGACAGAGGAAGACTTAAATAGACATGCACTGTGATGTTTTCAACTGCACTGAATATCTGCCTCAAGCTACAGTGGCTGCTTTTGAAGCAACTCAGCAACCAATCTCTTAGGTCATATACAAAGGAAATGCTTTAAAATGCTTGCCTTGGGGAACAGATTCGACACTGGAATTATTGGTTATAAATCAGGATATGTAATCGTGTTTGAACGAACTTTTTTTTTCCCAATAGAATGTTTAACTTTTTTTTTTTTGGAGGGCAGTTGCAGTTAAGTGACTTGCCCAAGGTCACACAGCTAGCTTTTTGTGTTAAGTGTCTGAGGCCGGATTTGAACTCAGGTACTCCTGATTCCAGGGCTGGTGCTCTACTCACTGCGCCACCTAGCCACCCCAGAATGTTTAACTCTTGAGTTAACAGCAAACTGTTATAAAATGAAATTCTATTTTCCCTTCCAAATTATAGATGATTCTTCACCATCAGATTCACTAGAGCTGCTATCCACTTTAGTAGTGAGTTCCATTGAACTATCTTGCCCAAATCCTACGATCTAAAATATGGGAAGATGTTTGACTAAGCTTTGGAGTACAGCCTAAGTGTCCTCTTTACTATGACACACTTCTGTAAACTGAATTACTTCATTTATTGTATTAAATGAAGCCCTTATTTCCTGTGCTAACCAAAAGCTTGAAATCCTGTATCTAAAGAAAAAAGGCTTTCAATTAATTTTAACAGGCATTTGTTTAGTTCTTAATATCATTCCATCCTGTGAGATGAAAAAAAGTAAAGTTGACTCTACTTTTTATTTTATGTGGAAAACCATATGGAAATATAGTTAAGGGCAAGATTCAAAGGAATAGAATCTTAAGTATATTTAAGTTCTCTGCTAATACCACTTATGTTTTGTTGACTCTCTTTAGAGTTGCAGAATTACTTCGAACTTACTGTAAAGCTTTAAGGTAACGTAATGCAGTCCTGGTGTTGGGTTCTGAACATTTTTTGGTGTGTGTGTGTGTGTGTGTGTGTGTGTGTGTGTGTGTGTGTGTGGTGACCCTTTGGTTGTCTGTTGAAGCCTATGGATTATCTCAGAATCATTGTCTGAATGCAGAAAAAACATAGAATTAAGAAAAAACCCTATTACATTGAAACAGTTATACAAATTTTTTTTCAAAACAAGTTCATGGACACCAGATTAAGAATCTTAGGGTTTGAAAGTGTCTGTACTTCTGGGCTTGTTGCCTTACTACCAAAAGGCTCCTGTCCTTTTGTCTATACCCAGCATCTGAGAAGCAGGAAAGTTTAGCAGTTCAACTTTCTTCCTCTTCAGATATCAAGCTTTTAATTAGGTGACTAATACTTTAGTCTGAATTTCATGGGCTTTGATCCCACAATGACTTTCTGAAATTCACAGAAGAAAAAACAAGCAAGAATTGCCTTTGCAGCCTTCTCCCTCTATTCTTACATCCTATTTTTCTTCCTCTGGCTCTCTTCACCTATACTAAAACATCTCATAACATGGTGGCTTTACAGCCTTTTTGAGTCCCTTAAACTTCTTTTTTTTCTTTTAATCTTTTTTTCTTTTTTTTTTAAAATTTTTTATTGACTTGTTTACTTTTAGGTTACAAGATTCAGTTCCAGCATCACTTGAGTTTCAGATTTTTCTCCCCTTCAACTTCTAATTAGGACAAACACCACATGCACACCTACTCAATGTTTCATTGCTTTTGACTATGATTTTTCATAGGTCCAGGAGTTTTTAACCTTGGGTCCATTTATGGACAGATTTCATGGGCTCTCTGAACTTGGATAGCAAAAATATTACATCCTTATTTTCACTATCCTTTAACTGAAACTGAGTGTTTTTCAAATCCATTATGATACATGCAATAAACATTTTTTTTGAGAATGGGTTCATAGGTTTTGCCAGACTACTCATTCAAACTATCACCAAGGGGGGGTGTGGAGCCAAGACGCCAGATTAAAAGCAGGAACCTGCTTAAGCTCTTGCTCCACCTCCAAAACACCTGTAAAAAATGACTCCAAATGATCACCAAAAAAAGATTAACAGCTACTCTAGACAAGAAGCCTTTTAATATTTTTTGGATTCTTTTCCACATTAGGTGTGTGTGGCCCCCAATTCTACCAGTGACAACAATTAATCAATTAATTTAGTTAAAATGTCAACAATAATCCCTGAATTAACATAACAATTTAAATCTTTTTTTTCTTAATGTCTAAAACACTACCAAGAGGGCAGGGAGACTTTCTAACAAACATTTGTTGAGCACCCGCTATTTGGGTCAGTGAATTATTTTAACTCATTTCTTCTGTAGCACTATATACAAGATACCAGATTGGGTGCTCCGGATGCAAATCCAAAAATGAAAAACATTCTTTGCCTTTAAAAACATACAGCCTCCTGGGGGGAATAACATATACAAAATAAGTACCTGTAAGATAATTTGAGGTGAGAGACAGCACTAACAGCGAGGCAGGACAAGAAAGACCTCCTCTAGGAGGTGGTGCCTTTGAAGGAAGCTAAGGAACCTAAGAGGCAAGTATAGGAAAGGCATGCATTCCAGGCAGAGGTCAGGCTACGTGGCAAGAGACATACTGTTAGAATGCAAGAAATAGCTAGTGTTCCAGTTTAGCTGGAACATTGATGGTTAGACAAAAAACAACCAAACCCCACAACAACAACAACCAATTAGCTATAAAGAACATTTGCAAGTCTTTCATGCAAAATCCAGATAACTAAATCAAGAAATTGCTGTTTTCTATCTCTACCTCTGAGAAGAAACTGCTTCAGTTTTGTGAACATGTTCATTTGTAAGATGTCATCATAAACTTTTCCAAACAATATTTTATATTGTTATATTCTACATAGTACGGTGGACTGAAATGTAGTGAGAAAAGCAAAGAGCAAAGTACACAGAAATAACAGCATACATGACATGATGAACTTTTCACAGAATTAAATTTATTGAAATAAGGAAAGGAAGTCCATCTTGAAATCACTTGTTTTTTGAAGGCTGAGGCTTTGATAACAGTGAAAGTCTTTTATATACTATTTATGAATTTCCACAACATGTCTCCCTTTCGACAGGTTCCTGGATAGTCAGTGTGTATTAATCACCTACTCTATACCAGTCACTGTGTTAAGTCCTGGGGATACAACAAAGGCAAAAGTTAATCTCTGCTCTAAAGGAGTTGGCAGCTGAATGGAGGAGACAACATAGTACATACAAACAAGCTCTAGACTGGATAAACTGGATATAGTCAACAGAAGGAGGGCACTAGCACTAAGGGAGATCAGAAAAGGATTCTTATAGAAAGTAGGAGTTTGGCTGTGATTTGAAGCCAGATGCCTTATATTATTATTGTTATCTCAATGTGTACTGTATTTTTATATACCTTGAGTTCCATTCTCAGAAAAGCTTTTTAAATACGTTTGTCAGTTGGTCTCCTATTCTTGAACTTCCTATCGCAAAGTATTTGATGAAACTTATACTACTCCTGCAGAAAAAAATAGAAATGTGGACTGGATAACAGTACACGTAGACACAGTTAGTTGAATAACAAAACCTAAAAATTAGATTTGATATGCCTACAGAATAGTTGGTGATTAATATTTTTTTTTATCCATGTCTTCTTTGGGATCCAATGATCTGCTTGGTCCTGTGATGTGTAACGTAGAACCAAAGATTTAGAATTGGAAGGGAACGTATAAGTAATCTAGTTCAACATCTTCATTGTATAGTTAAGAATACTGAGACACCCCAAGAGTGTTAATAACTTTTTTATTAAATTGATTTACTTTTACAAGATTCAGTTCCAGAATCCCTTGAGTTTCAAATTTTCTCTCCTCTCTCTCCTCCCCCCCACTCATGGCGGCATGCAATCAAGTATAGGATCTGCAAATACTTTCACATTGGACGTTAGTCTGGTTGTATAGAAGGGTTGTAACCGATGGAATAAACAATGGGAAAAAGGAAACAAAACCAAACATGGAAAAGAGTGATAGCATGTAGATTGCTTTAGTCTCCATTTAAACTCTGTTCTTTCTAGATCTTTCTCTGAGTGTAGGTATCTCCTTCCATCTTGTAGAGTTGTCTTATTACTGTGCATTGCTGAGTCTAGTTTATCAAGGTTGGTCGTGGAGTGTAAATAACTTGATGAAGAACACAGGTGTTAGTGACAATTTAATTATAGGGACTCTTTCCACTACACCAGAATGATAAAGACCTGGTACCATCACTATTTACAGATGACACAAAAATGAACTGGGAATACTTAGCACCCTGGATCAAGATTCAAAACTATCTTGACAGGCTAGAACACTGAACCAAATCTAATAAGATATGGTTTAATGGCAACTCAAGCCATTCCAATACAATCCAATGCAACCCACATTTATTAAATACTTCATGCCAGGCAGCAGGAGATACGATAATTAAAAAAAAAAACCAAAAACATCCCTGCCCTCAAGGAGCTCACAATCCAATGGGGGAAAACAATACAAAGAAAGAGGCAATAAAGAGGGGTTAGAGGGAGAAAGACCAAGGGGGTTCCTCAGTTCAGGGGCATATTGTTTTGTGGAGTTGAAACCAGGCTGAGCAGAAGACGCAAGAATGGAGTGTGCAAAAGTCCAGTAATAACTATAAAGTCTTACTCTTACTTGAGTTCAGTAGATAAAACACTTCTTTTGGAGTCAGAGATCAAATTCCATCTATGTGAACTTACCAGAAATCACTTAATCTGTGTCAGTTTCCTCATTTGTGAAATGAAGAGAATCAGAGATCATCTTTGGCAGGGGTGGGGAACCTGCACTGGGAAACCAAACTGTTCCTGGAATCAAAGGACTGCCCTTGAGGGCCACCCATATGATCTATGAGGCCATAGGTTTCCTCCCCACCCCTAATCTTTATGGTTCTTTTTAATCGATTTATCCCACAGTCCTTTCCTATAATCATCAGGAAAGGCAGAAACTGGCCATTAAAATGTTTAAGTATATGTCTATATTAATTTTAAAGAAAAAAAAATTACCTGGAAGGAGTTGGATTTGGGCCAAGTTACCACGGTGCGTGTAGTCTTGTTTGGACTTTGAGTTCCAATTTTTCACTGTTAACAAATTTGTGTAGTCAAACATGATAAAATCCTGGGATTATAACCACCTACAATAATGCTATACACATATATTTGAATGTTGCTTGTCTATATACGCCTCCCTCCACCTAAGCTTCTGTTTACACATCCTTAAAGAAAGAACTTGGAAGAAGTAAGATCTATGAGACTGGGATCTATTTGTGTGTTCAAAGATCTTTTGGCTGAGATTGATAATCACCACAGAGTCCATAGAAGCCAGGAATTTTGGTTAATGCTATTATTGTAATTTAACTGTACAGTTAACTCATCACCCTTCCTTATAGGAGGTCCTACAAACCAAGTCAAAAACAAAACACGGAACAAAAGCGCACACATCCTAGTTCCCCGCCCCGTTTTCCGCATGCAGCCGCCGGGACCCTCAGGACTGGCGGCCGCCCAACCACGCCTTCCCAAGACTGCTGTTCGAGCTTTCCGCCGCCAGCAGGGAGGAACGCGGGTACCTCAGCAGCCCCAACGGCTGGGCCTGCGCACGGAGAACAACCAGTCCCAGGAGGGGAGTGGGGGGTGGGAGAGAAGGCTGGAGGCTTGGGGGAAGGGGGGGAGGGGGGGGAAATGTTGTAGTGCGCAAACTACAAGTCCCAGGAGGCGAGGCTTCGCGAGGTCGGAGGAGCCGCGGGGCCTGTCGGAAGTTGAAGTACTCCGACCAGGAAATACCGCCCCAGCCCATCCCCATCCGCTCTCTCCCGCCAAAGGGAAAAGCGGTTTGAACTGTGGGTCTTTCTTCCTGTACCTAGGGGGCCGCCTCAGCGACCCCTTCTACCATGAAGCCGTCTCCGTGCGCTCCCATTTTCCTTCTCTTTTCTCCCTCGTCCCATTCCAAACTGCTCCGAACTTTCTTGTTTTCCAGACCCCGGCAAAAGCCATCATCTCACTTCCGCTGACTGGGCTCGGTCGGGTCGTCGCGCACGCGCCCGTGGCGACTCGGGCGACCCTGACTTCCGTTCCCAGAGTGCACCTCGAGCCGAATCATGGACCACACTGGTAAGGAGGTGGAGGGGGGGTCTCGTTTACATGGACCCCTCGGCCGGCCCGAGACCCGCCGTCGCCCAGCCGGCGTAGCGGAACCGGGCTCGTCCTGAGGGGATGGGTTGCAGTGGCGAGGGAGGACTTGTACATACTCCCCTTCCCTCACTCCCTTCCTCTCGGCCGTGCCGGCTGGGCCTGATACCTCCTGGCCTACACCCCTCCCTTCACATCCCCCACACCCCGCCCCGCGCTGCAGCTTCGGCGCCGTCTCGGTCCAGAGTGGGACCCCGGGGCTGCGTGAGGGGCGCTAGGTTCTCCCCGAGGCCTCCTTCCCCCAATCTCCGGCGTTTCGCGGCTTGTGCCGGCCGGGACTATTTTCCGGCCAGTTAGGGCTTTGGGGAAGGGAGGGGACCTTGGGGAGCCCAACCCAGGCTTTGTGGGAGTAGAGGGACTGGGCCTGGCGTCCCTGCAGTTTCCTCCTCCCTCGCAGCCCGGGGCCAAGTACTACAGTTGTCCCAAAGCTTCGTTGTTGTCGGTCCCCCTTGTGTGTTGTAGATGGGCAGAAGGAGCCGGATGTGATCTCAAGTTCCACTTTAGCGTAGTCTTTGTATAAAGTCCAAACCGTACCCTACCATTACTCCCCTTTCTCTTAACTGAACCTTGTCATTTGGGTCTGGTGCGGTTGGGAGCTTAAAACCAAGGGAGCTTCCTCATTTTTAACTCAGCTTGTCAACAACTCCCTCCAGTCTCGGCCACTTTGTTAATCGTGCTTTTTTTTTTTTTTTTTTGGCTCTTTGTAAACAATGCTTGTAGGATTTCTGTAGTCCATGAAGTAAAATATTGTGTACTTAGTGTTATTAAGCCGTATCTGTCTTTCCGTGACCCCATGGACCAGAGCACGTCAGTATTTTACATGGGGTTTTCTTGGCAAAGATTCTGGGGGTGGTTTGTCATTTCCTTCTCCAGTGGATTAAGGGAAACAGGTTAAGTGACTTATCCAGGGTCACACAGCTAGTGCATGTCTGAGGTCGGAATCGAACTCAGATCTTCCCTATTCAGGCCCATCTTCTATCCACTGAGCCACATATCTGTGTCTACTGCTTAAGTACTGATAAAGATGAAATTTTTGACTTTGTAACTGAGAAGTTCCTTCTCCTCCCCTCCACTCCCCCCCCAAAAGAAGAGTAGCAAAATATTTACATCTCATACTGGAAGTGATATATTTATTTGGAGGCTTGTTTGTGTTTTAGGTGATCCTTGTATTTTTAAATTGATCTTGAGAAAAATTATGGTTGAACCACCAAGGATTGTTTTGTTATTGCAAGTTCTGTGCTCCTTGTCAGAGTATTTAAAAGGAAACTTTATGCTTGTAGTGCATTAGAATGTGAGCTCTTTGAGGGCAGGGACCCAGTTTTTGCCCCTTTTTTTTTTTTGTATCTCTGGCACTTAGCACATGTGCCTGGTATATAGTAAGCGTTTAATAAATGCTTGTTGACTTACAGTTAGAAATGTATCTTATTTGTAATGTACTCTAGTTTGAGAAAACATGGGTAAATATGCTGTTTAGTAAATATGTTTTGTTTATGAGCACCAAGCAAAAGCATAGCACAACTTAAGACATAGAAGGGCAAGTTCAGTAAAGAACAGACTTTACCAGCCATAGCTGTAACCCCAGACGAGAGAATATTTTTCAGTTGTGTAGTGTACAAAGACCTGCTAGTTCAGGCTTTTCAGCTTCATACAAAACTAAAACTATGGGCAGAATTTAGTTCAGGTATGAAGAGGTAATAATATTACATGCTATTATTAGAAAAATATAATTTTGAACTTTGAGTAAAGTTAGGAGTGAGGTTTTAAGTAAGGAAAGAACCAAACTGAAAAGTCAATGGCTAACAATTCTCTTTACCTCTTGTGGAAGTTTTAAAATTTCACTAGGGAAAGTAGCAAAAATAAAAGGTAAAAGTGAAATAAGTTGACTTGGTTGAACGTTTAGTGAAAGGTGTTAGGGAAATAGGCAGAAACTTTTGACCATTAGGGATTTTTGATGTGTTTGATGTTATTTTTCTCTCTTACCCTTGTTATTCCTGTCACTCTTGTTATTCTTGTCCCCCCCCCTTATATTAAAACCATGACTTGTTAAGGAATGGTTGTTATAAAATAATGCTAAGAAACTGGTAATGAAAAATATTTTGGATTATTTTGTTGCCATTTTACCTCTTGGAATTCATCATAAACCTTTCCTTATCTTTCCAATTGTTGATGCTTCCCTTCTCCTACCCAAAGTCACTTTGTATTTACTTATCTATGTATGTTATAAATGCTGTATAATAAAAAGCATTTTAATAAATAACTATGGGTTGATTATTGATTAATGTTGTTCCCCTTATCCCATTCCCATGAAGGCAGGGACTTTTCATGTATGAAAATGTATTCATAGTCCCTAGCTTATAGCAGGCATTAAATAAATGCTTCTTGAAGTGCATTGTCTAAGGTTCATTTTTGAATCTCCCCCTCCATATAATCATAGATTCCTATCAATCAAAAGAATAAATTGTAGCATTGAGCATGAACCTTTAATGATGAGAAATCTAGAAACAGGTCTTGAAGTTAGCTCTAGTTCATCAAGTCCAACTTAATACCTTCAAGTAGACTTTACCTAAACCCATTCTGAACAGTTGTAGTTATCTGTCCTAAAAGTCCTTAGACAGCACAATAACTTACTGAAGTGCTTAACAAATTTAACAAACTGAAAAAATAATTTTAATTAACTGAAATTTGACTTAGTTTTTAAAGTAAAATGTAACAACCTTTCCTATAATTGGAAAGTCACTCCTCAGCCATAAACAGTTATTTCTGGGAAATAATGTTTGTGGGATGCATTAGAAGTGCATATCTTTTCTACCTATGTAATCCATGTGTTTTGAAGGCAAGATATTTTGTTCCATTTTACTATTAGTATTGAGCTTTACAGATGGCTGAGTAAATATATGATTTATGGAGCCCAGGAAGCATGTTTTGGTCCAACTTAGACTTAGTTGATGTCATAGCAACATTGTACTTCTCTTAACCTACTTTTTTGGGTTGGAAAAAGTACTGCTTAACAGCAGCTCTGAGCTATGGTATAGGTCTAGGGATGCCTTATATATCTAATACATTAATTCTTATTTCACCCTTTTGTACCACAGGAATATGGCTTTTAATTACTCCACCATTTATATATATTTTAAGGGAGAAAGATATGTTTTGTGATATACCTTCTTTTAATAAATGCCTGCACATGAAAGTAATTTTTCTTATTTTGTGTCCACATCCCTTTAAAAATCTTGTTTTATTCCCTTTAATAAATATATTAGTCACTTGCCATATACATAGACCTGTGCTAGGAAAAATATTTTATACTTTAAAAGATCCAGAATTTCATTTGTTTAGGAGAGGGGTTCACTGCTACCCATGCAGATAGCAACAACTTAATTGTCTTCATGAGTTGCTGTGGTCAAAGAATTTCATCACCTAATGGGTACTTTTATCCAGTAACAAATGTTTACAAACCTTGTGAGGCTGGTCCTCAAATGACAGCCTATCAGAGGTCTTATCTTTGAAGTCTTTCCAACTTGGTATAGGACCTTTCAGTACTTAGATTCCACTGGGGTAGTCTTAGAAAACCCAGTGTCATCTCTGCATCTTGATAAGGTATCAGGGGTGGGAATTTGGTGGAAGCTGGAAAAGATAGAAAGTTTTAAAATTAAGACATCTCTCATGGAACTAACAGATTGGTGAGGAATTGTCATGACAATGTTCAGGCATCTCATAGTGAAAGTACTATGGGTTTGTTGCAATTAAATGTTATATTTGAAATCAGGACTTTTGACATTAAAGCATGATAGTATTTGATAGGTTACATCATACCTTTGGCAGAATGTTTTAAGAGAGAAAACTGAAAGAAGTCACTTTTATTTTAATATAGACAATGATTTGCAAGGCACTAACAGTTCTGGATCGTTGGGTGGCCTTGATGTTCGAAGACGAATACCTATAAAGCTAATCTCCAAACAGACAAACAAAGCCAAACCTGCTCCTCGAACTCCAAGGACTATGAACAGGATGCCTTCTAAGACACAACCTGGTGATGAAGGTAATAAATTTGAAATAGTTGTTTATCATGTTACTGTCTCTGTCTAGTCTTGCCTATATACCTATACTAATTTCCACAATGCAACCCATGCAGTTTTAATCTTTTACATTGCCTTCTGTTATTCATATGCCATTTTAGCATTCTTTCCAATCCTTTTATTTTGATTTTTTTTCTTTTTACTTTGCCTTTAATGTTTATATTGAAGTTTTTAAAAAATCCTCACTCTGTTAAGAATTTTTCCATATTCTCAACCCTTACCAAATATCTCTGGACAGCTTGGAGTTTTTAATCTACTTTTCACTCAGCACCCAAAAGACAATGACCTCCCAAACTGAGATACAGTCTTCCCCTTATTATATGTAAGATCCCCCTGGGAAAGAACTTGATTTGATCAGGCAGCTCCCAGATGAGAAAACATGGTTTTTGCATTGATATTATAGTCATACAAAGGATAATGGTAGATTATATTTTAATGTTGACTGGCTTAGAAATTACCATATTTTACCACATAATAGTCACACCCTGGCTATTTTTTAGTCAAAAAAATTCACATAATCATCACGTGGTATAATTCTATTCGCCATGCTACTTAAAAAGTAAACAGCAGCAGTGTATTACCAGTGGCATGTGGATACGCATTTATCTCTCATGCATTGTCAGCCCCAAGCCTAGGATTCTCAGTGTACACTCACATTGTCAGTATTTTTCCAAAAGCCAACTTGCATGGTTTAGAGTACTGCAGGACTAATAGTAATGTCACTGAATCCAATGAAGTCCCAGTGGTCTCAGGGGGAGTGGGCTGTAGGAGAAGCTGCCTTGTATAAGTCACGTGATATGATAAGACTTACATCCTCCTACACTAGCTAAATTTCTCTGCCAGCAATACAGTTTAGTAATAAATGATTTTTAAGTAATATCAGCACTTTTTTTTTTTAAGCTTCACATAATGGTCACACTGCAAAAAAAAAAAAGTCATAAAGGTGAAATACCGTAGTTGGTTTTGAAAGTACTCATTGCTCTGTAACTCCCTTTTTTTTTAACCAGTAGTTTATGTGAGACCTATGAGTAAGATAATGTTACAGTAGATTGGGGAAACTTTTGAGAAACTTTCCAAGAGGATACCACTGCAGCACATTTGTTAAGATTGCTCCCACTTCTTATTCTACTTTATTCCTTTTTAAATGCAAGGTAGTTAAATTCAAGTACTTTAGAGTAGTTCCTTTGTACCACCTTTAGAAAGTTTTCTCCTCACTGTTTTTCCATTCTTACTGTTTTTATTTGTTGTAGGCTATTATTTAGTCCTTAGAAATGTGCATATTGTGGCTGTTCTTCTAGTTACTGTTCCAGAAGGCATAACAAAAATCTCTTAATTTTGTTTTCTGAAATTGAAGTGAATTCTAAGTAGAATCAATAGTGTTAAATGTACCTGTGTATCTCATCTCATTTAAAAGTACCTATGTTCTTTTAAATGAGATGAGATAATCAAGTTTGATATTTTAACTAAGCCCTCCAGATTGATTTCCCTTGTCCTTGATATTTCTCCAGAGTTGTTGTTCTATATCATGTATGTGTATGTGGTACCAAGTTGCTCGTGGTGGTGGCAAAGATACATTTTCCCTGTAAATAAACATTGGTTAAGTACCTGCTCTGTGCAAAGTTGGTCCCTGCCCTCAAGGAACTTAGAACCTAACAGGGGAAGACCACACAAAAGAATCTGAAAAGAGGAAGGGGCCTGTATTGGTGAATTCCACAGAAGTCCATAAACTGTGTAGGTGGTGGGAAATGAGAGAAAAGACTATGATGAATCCACTCTCAGTAGATGCTTTGGAGCTGCCAGCCCTGCCCTCTACTTGTAGGGTCCAGTCACAGTGTACTGATGAGATGTCAGTACCAGGCAGATTCAATCTTGTAGCATACTGAAATTTCCCAGTAAAGGGACAGCATGTTGGAGAAGCCCAAAAGCTGTGGATTGGTTTGTAAGTTTTCTGTAACTTAAGAGTATATAAAACTGAATCAGACACTTCTAGATGATAAGTGACTTGTTCTGGTTATGCAGATAATTCTGGGGCCCAAATTTTCTGATTCTAAGAGCAACTCTTTAGTCACTACACTTTGTAAAGTGGAAGAACCTTTTTTATTTAATGATTCTGTCTTGGAACCTACTCAGAAATTCTTTCTTGGAACCTACTCAGGAATGGAAAAATCCCTGAAAAATGTTTTCATGTATTCATTTAATTAAAAAGAAAAGCAAAATCTTAGTTTTTCCTTTCTCAAAACAGATTTTTTTCTGAGACAGGTAACTTTGTAAATATTTGTATATAATAGTGAATATTGTAAAATTTAAGTATAACAAGAATGATAGGACCAGACCTGTGATTTCATCATTGTGGAGATTCCTCATCAAGAAAAACTCCCTTGACCAATTCAGATCGACATCTCTGCAATTTACAGTCTTAGAGAGTAGCCTGAGATACAGAGAGTTTTATTTACCTAGGGACACCTTGAGATGCAGGGATTACCTCTGGAGCTGGTTCTTTAATGACTATGCCATGATGTCACAAATGAGGTTTTACTTCACTTTGGTGCTAAATGTGTTGTTTCTAGATGAAGTGTGTATTTTAAGTGAAATGAAAGAATTTGGCTAATTGTTTGCTAGGTCAGCTTGAGCATTGACTTGGTTCAATTTGAAAAGTTTGTAGGTAATACTTGCTTTTTTCCCTCAGAAGGATTTGATTATAATGAAGAAGAACGATATGACTGTAAAGGGGGTGACATGTTTGGAAATCAACGAAGGTTTACTGGACACATTTTTTGGGACTTTCAGGTACAACTACTTATATGGATGTTGGTAGATATGTACATATTTTTTGTTCCATACTTGTGATTTATAATCTCTGGGGAACTCAACTGTGAAAATCACTCTAATTGATTCTAGTGAACAGTTTGTCTCTTATTTATAGTCCGAGTGTTGCCTGAGTAACTGAGAGGTTAAGAAATTGTCCATAGTCAGATAGCTACTATTTGTCAAATGGCTAAGACATTTTTCTTTTTTGGAGGGGGGGAAAGCAAGGCAGTTGGGGGTAAGTGACTTGCCCAGGGTCACACAGATAGTGTTAAGTGTCTGAGGTCAGATTTGAACTCAGGTCCTCCTGACTCCAGGGCCAATGCCCTATTTACTGTGCCAGCTAGCCTCCCCTGGCTAAGTCTTCTGATTCCAGGAGTGGTTCTCTATCCACTGTGCCATGCTTTATAATTTAAAATATTATGAAGATATCATCACTCTTGGTATATATTACAAACTTATTATATTTCTGCTATGTGTAATGCACTGTACTAGGTATTAAGTAAGATAAATAGAAAATATGGTTCCTGCACAATAATTTAAAAAAAAACCTCTTGTTTTAATGACTATCATGATATTCATATAAATTAATTTTTAAATTAGCATTTGTAAAATAGACCCTAGCATACTAGGTACTTAATATCAATAGCACTCTTCAAGTTTAAGAAAGTAATCTAATAATAATGTCATTTCAACAGATAAACATCTTAGGTGAAAAGGATGATACTCCAGTCCATTTCTGTGATAAATGTGGATTACCTATTAAAATTTATGGTCGCATGGTAAGTATTATTGAATTAAATGGCTTACCTGACATGTATCATCTCTGTCCTATATTAACTATACAATTTCTTCCCTTCCCTGTGAGGAGACACTGTAGAAGTTTACTTGGGGACACTTAACTAGTTGGCACATGGTTCTTTCTCCCATCTCTATAAAGATTCTGCAGGATGTCTTGTCCTTCCTTTGGAGGCACATTTTATTGGTGGTTTAACCCATTTCAGTCACAAAATTATGTGTGTTGTCAGTTCTCCTGCCCGACACTTTATCCCAGGAAAGCTCATCACCATAGGACATGGAGTTTCACCAAACCAGAGGACACTTGACCCTATGTAAGACCAGCCTTAATTTTGGTGACTCTTGCTCCATTTTTTTTCTTTTTTTCTTTTTTTTTTAAACTTTATTTTTATTTGTTTTCTTGTTTATATTATTCATTTTCATTCCATTTTTGAATTAAAAATTTTCTCCCCATCTTGCCCCTGCTCCACTCCTAAAACAGCAATCTCACTGTAAAGCCCCTCCCCTGCTCTGCTCTTTTATTTTCTGATAGCGTAGGGAGGGTCTCCCTATCCCAGCCCCTGTATATCTTAATTCCTAATTGCAGGTATTACAGAACTTTAAATTCTGGATTCTTTCGATTCCTCCCTTGTCACCAACCCCAACTGGAAGGACACTCAATTCAATACAGGCTGTGGATGTGTGATTATACAGGACATCTTCATAGTGGACATATTGTGACAGTGATCCTCTGTCTCTCCTTCCTATCCCTCCCCCCCTGTTCTGTTCTCTACCCTGTCCCTGTCTCTTTACTGAAGTGTGTGCTTCCAGCATCCCTCCCCCATACGACTCTTGCCCCATTTTTACTAAATCTAGTTGAAACTTCTCTTTCTGAACAGAAACTGCTGTTAGATGCCACACAGATAAAGCGTTGAACCATGTAGATAGTGATGCTTTATTCTTTGTAGTTCTGTACCTTGTTTACTATGTCTCTGACAGAGAGGGAATGATCCTTAGAGGTAGGCTTAGATTTCTTATGTTGTCTTTAAAATTTACAGTCATCTTAGCCACAGTAATGGTCTACATTGTGATTGATATAAAACATGTTACTTTTAGTTCCTAATTTCCTATAAGGTAATGTGATGAGTGTTTTTTCATTATTGGTTAATAATGGTATACATATCTCTCATTAAAATTAAATATAAATATGTGACCACCACAATCTATTTGGCCTCTCCTCATTCCCACTTCTTTTTAGTTCAGCAAAATGTGAATTTGAAATTTTCTTGGAGTCTCACTCCTACAGTCCACTAGTTTATCTTGTCTTCCTTCATTCCTTTTATCACTGATGGTTCCTCTTGTTGTCTACCTTCCTTCTCATCCCGTGACCACTACCTCTCCTGAAGATTAATGCATTGACTGGGAAATAGGTAGTTACTTTAGTTCTATACTCAGCTACTATGCTATATTGAATTCATAGGATAATTTCATAACAACTAATTTATTTGTTCCAGGTAAATATGCACATGCGTATGCCCTTATTTATGGAAGACCAATATTATTCCCACATGGTTTTGCAAAGCAACTAATGTGCTTTGTAAAAGGATTTTTTTAAAAGGATTTCTATTATTGAATTCCAATTTATAATCTAATAGACTGAATTAAGGAACAGAAAATTGTCTTGATTTTTCAAGTGGTAAAATTGAAACACATCATTTTCTCCCTTCCTAAATTTTTCATCTAAAAAAGATAATTTTAAATTAATATTCTTAAATAGTTCAGTAACTTTAAAATCTGTTTACTTTTCTGTGTGGTAAAGCAGAATATTGCATAATAAATATGGAACAAAAAGAACATGATAAGTCTATGAATTGCTATGTGACTTCAGTTGGTGATCACTACATTTTGCTGTGAGATAAGACTGTTGGCAATAGTTGGGACTTTTTTGGGGGGGATGTAAATGAGATAGATTAAAGAAATTGTATATTGTTTTATATCTAGGGAAAAATGGGTATAGGAAAATGAAGCTATAAGAGTTTCTATGTCTTTAACATTTGTTAGTTGCTAATCTTTTCATAGAATAGTTACAAGTTAATATAAGATGTTGATTATAATGTTTCTGTTACAGATCCCATGCAAGCATGTTTTTTGCTATGACTGTGCTATTTTGCATGAGAAAAAGGCAGATAAGATGTGCCCAGGGTAAGAGCATTAAATTCTAAAAGAAGGAAAGTTTGTGTGTGGTAGTAATTGTGTTCTAGTTGAAGTGCATTGTGTATTTGTCTTGAGGTTCTGTCAATAAGCTGTCCTACAAAAATTGCTTATAGGTGCTTGATTCTCTTAAACTTCAGCTGTCAAATTACTTTTGATGTTGATGGGAACCTCTATACCACATTTTAAATCCTGGGTTGCTTAGGATTGCGAGTCAGATTGGGAATGAAGATACTGGCAAATGGATTGATTCCCTGGTTATGATCTCTGGGGAGATATTAATGGGTCCGAAACAGATTTGTTAGTACAGATTGGAACACCTAGAAAAGTCTACCTCTCTGTGTCTCATCCTAGTTGAGAAATGGTCTTCTACTTTCTGGGGAAGAAGTCTTTTTTGTTGCCAGCTCACTTACAGCTGACAAACTCTTTATGTTTTCATTCTTTCAGTTATCCACTCCCTTTGAGGTTCCACTTTTAGTTATTGATAATATCTGATGGAATTTTGGAGAATGAGAGTACTTAGAATAATAATTTAGTATTGTAAGAGTTGTGTCCTGTCTTTTATCAGAAAATAACATTTATGCCCAGCTCGGCTAGCAGAGACAGAAAAGATAGGAAATTTACAAAAATTAGTGACAAAAGAACTCAAAAAACTGGAAGCCATTTGATTTGGTCTGTGGCAATTTGTAGTATTATAGCTTACAAAGGGTTGTTCATAATAACGACCCTAAATTAAGAAGAGATAATCTTTTTTTTTTTAATTTTGCTTTGTTTGTTTTTGGAAGGGATAAGGTAGGGCAATTGGAGTTAAGTGACTTGCCTAAGGTCACACAGCTAGTTTTTGTATTAAGTGTCTGAGCCTGGATTTGAACTCAGGTCTTGACTTCAGGGCAGGTACTCTATTAACTGTGCCATCTAGCCACCCCTAAGAAGAAATAATCTTTTAAAAAATGTAACTTTTAGTAACTTTTTATCCCAAATGGCTAAAATAAATTAAAAGTTGCTGGTTTTACTATGCATAGTATTGTACAAAGGTTTCTGGGTACCTGAGGTTTGTTATTTAAAATAAGAATTTTGAAAGTTCTTATTTATATTTGAGAAAAATATTATAGGAGGAGTGAAATTTTAACTTTATTTTATTTTTAGACTTACTCCAAGTGCCTGACGCATGATTGTTATCAAACTAAAGAATTACTCCAGAATTA
This sequence comes from Pseudocheirus occidentalis, assembly GCA_028646575.1. Lineage (NCBI taxonomy): Eukaryota > Metazoa > Chordata > Mammalia > Diprotodontia > Pseudocheiridae > Pseudocheirus > Pseudocheirus occidentalis. Next base: position 115,499,015 of record CM053597.1, on the reverse strand, counting down.
AGAATTTTAGTTTCTTAGGCCACAAGTGCTAAAGTTTGTCATTGCTAACATGTATTTGAATGGAGATATAGAGTGTAAGATTCTTTGAGAAAATTCAGAGTTTAGGAATTTGCTTTTGTAAGATTTTAAAGATAAAAACATGGGTGGGATATATACTTTTGATGGAATGTATTTTAAGTTTATTTTACAGTTAACAGCCTGCTGGGAAATAAAAGCTAGTAGGAAGATAGGATTTAAGTGAGAAACATTGTAATTTTCAGATGTGAAATTGTGTTGACGTTTATATATAACTTTGTTAACATGTAGAGGTAGGATTTTATTTGCTGTGTAAAATGCATTGTTTGGAGATTGTTTTTATCAGTTAACCAATGTATTTTCTTCTAATTTAGCTGTAATGATCCTGTGCAGCGAATTGAACAGTGTATGCGGGGTTCTCTCTTCATGTGTAGCATTGTTCAAGGGTGCAAAAGAACGTATTTGTCTCAAAGAGACTTACAGGCTCACATCAACCACCGTCATATGAGAGCTGCAAAACCTGTCACTCGTCCTCCAATTGAAAATGTTCATCCTCCTATTGCCCCCCCACCAGCTGAAATTCCTGATCGTTTTATAATGCCTCCAGATAAGCACCACATGAGCCATATTCCGCCAAAGCAGCACATCATGATGCCACCACCTCCTTTGCAGCATGTGCCACATGAGCATTATAATCAACCACATGAGGATATTCGAGCTCCTCCTGCGGAGTTGACAATGGCTCCACCGCCACCTCGTTCAGTCAGTCAGGAAACTTTTCGAATTTCAACAAGAAAACACAGCAATTTAATAACTGTCCCTATTCAGGATGATTCAAATTCAGGTGCCAGAGAACCACCACCTCCAGCCCCAGCACCTGCTCACCATCATCCTGAATATCAGGGTCAACCAGTGGTTTCTCACCCTCATCATATTATGCCTCCACAGCAACATTATGCACCACCACCTCCTCCTCCACCACCAATAAGCCATCCAATGCAGCATCCTCCCCAGGCAGCAGGTACTCCTCATATGGTTTATAGCCAAGCTCCTCCTCCACCATTGACCTCTGCTCCACCACCAATTACCCCACCCCCTGGACACATCATTGCCCAGATGCCACCATATATGAATCATCCTCCACCAGGACCTCCTCCTCCTCAACATGGTGGTCCCCCTGTAAATGCCCCCCCTCCTCACCACTATAATCCTAACTCTTTGCCACAGTTCACTGAAGATCAAGGAACTCTAAGCCCTCCATTCACACAGCCAGGGGGAATGAGTCCTGGTATATGGCCTGCACCAAGAGGGCCACCTCCGCCTCCAAGAATGCAGGGTCCACCCTCTCAAGCCCCGCTTCCTGGACCACATCACCCTGATCAGACGAGATATAGACCATATTACCAATGATAGTAGTGTTTTGAACTGAAGATACAGTGAGGGTTAGGGGAGGGGAGGGGACTTGTATTTTGAGAGAGGAAAAGCACCTCTTACAGAGGTGGCTGTAAAACACTCTTAGGGTCTTGTATCTTAAAATGTTTTTAAGCCTTGACCTTAGGACTGACTTCAAGTATACTGTAGTGCAGATAAGTGGCTCAGTAGAGCACAACTATATTTTAACAACTTTGTGTCCCTAGTGTGGTAAATTGCCCTCGAGTTGATCATTTTGTAATATTATTTCCTGGAAAAAAAAATCAAACATTGTACCACTTTCAGAAGTATTGCTTTTGTTAAATCCGATGTTTAGTTTTTCTTGTGATACATTTTGTTAACCTGTGTAAAATAATTAAATTTCAATATGGTTGTAAAGATGCTATTTTTTATGTGAACTTGAGTGGAGTTGCATACTGTTTTCTTAAAACCATATGTTTTGCCACTAATATTTTCCCAAAGGTTAAAATAAAATGCTACAAGTATACAAATTTTCTAGACTTTACTGTAAGGCAGACAGTTAATGGTAAAGTACAATTCTTCCACATTCAAGGCACTGCGCTGAAAGTCTTAGGCACGATATGTTTTGCACTTCACTTAAATGCCTTTGATTTTTAGGCAACCTCAGGAGCACCAAATATGTTGAAATTGCAGTACTATAATAACATCAGTTCATGTTAATGATGTTAAAATCCTTGTTCAGAAAGTTAGGGTTAAAGTAAGATTTTTGTTGGCTCCAAGTTGGTGATGCCATTGCTCTTGCTTGTTTACTAACAGTTGGACTCACAGAGTGTACCACATTCATTAGTCTGATTGGAGATTATTTTATATAAATTGTTTAAATGATAGCATTCAGTTGAAATATGTATGTCCTCTGGTTATTTGTCCTAAGATAAAGATTTAGAACAGTATAGACTACCAAAAATCCCTTTTTCCTAAGTAGAGATTAGTCTTGGGTTTGAGTGGTTTCTTGTTTATGGAGTTTCAAATTAGAGTTTAAATACCGTTTAAGGCATTTAAATAATACATCAATGACGGAAATTATTCTGGGAATATAAACATATATTCAGGCTTATTTTATGTACTTTATGATAGGGCTTCCCCCTCTAATTTGAACTGTAAAAGTACTGATTTATGATTGAATCCTGATGGTAAAACAATCTAACCTTAATCTTTAAACAATTTAACACGGAGTTAGTGAGCTGTATTAAATTGCTTCATTCCCACATGTGGAAAGAGAAAAGTGATAGTAAAGTTAGATGAATGTCCATACTTTATAATGTGCCTTTTTAGAATCAGTTTTTGCATTACAGGGTCTTGTTCACAATCCAACTTAGATGGTTAATTACTACTAAAAGTATGTATGAGTTAACATTTCTTAGGATATAGTTGAATGTCCTATAAGTAAACCATGTGAAGATTTTTTCCCCCTATACAGTGCTGTATAGTGCAACAAAATTTATAGTATGCACACATCATTCAGTAGATAGTTTGTAGCACATACATTTAGCACATACATCATAGGAGTCTTCTCAATTTCCTGGTTTTATACTTTGTGGCAAAGTATGACCGTCTTTAATGGAATTGCTTGGCCAGATTGTTGAAAAGGTGAAAAACTTCTCACCTTGATAATTAAATATAAAGGCATCCCCAAGCTTAGAACTGAAGTTAGAGGGAATGCAAATGACCTCTATTTCATTTGCCTGAAATAGCTAGTCCAAAAATTGAATCAGGTACAACTTAACCATTGAGAAAAAGTAATATGAAACTAGCAGTCAGACTCCAATGTTAACGTTATTTCTAGTAGGAAAATGAGAAATTCTTGTTATTAGAAATGTGAGGGTGAAGTACCAGATTTTGGTGATGAATGCTTCTATCCTGTTTTGGTAGACCATTGGACCTGAACAAAATTCCTCATTCATCCTTTTAAAGAAGGTACCCTTTCCTTTCCTCACCCCTTTCCAATTAAGGGCTGTTAAAATGATAACTATTATTGCTTCATGTCACAAAAAGATAGTTGAATTTACTTTTAAGGCTTGTCAGTTTTCATGAAGATGTTTCTAATGTGAAATTTCCTAGAATTGAATTTGAAACTATATTCAGTCTGAAACCACTTAGCCTACATATATTGAAGACAAATTTAGTATCATGATAAATCCGGCATATTGTAGAAGTAGGCTTTTCTTTCAGTGATAGCTTATTTGCAGTTAAATTTGGGAAATGTGTATATTTCTAATACAGGGAGCCATATCAAACAAATATGTTGTTGCAGACAGTTTTTAAATGATATTGGGCTTGAAGATGACTAGATATTGTTTATTGGGCGAGTGAAAGTGTAACACAAAACCTTAGTGCTTCTTTTTAAAAGTTAAAACATGTGAAACCCAACTTTATTTCAGGGAAGCCTTTACAACTATGATGGACGTAAGTCTAAATGAAATGTATGTATGTTTCATTATATTGCTCTTAAGACTACTGAGGTGGCAGTTTAATTCTTAAAAACAATAAAATGGAAGCATAAATACTTATTTTGCCTAGATGCATTTTTACCAAATAGTGATATGCTTGGGGCAATACACAATTTTCTTATTTATATTGAACTTAACTTTCTTAGGCCAAATTTAATATTTCTTTGAATCTAGAAGGCTGCAACTCAGTTATTATCAAATATATATATTCAAAACAATTTTTGGGGGGGTAAATTAAGTCTCTTCAGCATAAGATACTTGTTTAAACCTCATTTTGTCATTAAAATACTCCACAAGTCTTGCACAAAATCATTAATACATTATTACAGTCTCCATATGGAGAAATAAGTGGTTGGAATTTTTTGCCTCCGAAACCTACAGGTTAAGTGACTATGTTGTGTATTGTGTTTAGAACTGAAAAATTTTGCTGTTACTAATTTATGGGGTGATGAGAGAGAGTTTGTGTGTGTGTGTGTGTGTGTGTGTGTGTGTGTGTCTACCTGTATGTTTCTGAGTTCTTAAGGGTTTTTTATGTTTAAAACCTTATCTTTAAACATTCCTGTGATATCTCAAAGGGCAGCTAGATGGCGCAGTGTATAGAGCACTGGGCTTGGAATCGGGAATATTCCAGAGTTCAAATGTGACCTTGACATTTGTACTTGAGTAACTGTAGGCAAGTCATTTAACCCTGTTTGCCTTAGTTTCACTTCTGGAAAATGAGCTGGATAAGGCCACTCAAGTATCTTTGCCAAGAAAACCCCAAATAGTGTCACAGAGTTGGATACCACTGAACAAGGGGTATCTCAACGTGTTAATTTTGCTAACATCTTGGTTTGGTTTTTTTGGTGATCCCACCTCTAGATTGGACTGCATGGGAAGAAAAATAATGGAGCAGAGTCAAGTTTAGCGCCTTCCTCAATTCAGTTAATCAAAGTAACTAATTGCTTCTTACTTCTCTATACCAGATTATTAAAGTAGTATTCTTTTGGTCATACTGTTGTGTGTGAACAAATTTAATTTGTCAAGTAAACATGGTTAAAATGGAAATGTTCACAACATATACAATTCAACAAATAATTGATGTGTAAGTGGCCTAAAAATGAAAAATTATTTTCTTAGAACCAAGTATGTAGATTTTTCAAGTTCTCATGATTTTGCCACTTGAATTTTCTAAGATCAAGGTGGGAAAATGTTTTATTTCCTAAAGTAATATTTTAAATTGTTTTACTTCTTTCACCTCTATCACTGTTTTAAACCTTTACATATTAAAATATAAGAGAATTTTGAATAGCCTCTACAGTCAGGCTGCATTGGGTTAAAATCCATTCTCTACATAAAGATAGATAGCATAGGTTCTATAACTTTGCCTTTTTTAGAATTCAGTTTTATTTCACTTTCAGTTCTAGATTCTCTCCCTGCTTTACCCTTTTCCCATCATTTGAGAAGACAAGAAATACAAAAGCCATTACAAATAATGAAGTCATGCAAAGCAAATGTCTACGTTAGATATATTTCAAAAAGCAAGAAAAGGGGGAAAATTTTGTTTCAGTCTGTACTCTGAATCCATCAGTTCTCTATTTGACGAACAATGCAATCCACCTTCAGATGGATTCAGGTGGGTGCTGTAACTTTGCTTAATAGTCTATTCAAAACTTTAATTTTAAAGGTTCTTTTATACCTAAGTATCTTCTCTCTACCCCATTTACTCATCTTTTTTCCAGGTTGAATCATCTATTTGCTTGGCTTTTTAGATATTCGTTTCAACATCTTTAGTGATGTTTGTCGTATTCCTTTGATCTCTGAGTTCTTTAGTTATGGAGCTTAGATTAGCAAATAGTGTTCAGTCTCATAAGAATCTGGCCTATATTGATTTTAGTAGTTCTTTATCCATGGCTTGCTCTTTCTCTGTTGCTATTCTTGTGTCCTGGATTAGGGTTGCTTTTTTTTTTTTTTTTTTTGCTTTTTTTGGAGGGCAGTTGGGGTTAAATGACTTGCCCAAGGTCACACGGCTAGTTTTTTTGTGTTAAGTGTCTGAGGCCGGATTTGAACTCAGGTACTCCAGACTCCAGGGCCGGTGCTCTATTCACTGCGCCACCTAGCCGCCCCTAGGGTTGCTTTTTAAACTGTTAAAATGTTATTACCTGAATTAACACATGCTTGATAAATGCTAAAGTAAGATGAAAAGTTGAATGAATACCAAGCTTTCCAGAAAATGGCTGACTGTAATAAGATATAGTAGTCAAAATGCCTCAACTCATTGTCTTTCTTTTGTAAAATTACCTATGCTTTCTCAAGTTCCCTTGACTCTGACAAAAGTAGCATTGCTTGGTGGGTAGAGTCAGATTTGGGATCAAGAAGATCTGGATGCAAATTCTGCCTTAGGCACTAGCTGTGGCATCCCAGAACCTCTCTAGGCCTAGATGACATCTGAGGTTCATTCCAACTCTAAATCTGATCCTATGCCTATCATTTGTCTTGCATTGGAAACCTTCCATGTGTATTGTCTCCCTTATTAGAATGTGAGCTCCTTGAGATCAGGTCCTATCTCACTTTTCTCTTTGTATATCCCTAGTGTTTAACACAGTGCTTTGTCCATAATGAGCACTTAATAAATATTTTTCATTCAATCATTCATTCCTAGTCCTGTTTAGAGAACAGGAAAAATGGTAATGGCTAAAGGTGAATCTAGGAAAACTGTAGTTATGTGGTCAAATGGATTAGAAAGTGATTAAAAACTGAAATCCATGTTCCATATAATTTTGGTTGGCAAAGTTGAGTGCTGATTGATGCCCTGTAGCTGCACTGATTTTTTGATTCTCCCAGAGACAAAGGCTCCCAGGGTCACCTGATGACAGCTTTATTGTTTTTTCCTTCACTCATTTTTCTTTTTGCTATATGAAAAAATCTGCCTCCTCCATTGATCTGTTAATTTATCCTTTTTTGAAATATCTCTTTTATTGATATTTGATCAATATTGATATTGATATTATTGGTGATATTTGAAATATCACCAATGTGAATGACCCATTTCCTTTTTATATATCTCTAAAATTTTAAGTTTTTTTTAACCCTCTTTAGTAACTGAACTATTTAAAAATTGGAAACAAAAATTAGGAATGTGCACCTAAATGGTTGAGAATTTTAATTTGTATTGAAAAAATGCCTTTGTGATTTTACTACTGCTGTATTTACTATAGAGGACCAAATCAGCCTGAAGAGCAGAAAGAACATGGGATTTAGAATATAAGAACTTCATTTTGAGTTCTTTTTCCACTATATAGCTTTGTGACTATGGGTAAGTTGTTTCACCTATCTAGCCTTCTATTTCCTCATCTGTAAAATGAGGGGTTTGGATTAGTTGACCTCAGGTCACCCAGGTAATTAACTGCTTCTGGTCAGGTTAGCTTTGTATAAAGATATAGTGTGCCTAAATCTTAGTTAGAAGTATTGACACCAGGGTTGATGAGTGAATGTCTTCTAGAATCTTTCAAAACCAGCTTCATTCTCATAATTTTTTTTTGCCTTTTTTTTGGTGGGTAGGGCAATTGGGGTTAAGTGACTTGCCCAAGGTCATACAACTAGTATGTGTTAAGTACCTGCAGCCCGATTTGAACTCAGGTCCTCCTGACTCCAGGACTGGTGCTCTGTTCACTGTGTCACCTAGCCACCCCACCCCTACATGATCTTATTAAAAAAAAAATCATAACAGGACAGTTAAAGGAACTTTACAGATAGGCCACAAAAGTTTTCTTTCTTCTTCAAGAATCTAAAAAGAAATTTATCATAACAAACCAAACTTATGTACAACAGAATTTTTAAAAGTGAAGCTATATTTTAAGGTTTAGGGTTATAAATTACAGAATTCTAAGCAGTTGTGTAAATGTGTTATTATAAAGGTGTTTAAATTACAAGGTCCAAAGCAGTTGTGTAAATACATTGTAAAAACCCTTATACACAAAAACAGTGAATTGGATTAGAATTCATCAACACAATATAAATACAAATATATGAACATAATTATTTCCTTTTTTGTAAAATCCATAAAATACAAAATTAAGAATATTTATATCATTTTATAGTAGATATGTGAAAAATGCACTATGTTAGAGCAATCTTGTTCCAAAGATTGAAACAGTTGTATGTAGTAAAAATAAGTCTTCATACGATGTATGAACTTATTGATGATTCTCTGGTTATAAAGTTGTTCTGTACTGGACAGTCCAAAAGAGCTCCCTGAATTTTATTTCGATTATAATTTTGTTTCGAAAGATACCTGAAAGAAAAGCTTGTTTTAATATAAGGCAAATTGAATTTGAACAATTTTCATTTTTGAACATTGTACTTATGTTTTGAGCAGAGCTAGGTATCCCAGTTTAAACAGGATCATTAATAAATGTCCATATTTTAAAATTTTTCTTAAATGTCAATGCCCACCCGTGTTCCTCTGTTGTTAGTTGGTTAGATGAGTCTTAATTAACTGTATCTGTACCTGGGGCAATCTAGGTTGAGGGGAAGGGCATAGATTGTAAAAGGGACATTTATGCTGGACAGGGTGGTCCATTCCCAGACAGTGTAGCCCTTGCCTCTCTTGGGGTTGATGAAGAAGGTAGGTTTTATGGCAATAACTCAGGGTATAGTAATGCCACATACCACTGGAGGACTTCTGATGGTCATTGTGAATGGGAAGGAAGTATACCTCCTTGGTGCTCTTGGATGAAACACTGTTAATGTTAGCTCTGGCAATGTTGGTTGGATCTGCCTTATGTATCTATATTATATTTTTGGCTTGTCAAAGGATTAGTAATCAATGAAATACATAACATTTTTTCTCCCTTTACTTCTGAAGGATATTACATAAAACCCTTACTAGTTTGTCTACCTGTAACATGGAACCTTTCTTCTGAAATGGTTGAAGTTTTCATTTATCCTGACTATATCCCTCAGAAAGGGTGAGTGGGTGGGGCTGGTATTATGATTCCCATTTCAAAGATGGGGGAAGTTGTTTTAAATAGTTGGTAGCAAGGCCAGAGATTAGACCCGAGTGTTTCTGATGCCTGTTCAGTGTTCTCTCTCCTGGAACCCTGAAGCCTAGTAGAGAGGAAGTTTCAGATGAACCTCCTACCTGTTAATTTAGTGACAGTTCAGAAGCCAGCCACCATGGGGAGCATTTCCAAGTTCTTTCTTAATATTTTCAGTTTCATAGCACCTATTTCCTAAATCTGTCTCTTTTAAAAACAATCTTAAAATTTTATGGCTATCAATTTTTTTCATCACCATTTTGAAATATGTTTCTTCTTCTGCCCAGTGAACCATCCCTTAGGGCAAAGTGTAAAAAAGGAGGGAAAAAACAGTTCAGCAAAACTAACCCCCACATCAAATGAATCTGGTGGTATATGCAATGTTCTACACTCATGCATAGTCCTGCATCTCCTCTTCAAAGAGGAGAGGGAAAATGCATGTTCTCATCTCTTTCGGACCAGGGCCCCCCATTCTCATCTTGCTGTGTTCATTTTTACCTAAACCTCTTAATAATCTTAGTCCTCCCACCTAGAGAAATCTTAAAGGGAAGCATATCCTGCAAAGTTCCATTTCCTGTTTGAACTTTGCTATAGAGAAGGTGTTCTGGGTCCAAACTCTAGCCTTAATTGGACCTCCAGTTCCTCGGTTTCCTTATCTTTATTTATTTTATAATTTTTTTGTAATTTTAATTGGGATAAACTTACTTGCTTTTTGCTTTTTGGAGGGAGGAAGGTAGGGCAATTGGGGTTAAGTGTCTTCCCCAAGGTCAAACAGTTAGTTTTGTGTTACGTCCCTGAGGCCAAATTTGAACTCAGCTCCTCCGGACTCTAGGGCTGGTGCTCTATTCACAGCTCTCACCTAGCCTTCCTGGTTTCCTTATCTTTACAATGGAGGTAGTAACACCACCTTATCTCTTAGGAATGTCTGGAGGCTACAGGGAGATAATAGTTGGCGAGCACTTTGAAAAATGATATATGAATGATACAGATCATTACTAGAAATTCAGTGGCATTATTTTCAATACACTTTGGAGTGATTTCAGTTTAGTGTTCCCAATAGTTTTCTGGAGCTCATATATTAAAAATAATTGACATTTATATAGTGCTTCCAGATTTGCTTTATATACATTTTATCCTCACAACAACTGTATGGAGTTAGGTTTTATTATTATCCTCATTTAACAGATGAAGAAACTGAGGTTCAGAAGGATTAAATGACTTGCCTAGGGTAACAATGAGAAAACAGAGAGGTAGGGTTTGAACTCAGAGCTTCTTGATTCTAAGATCAGTGCCCTCTCACACTATGCAACATTGCCTCTCCATCTTTCAAGAAGGAAGCACAAAGAACTTGTAGAAAATCCAAAGGATTTGTCCTTTGTTTGGTTCCTTAGTACATTTCTGACTCTGACTTCCCGAAGTTTGTTAGGGAAGGGCAAATGGTCCTCCCTAGAGCTACTTCACGTGGGAATTATCTGTCAGTTCCTGGCAGGTGAACTTTACCTGGTTATCCCGACTGCGTAGCCCTCCATTTGTATTTATTGTAAAATCAGCTTTCACTTCTTTCTCCTGAGATAAAAAGAAGTTCTAGGTTACAAAACAAGCACAAATTTCTCTTTATTTTAAAATACACAGTTTCTAAAATGGTCAAGTTTAATTCCTAGAGACTACTATAACGTCTTAAAGTGAACTCAATATCAATAGGTATTATTACCTAGCGATTATTACTTACCTGGTTGTGGCTGTACTTTGAAATAGTGTAGTTCTTTTTCATCCAAATGTGCAAAATGGCATCATGAATTGTCAGGAAAAACATTGAGCTCTGGACTTCCTGGTCAAAAAAGTTACACCGTTCAAGCTTTTCTATTAAATCATCTGAATGGAAACAAAATGAAAATGTGTAAGAAAAACAAGAGTTTGAACACAAAGCCCTTTTATTAGGGCGGCTTTAGACAGACACTGTTTGCAAACATTTCATTTGTCACTGATGTCAAAAGTTTTGACGCCTCGCTGTGCTGTGGCAATAATGATAACTCATATTTTTCTAAGATTTTATGGTTTACAAAGCACTTTTCTCACATCCACCCTGTGATGTAGGCAGTCTGTATTATTATCATTATTACCATTTTATAAATTAGGAAGATAGCATCTTACAGATGCGTGCCCACAGAGTCATTGCTGATCAGCGTCTGAGCAGACTCCAGACTCCTCTACAGAGTTTGTCTCAAAGTCTATAATGCTTTCCCATTTCACCATCCAGCTAGGCAGGCTACCACCAAACCATCAGCCTACTATTACAGTAGCTTCTTCCAGGGGACATATGGACACACTCGTTAATCTTCTCATTCATATGACAGTTAAGGGTGAGGGTGGCATGAAAACAGTTTCTGTTGGTGACTGAAGTAAGTCAGTATCCTTTTGGACAGATAACCTTGCCAGTTGTATGGTTTCAACGCTGAATTTTGCTTTTGGCTTGTGTTTTTGATTTAGTTGAAAGAGCAGAATACCATCTACTTGCCTGACAATACATGAGGATTCTTTGCTGCCTCATTTCTTTTGTCAGTTAAAGCTACAACAATCTCAGTTGCTCACCCTGTAGGCCCATTTCTTCAAAGGCTGGATTACATTAGGAGCCAGATCCATTGTTTGGCATTTGACTCTCTTGTCTTTCGAGAGCTTTGTTTTTGCAAGTTTGGTAGTTGCATACCCTGACCAATTAGTAGCAAGTGGAAAAGGTTACTAATTGTGGTGATGTTGCATTCCCCTTAAGACTTCCAATCAGAGTGCTAAGGGCAAAGAGAGTGTTTTGCATGCTAGCCTATTCTGCCTTCTAAATTAAGACTCAAACTAGAAAATTGTACCTTAGGGACAAGGTATTTCCTAATTTAGATATTCATTGATTTATTTAACAAGCACTTAGTAAGCACTTATTGCTTGCAGAGAGCACCATGCTAGACGAGGAAGATAGGAAATTTAAAGAAGATTTAGTTCTCTGTCCTCAAGGAATTTGCAGTTGAGTATAGTAAGGGTGATACCAGGATGAAATGAGAGGCCAGCACCCTCTGGAGTCAGTATTGTCTTTGTCCCTTCCAAAGAAGGGATACATTCTGCCACTTGGGAAGGGAAAGTGCCAGTGATAATGTTCACTCCAAAGAACCAGGTCCACTAGCTCTGAGGTTTATGGGTGTTATAATGATATTATACAAGGGCTATTGTCTTTACTTTTCCCCAGCAAAAAAATTATCTTTGGTGTTAAAGTTGAGATTTTGAGGTTATAGCAACTCAAAGGAAAAATTCATAGGAGTAAGACATGCTTTGTGGCCAGGGAATTCTCAGAATTTATGTCTGAATGTCATGTACTTAAATAGAAAAAAAAATCAGTTACAAATTTTATGTTCATGTTCCTAGGAGAGTGTCCTTATATATTCTGCCCATGTAGTAGGCCTGCTTAAAAATACTAAATAATGATTAAATATAATGTTTTTTAAAAAGAATTTCAAGTTTCCAGCTCACTAATTACTTTTTAGTAATTTAGCAAACATTTTCGTCATTCTTAATGGTCCTTTGAAATCCTTTTATTTTTAAAGCGATGTTAATGTTATTTTTTTTAAAGCAAAGCATATAAGATTTATTTAATGGTTTTTGTAGGACCAGCTGCTATTTAGGCCTTTCTCCCATTAGGATGATACCTCTTCCTTTTGAATTGTTTTCGGAATAGGCAGTGCATCAATTAAATGAAGGGGGGAAAAAAATAGACAACTCACCATCAGTCCCAACAATATACACATCCACATTGATCCTGAGAAATCCTTGCAAAATCTGTGAAAGAGAAAGCATGTTTCCTTAAGAAAACAATTTGATGTCAGAAACTTGACTAGAACAACGGTGATTATACCTTTTGGGAGATAGATGAGATATAAGATAAAAGAACTTTTGCGTAGTTGAATGGATCTAAATTAGTAGGTAATAGCCAGGGAACAAATTTCCAGGCTGGGGAGGAAAAAAAAAAGCTAATAGGAAAAGTGTGCCTGTTTAATTATAAGAAACTAAAAATGGTGTCTAATAGTTTGTGGGCATAGTTCGTGGGAAAAATTTCCAATTAAGCTTCTTTTTAAGTAAGTTTTTTTTTTTAATAAGAGGCTCAACAGAGATCTCTGTATGTTAATTAAAAGCAAGTAGAGACCTATAAAAAACATTCACCAGCATATGAAATGTTCATCATTCCTATCCATGAAAACCTACTAGAGCTATCAAATGAAATCATTTATGTTCTCAATATATCAGTTTCCTCAAACCTAAAATCAGAGGTTGTTGGAATGACTGGATGACCTCTGAGGTCCTTCCAGCCCTAAATCTATTTCAACAGTTCTGATTATATTTAACACATTTTTTTCAAACCTTAAAGTATTACATAAATTAATCTATAATTACTACTCCAGTCTTAAACATTTCATCTTCTAAATTCCTAGATCCTTAGGCTGAGAGGTCATACCAACAGTTCCAATAAACTATATATCCAGGCATGACTAGGGTTAAATTGGACTAGAAAAAAAATATTTTTTCTAATTCTGGTTATGTGTCATTCATTACCTGTATTATCATCCTTAACAATATGACAAACATTTTGGATACAGAGTACCATGCTCTAGGTGTTAGAAGTATCAAAAAACATAAAGCATGGTCCCTGCCCTATGTGTCTCCATGGATGTGCCTAAACAAACGTTAACCTTATGTGTAAGGTAAAATTGAATGAATCCAAATTGATTTACACTTTATAGGTCTGACCCTCATAAACACAGGTTGAAAAACCCAGGAAAAAAGGGCAGAACTTTTAACATTTCCTTTACTCCCAGATATAATTTAAGCTATGTGTGTTAAATCTTTAGTGCTAAAAACATTTGAAGGAAGATCCCAGAATCTGATGATTCCCCACAATGACAGGCTCAAACAACAGAAACTACTGACTGAAAAAAAGCCACATTTTCACAGGGCCTCACCAAACCTCTTATGCTTGTACTAGCATTTGGTTACAGTAGGAATGACTGGGATGTTTTTACCTGGGGCCATGACAGTTACCAGCTGCAGACTGGGGTTTACTGAACTTTACCCTGCGTGGTTAGACAGTAGGGGAGACTGTATGTTGTAAATTTGTGGAGGACACCTGGAATAACAGGCAAGAAGCAAGGGCAGTGGTCTCTGGAGGATGGAAGCCCTCATATTTATCTAAGGTTACCAAGTATCTACCCCTCAACAACCTGGAGAGGTAAGTAGTATAAGTATTGGTTAGTCTCATTTTAGAGATCAGAAGACTGAAGCCCAGAGAAAGGAAATGATTTGTCCAGTGTCAGATTAGATGTCAGGTTTTGATCCTTTACTGGGCAGGTAGGTGGCTCAGTGGATAGAGTGCTGGGCATGGAGTGAAGAAGACTCATCTTCCTGAGTTCAAATCTGGCCTCAGACACTGACTAGATGTGTGACCCTGGGCAAGTCATTTAACCCTGTTTGCCTCAGTTTCCTTCTCTGTAAATGAGCTGGGTAAGGAAATGACAAACCACTCCAGTATCTTTGTCAAGAAAATCCCAAATGGGTTCACAAAGGGTTTCACATGACTAAAAAAACAACTGAACTAGATCCTTTATGTAACTCCAGCCTATTTTACAATATTTCCTGTTAGGCCTTTACTTGATTACTTTTCCCTTTAAAATGACAGAGGAAGTCATGACCCATAATTCCAGTGGACTATAGGGAAGGAACTCCTGAGAGAGGAAACTTTATTCACTAATGCAAATTAGTGACTTTTCTACAACTTCTAGTCTTAAAACTACAGCACTGAAAAGTTAAGTGACTTGCTCAGAGTCACAGAGCCAAGATATGCCACAGGCAAGACTGGAGCCCCACCTTTCCAGGGCAGCTCTAGTCACTATTCCATTATGCTTTTCTCAAAATTATGTTCTTCAGTCATTGTCTGATTCTCTGTGATCCTGTTTGGGGTTTTCTTGGCAAAGATACTGGAGTGGTTTGCCATTTCTTTCTCCAACTCATTTTACAGATGAGGAAACTGAGGCAAACAGGGCTAAGTGACTTGCCCAGGATCACATAGCTAGTCAACCTGAAGTCAGATTTGAACTCGGGAAGTTGAGTCTTGCTGACTACAGTCCCAGCCCTCTAGCACTACCTAGCTGCCCATTCTCAAAATCAAATACACTTAAAAGGAGGCTACGCTAGAGGGGAAAAGGAAAGGAATCATTTGTTCATTTGCCAACTAAAGGCACTGTTCTTATCTTGTGATGTTTCTCTCCTTAAAGTATAAGAAAAACAATTTTTGGAGCATCCTTCCTGGAAACAGAGTTTAGGCCTATAACCATGACTTAGCTTTATTATATATTACAAGATATACGTATATGCACGTATACATACACAGCATCAGTTCGGCTAGAATGTGTGTTTCAAAAACACAAATTTGTTCAATGAAATCGATACATTAAGGGACATTTTTAGCATAACTAAAACTTCAAGTTTGTTTCTGCTCCATTTCTTTGAGAAACAGTAAGAGAACACAGAAAATGCCACTGTATTCACATGCAAAATTCAGGTCTTTGTCAAAGTAAAGTCCTGTATTTATTATCTGTCTTCTGGAGTAGTAGGAGCTGTGTGGGCAGAGGAGGACTGAGCACACTCTATCTCCTCCCTCACCCTTCTGCCATGGCCTTGTGCAGCCCAGGGCACCAGGCCTAGCTGCAGACTCAGCCACCATTTTTTGTGGCATTTATGCATTTCTTAATCATTTAACGCATAAAAAATTATGCTGCCATTTTATTAGGTTTCTGTTTTTTTATGTGTTACTGTTGACGGGTTTTTTTTTTTTGTTTTTTGCTTTTTTGCTTTTTGGAGGGGGAAGGCAGGGAAATTGGGATTAAATGACTTGCCCAAGGTCACACGGCTAGTAAGTGTTAAGTGTCTGAGATTGGATTTGAACTCAGGTCTTCCTGTGGCTCTACTCATTGCACCACCTAGCTACCCTGACTGTTGAAGTTTTAAGTGTTATTCCTCTCATGGTTATTATCTAACCCCATTTCCTACATAAACTCTGTGGTGTTTTGTTTTGTTTTTTATGATGGAATTTTTTTTTAAATTTTTTTTTTTTTTTTGCTTTTTGGAGGGCAGTTGGGGTTAAGTGACTTGCCCAAGGTCACACAGCTAGTTTTTTGTGTTAAGTGTCTGAGGCCGGATTTGAACTCAGGTACTCCTGACTCCAGGGCTGGTGCTCTATTCACTGCGCCACCTAGCCGCCCCTTATGATGGAATTTTTTAATGTTGTTTTTTTGAAACACATATAAGTCCGATCACAACAGAACTGCCTGAATAGGTAGATTGGGGGGGTGAAGGAAAGGGAAAAATTTAAATTACCGCTTTAAGGCCCCTCATTGAAGAGGTATCGATGAATGATACAGACGAAAAGTCGAGAATGAGGCTGTGGAGGCTGATTTTGGTCACTTCAATGTTGAGAGGAAGGTCTGCGTTCCAGTCTATCTGAAAGGGCAGATCTCCTGTCTGGATAGGCTGGTCCAGCTCTTCTATGTGGTTGTTATCTAGCTCATCGTCAGAATCTCTGATGTGGTCAGCGGTGTATATGAACCCTTTCTGCAGCGGGAAAGGCAAAATGAATGCTCAGTGTATGCACATGCACATGCATACACATACACATACACACATATGCACACACATGCACATACACATATGCACACACATGCACACACATGCACATGCACACACACACATGCACATGCACATATGCATACATGCTTCTTCTCTATGTATTTTCCTTATGTGGAATCAAGAAAAAAGATTAATAGTAGTCTTCCAGTCACCAAGTACATATTAAGTGCCAAATGCTGGGCTAGGAACTGGTTGTCAAAAAGACAAAAATGAAACCATTTTTGCCCTCAGTGTTGTCTTGAGGAAGGAGACAACATATATACACGCATACATACACAAACATGTGTATATATATATATATATGATTACTGACAAATTATACGCAACATAGAAGGAAGATAATTTGGGAGAGACAAGATGAGCAACTGGGAGGAACTGAGAAAAGTTGCATATAGACAGTGACCCTCAAGCTGAGTTTTGAAGTAAGGTAGGGATTGTAAGAGGTTGAGGTGAGGAAGAAGGGCATCCTGGGACTGGGAGACAGCCAGTACAAAGACATGGAGATAGAAGATGGGGTATTGTGTGTAAGGAACAGTAAAAATACTTGTTCTATATAGTGTATATGTTGGGGAATCCTGCATAAAGTCTGGGAAGTTTGTGTATGTTCATGTTATGAAGAGCTTTAAATACTAGAGCAGTTTACGTGTGATAAGAGAAATAATAGGAAGACATTGTAG
The DNA here is from genome assembly GCA_028646575.1 of Pseudocheirus occidentalis. Classification (NCBI taxonomy): domain Eukaryota; kingdom Metazoa; phylum Chordata; class Mammalia; order Diprotodontia; family Pseudocheiridae; genus Pseudocheirus; species Pseudocheirus occidentalis. Next base: position 115,481,693 of record CM053597.1, on the reverse strand, counting down.
TTTATTGAGTAGTGGAGTGGATTTAGTAAAATCATGTTGACAGCTGTGTGGTTTTGAGAGGGGAAAGACCTAAGGTAAGAGGGGAGACCAAATTAAAGCTATTGCAGTAGTCTAGCTGAGAGGTTATAGGGTTCTAAGTTAGGTTGGTAAAAAAAATCTAAGTGCTTATTTGAAAATGATAACCTGCAACACAGTTTTAAATTGTCATCTAATTTGCAATGAATATTTGAGGGGAAAGAAAGGAATATGTGTTGGTCTTGTTCTGGTTGTTGTTCAATTGTATTTGACACTCTGTGACCCCATTTTGGGGTTTTCTTGGCAAAGATACTGGAGTGGTTTATCATTTCTTTCCCTAGCTCATTTTACAGAATAGGACAATGAGGCAAACAGGTTTAAGTGACTTGCCCAGTGTCACAGAGCTACTAGTGTCTGAGGCTGGATTTGAACTTATGAAGATGGGTCTTCCTGATTCCAAACCTAATGCCGTACCCACTGTGCCACCTAGCTGCCTGAAATTAGGAAGACTGAAGTTCAAATCTTGCCTTTGGTATCAACTTGGGAACATGCAGATTAATGGGGCTAAAGTCTTGCAACTTATCTACTAAGCTTTCAGTTAAAATATACAGCTCTATATGTCACATATAATATGAGCAAAGGCACTTACTGGTGTTATTTGCAATTGTCCGTTCTTCTCCAACTTTCGGATTTTCTTCAGGGCTTTGTTGCGCTGTCGCAAAATTCTAGATGGCTTAAAACCAACCTGAAAAATATATCACTGGATTACATACCTGCCAACATATATTATACTCCTTAAGTAGCTCATTTCTAAGTACAAAGCAATAATCTAGCCAGTTTAGTATGCTGACTCAAACAATAACCTGAACTTCCCTTTAGTAATTTGTAGTAGCAGTAAATGACTTTCCATAAATTAATCCATGATCAAAGTGCTTATTTTCATATATTTACCTTCCTCATCTGTAAAAGGAGGGAGGTGGATAAGATCATTTCTAAGATTCCTTCTAGCTTTAAATTCCACAATCCTATTTAAATACCACTTTCCTTCATTCATCCTAAAGAGAATTCCTTCAAACTTCAAAGGATGCTGCTTAGCCCTGGCAATTTTAAATCCATCACCAGAAGGCAGGTCACTAGGTGGTAAATTATTTTGGCCATAGCGATCACTAAAATGTCTACAAAGACAGGAAGGGACTGAGGCTCTTATGGCTGGGGGGGGGGCCAGGACTGGGAAGGAGAATAAAGCACTTATCAGTGAAATATTGAATAATTGGCTTTTATTCTTCTAGGTTTCTCATTATATGATTATTATATATGTGTATGTATATATATATATATATACACACATATGTATGAATATATATTTAACAATCTGTAGCCTCACCTCTATTGACAAAACCAGTGTATTTCAGGTAACTTCTCGGTGTTATAGTCATAAACATCTACCTTCATTGACCCTTTGACTTTGCCTCAATACTGAAATGATCCTTAAAACTGCTGCTCCAATGGGAATGTTCCTCTAGGGTATGTTGGTATACTTGACTTAGTTTTAGATAGAATCTAGGAAGGTTCTTCACTGAATGTTAAGGAAATGACCTTAAAGGGCGGCTAGGTGGCACAGTGAATAGAGCACTGGCCCTGGAGTCAGGAGGACCTGAATCCAAATCTGGCCTCAGACACTTAACACTTACTAGCCGTGTGACTTTGGGCAAGTCACTTAACCTCCAGTTGCCCTCCAAAAAGCAAAAAAAAAAATGACCTTAAAGTTCATTATGGAGGGAGCATGGTAGAATGGAAAGGGCACTGGCTCTGAAATGAGAGAACTTGGGTTTAAATTCCACCTCTGATACGACAGGTAATGATTGTTGTTCAGTCATTTCAGTCATGTTTGACTCTTCATGACCCCATTTGGGTTTTGTTGGTAAAGATATTGAAATGATTTGCGGTTTCCTTCTGCAGTTCATTTTACAGATAACAAAACTGAGGCAAACAGGGTTGAGTGTATTTGCCCAGGGTCACACAGCTAGTAGTAGTAAGCGTCTGAGGCCATATTTGAACTCAGGTCTTCCTAACTCCAGTCCAAGTACTCTATCCACTGCTTACCTAGGTGCCCAGATAAATGATTAGTGTGAATTAAAATTCCCTGAAGTGACATTATCTGAATTTGCCCTTCATTATTTCTGTTGGGCTGGAACCAATGCCCATATTTTACATAATTATAACTCCAAAGAGTGTCAGTTAGAATACATGTAGCCACTTTAGGGGATTTTTCACTAACTGGGTCCTACCTATTTTACCTGTTATAGACTTTGGGCAAATTTCTTAATCTCTTTAGACCCCAGTTTCTTCAGATGTAAAATGGGTAGGCTTCTTGATGGCTCTAAGGTCCCTTCTAGTACTGGATATGGGATCAAATACAGTCTTTTTTCCCCTTTTTTACAGAAGGGAAAACTGGGCCCAGGGAGATGGAAGCACTATGTAATAGTAGAAAGTTCTTTGGCTTTGGGGTCAGAGGACCTAGTCTGAATTTCTGTTCTTTTACTTCTGACATCAGAAACATCTCAGGTTCCTCATTTGTGAAATGAGGAGTTTAGACTCTCAGAGAACTAGAGCTGAAGGAGAGATTCTAGATCTTAGTTCTTAATAATTTTCCCAGAGTCACATAGCAAATAAACAACAAAGCAGGATCTCCTTGATTTTATAAGACTTAAAACCGGATGAATCTTTTGAGAAATCTAGTACAACCTCTTTATTTTATAGATGAAGGAACTGGGGCCCAGAGAGGAGAAATAACTTGATCAAGATCATACGGGATCATACAGGTAATACATAGCTGAATCAGGATTCAAATCCAGATCTTCTGGGTTTTTTTTTTTTTCCCTATGCTACCCTACTTCCTGAAACCACATCTTTTGTTGCCAACTTCCGTGTCTTTTCCATTATCCAGCACTACCTCTCATAGTGTATTTAGCATTAACTACAGTCAAACTGAGTATGTGTATTTGGGAAGATAACTGACAAATCATAGTCTTCTCTGATGCACATGGTATCAAAACTTTAAAGTTTCTCTATTGAATGGGACTCGCTAGGAAAATCCCCATTGTCCTATAGTTGAAGCTTATATAGACTTTGCACCTCTAGAGGAAGCTTACTGTCATGGAAAAGTCAAAATTTAATAAATATTTATTCTAGATGAGGTGCAGTTTCAAGACTAGAACGGGCATTTGGAACTCAGTTATGTTCTTTATCTTTTTGTTTGTTTTGTTTAATCAGTTGTTTTGAGTCATATCCAACTCCTCATGATCCCATTTGGGGTTTTCTTGGTAAAGAGTAGTTTGCCATTTTTTTCTCTAGCTCACTTTACAGATAAGGATGAGGCAAACAGGAGAAGTAACCTGCCCAGGGTCATACAGCTAAGACGGGTCTGAAGCCAGATCAGAGTTCAGCAAGATGAGGCTTCTTGACTTCAGGCCCAGCCTTCTATCCACTAAGTCACCTAGCTGCCCTCTGTTCTTCATCTGTGACCATTAAAGCAATATGGTGGTGGTGGTGGGGGGTGGTTCTTAGAGTTAACACTGCTTCCTTTCATATCTCAGATTTGAGTCTCACCTGCCCTATATTCAGTCTTCTATCCATCACATGACAGTCACCTAATATATATTGTCATTATGACCAATAGCAGGGATGTATTCAAATAGCAATTACTTCTTTATTGTTTCTGGATTGCTTACTTATTCCTTACTCTGGGTTCCATAAGGAATTAGCTAGAGAGAGAGCAACAAAATCCAGAATGACAAAATCATACTGTAACATTGTTCACTATAGAACAGAACTCGGCATAAGATGGTTCCATCATGAACCCCATCCAAAGGACTTTTTTTCCCTGAAGAACCAAAAGGACCTTTTTATAAGACTTGCCTATGAGGCAGTCTCACACATGGCCCCTGAGGACAGTGATGTAGCAAATGTTAGAATGTTAGAATCTATTGTGCTTTGTATTAGAGTAGACTGTTTTGTTAAGAAGTAGAATAATTTTTTTTTCTGGAATTTAGAAGAATAATGGTAAATATGCATAAGTATGTTTTTAAAACACATTGAAACTTACAGCATCATTAAGTTTTTTCTTGAAGAAATTAATATTTGCAAAATAGATAGGAGATGAACATTTGAAAATCTTCACACCTTCTGGCTCATAAATCTATGTGAGAGAAACATGAAGTTAGTTTTTGAATATAATTTGTAGGGAATTAAGCACAAGTCAACATCAAAAATACATTAAGCGAAATAGAAAAGTTCTTACATCGGGATAATCTTTTCTGTTCTTATAGATGTTGCTTCTTCCAACGTTGGCCAACATGCTGCATTTTGGGCTATAAAGAAATGAGCATAAAGTGAATGATAGGACATATTAGAACTAAGTCTGTGGCGTAAGCATTTTTATCTTTTTGTGCCTTATTATAAATGACTCTTTTTTTTGCAGGGCAATTGGGGTTAAGTGACTTGCCCAAGGTCACATGGCTAGTGAATATGTCAAGTGTCTGAGGTTGGATTTGAACTTTGGTCCTCCTGAGTCCAGGGCAGTACTCTATTCACTGCACCACCTAGCCGTCCAATCTCATCTCTTCTACTCTAACTTTGAGACCTTCAGAATATAATTCTCTGGACCTTAATTTCCTGTCCTGTAAAATGAGAAGGTTGGACTAGAGGACCTCTAAGGTCCCTTCCAACTATGATCCTGTGGATCCTACTCATGCTCAGAGACCCAGCTTCCACAACCAAAGATAACACTTGCACCAGTTCCCAAGGTTGCTGTGAGAAAGTTGTTGTTTAGTCGTTTTGGTCTTGTCTGACTCTTCATGATCCCAATTGAAGTTTTGTTGACAAAGATCCTAGAGTGATTTGCCACTTCTTTCTCCAGCTCATTTTACAGATGAGGAAACTGAAGCAAATAGGGTTAAGTGACTTGCTTGGGGGTCATACAATTAGTAAGTAAGGCCAGATTTGAACTCATGAAGATGAGTCTTCCTGACTTCAAGCCCTGTACTCTGCATTCCACCACCTAGCTGCCCCCATGAGGAAGGTGTTTGGCAAATATTAAGGTCTTATATCAGTTGGTCAGTAAGCATTAATTAAGCACCTTCTCTGGTACCAGGGACTGTGCTAGGTGCTGACAATATAAAAACAAAAATAGAACAGTCCTTGCCCTTGAGGGGCGTACATTCAGTCTGAAGTCTCTTATCTATAAATGTAAGCTGTTATTCTAATTGTTACCCTGCAATAACAGGCATTCAATAAATATTAAAGAAATTTTAGGCATGTGAATATTTAAATACAGATATGTGCATATGTTGTTAATGTGTTCTTCTATAACTTTATTTTATTTTGCTTTTTTTTTGCTTTTTTTTTTTGGAGGGCAGTTGGAGTTAAGTGACTTGCCCAAGGTCACACGGCTAGTTTTTGTGTTCAGTGTCTGAGGCCGGATTTGAACTCAGGTACTCCTGACTCCAGGGCCAGTGCTCTATTCACTGTGCCACCTAGCCACCTAGCCACCCCTCTTCCATAACTTTAAATGTGGTGATAGCATGCTCTTTAATTGAGGCACTTAGTTCCTAAAGATTAATAAGTGGTTTCTATATGATATTAGGTCTGGAAGGAAAGATTTTCAGAAGTCTTTTAATTCAACCACCTGGTTGTAAGCAGGGATGATTTAAATCCCTAGGAGAAGAATAGTTTTCTTTGTTAAAATCTCTCTGGCAATGGGAGTCATAACCATACTCAGTAACTGATTCTAATGTTTAACAAGTCTCTAAGTCCTTAGACATTGCTAGGAGGCAATTATCTTTATGATGATTTGTTGATTTGATTTGTCTGGATCTGTGAATTCATCCAGGAAAGGAGCATTTGGTGAGGAGATAGCAATCATTCTGAAATGTATAGTCTTAGCAAAGGGTACTCAGAGGTTAAATGATTTGCCCAGGGTCACACAGTAGGTTTCTGAAACAGAATTTGAACCCCAAGTCTTTCTGACTCTAAAGTTCACTATCCACTACTCCACTTGTCTCCAATCAATCTCTATTATACAGGTGGGCAAACCAGAGTTTGGAGGTTTTACATAATATATTTGAAATATTGGCAAAGGTCTGAGTAGAAATGGAAAAGGGAGGCTACTGCTACAAAGTCTTACAATACTACTGCTCTTTGCAGATCATCTCTAGATAACCTGAGAAAAAATGTAATGGCCCATCTTATTTTTACATATATTTCTGTCAATTAACTCTACCTTTTTCCTCCATAAAAAAATGACAAATTAATATCTTCTGATTTAGACTAGTCAAAGCCTGAAAGGGTTCATGATCAGTATGCCCAATATCTACTCACAATTGAGTCCGGAACACAATTGTGAGGAGCTGGAATACAATACCAGCTGCTATTCCATAACCAAGGCCCAGGACAATAGCAGCCACGAAAGTAAAAATCCAAATTACCTGGAAAAAGAAAACAGCATACAAACCATACGTTAAAAGTGATAAAACTCCGTCAGTCAGTGTTAGGAATGAGAACAAATGCAATTATTTCTCATTTTGTCAAGCTCAACAAATACTAAACCGTATGTTAAGATGTGCTCTTTTTATGCTACTTGTCCTAAGAGGAGGGAGAAAGACTTTTTGTACAAAATGCTCAATAAAGTAGAATTTTAACTGTATAGCTAAGGGTAATACATTCTGTTTATAAGAATTTGAACAAATTACTTCTATGATACAGAAAAACTTGAAAAATCTTAGTTAAAGAGACCCTACTGCTTATCTGGTCCAACTCACCCTCCCCCCCAACAAGCTATAATTAGAATGGGGGCAACTGAGTACTCCAATGGTGCTGAAATTTAGAGGTTATTGTCAGTGATTGAAGTAATTAAAATAAGAATTTGTTAGATGGCACAAGTACTCTGTCTATAGAGTTCCTCCCCTTTAAAATATTTGAAATGTGTTTTGTGCTGATGGCCTTTGGGGCAAAAATTGCTATTTCAGTTCTGAGGGTGGAGCCAATATGATGGAATAGAGAAAGCACCCTACTAAGTTTTCCTAACTTTCTCCTCCAAACAACTTTAAAATAACTCTTCAGATTGAATTCTGGAGTGGCAGAGCCAACAAAAGGTCAGAGGGAGACATTTTTCCAGCACAAGATAACTTAGGAGATGAGAGAGATCTGTGACTTGGGGTCAGAGACAGTCCTGGATCCCACCTGGGTAAAGCACCAGTGGTGGGACTAAGGGTGGTGACAGAAGCAACAGTGACTTCAGGAGCTCTCAAGCCAGAAATAGTAAGGGGACCTGGCAAGTGATCAGAAAGAAATTACAGGGCAGCCCTGTGCTAGCACTAGACACAGGACTAGATGCTAGTTTGGTCAGTTCATTGCCTGTATCCACTTCTAGGTCATAGTTCAAGGGTGAAGAGGGGTACTTTTGGTCAAGAGGGAGCAGGGGCCCTGAGAACCAGTATCATTTCTGATCCCAAGGAATCAGGGACCCTGAGGAACAGCATCATTTTTGGTCCCAAGGGAACAAGAATCCAGTGGAGCAGTATTAATTACAATCTCAAGGGATCAAAGATGCTTCCTTAGTAAAGAACAAAGTGCAAACTAGGAGAGCAGTGACCACACTTTAGTATTTCAGAAACACTGAAAACTTCCCAAATGCCAGAATAATCAATGAAAACAACAGTGTGGGAAAGGCCTGAAGCTTGGGACAGTTGGCCTCAACCTCCCAACCCCCTTCTCTAGGAATAGAACCCAACTTTAACATAAACTTCCTAATCAAGAAATAGGATAAAAAACAAGCAAGTGAGCAAACAATAACAAAAAACAACTGGACCATAAAAAAACTATTGTGATGACAAGACACAAAATTGGAAGAAGGTAATGAAATCACAGTAGCTACAAGCAAAACTTCAAGGAACAATGTGAATTGGACACAAGTTCAATAAGAATTCCTGGAAGAGCTAAAAAATGATTTTCAAAATCAAATAAGAGTGATAAAGGAAAAATTGGGGAAAGAAATTATGAAAAGACAGTTAATTGTTTGGTAAAAGAGGCACAAAAAATAATGAAGAAAATGACACCTTAAAAAACCAGAATTGGTCAAATGGAAAAAGAGGGATAAAAGTTCACTGAAGAAAATAATTCCTAAAAAAACTAGGCAATTGGAAGCTAATAACTCCATTAAACATCAAGACAAAATTTAGAAAGTCAAAAGAATGAAAAAAGAAGAAAATATTAATTATCTCATTGAAAACACTTCTAACCTGGAAAATAGATCAAGTAAAGATAATTTAAGAATTATTGTACTACCTGAATGCCATGATAAAAAAAGAGTCTAGACATCATATTTCAAGGAATTATTAAAGAAAACTGCCTTAAAACCAGAGTGTAAAATAAAAATATGAAGATCACAACCTGAAAGAGATCCCAAAATGAAAACTCCCTGGAATATTATAGCTAAATTCCAGAACTCCCAAGCCAAAGAGAAAATAATTCAAGCAGCCATATACCCTGGAGACACAATCAAGATCACACAAGATTTAGCAGCTACCACTTTATAGCAAGAGAGGGCTTGAAATGTGGCATTCCAAAAGGCAAAATAGCTGGAATTACAACTAAAAATAACCTACTCATCAGAACTGAGTATAATCCTTCAAGGAAAAAAATGGATATTTAATGAAATAGAAGACTTTCAAACATTTCTGATGAAAAGACCAGAGCTGAATAGAAAATTTGACTGTCAAATACAAGAATTGAGAGAAGCATAAAAAGGCAAACAATAAAGAGAAGTCACAAGGAATTCAATGGTGTTAAACTGTTTACATTCCTATGTGGGAAGATGATTTATGCAACTCCTAAATTATTAGGGCCTTTCGAAAGATTCTACATAGAAAAAGGGCATATGAATGACGCAAGTATGTTAGGATGATGTAAAAAATATGGAAAGGGGGAGAAAGATGCCTTGGAACAGTGGTTCTCAACATGTGGGTTATGTTCAATCTGTAACAATGAAAATACATTCTGCATATCATATACTTACATTATGATTCATAACAGTAGCAAAATTACAGTTATGAATTAGCAACAAAAATAATTTTATGGTTGGGGGGTCACCACAACATGAGGAACTGTATTAAAGAGTCACAGCATTAGGAAGGTTGAGAACCACTGCCTTGGAAGAAGGGGGATGGGAGAGAAGAATGGGGAAAATTATCTCACATAAAAGAGGCATGTAAGGAAGAACTTTTACAGTGGTGGAGGGGTCAATGCTTGAGACACATTTATATTGGTTCAAAAAGGAAAACACATATACACATACACACACACACACTCAATTGGCAATAAAATCTATCTTGCCCACCAGGGAAGTTGGAGGGAAGTGGATAAGAGAAAGGGGGGTGGGATTTTGATAAAAAGAGGGTGGATAAAAAAAGGCAGTGGTCAGAAGTAAAGGAGACTTTAGAGGAGGGACAGGATGAGAGGATAAGCAGAAGGAAATAGGATGGAGGAGGGGCCGCTGTCCCATCCTCAGACCCTTTGTGAAGCCTAAGATTGTCAAGAAGAGGACCAAGAAGTTCATCCGGCATCAGTCTGACAGATATGTCAAGATCAAGAGAAACTGGCATAAACCAAGAAGCAGTAACAACAGGCTATGAAGGCGCTTCAAGGGCCAGATCTTGATGCCTAATATTGGTTATGGAAGCAATAAGAAAACAAAACACATGCTGCCAAGTGGATTCAGGAAGTTTTTTGGTACAAAATGTCAAAGAGCTGGAAGTGCTCCTGATGTGCAACAAATCATACTGAGCTGAGATTGCTCACAACGTTTCCTCTAAGAATCAGAAAGTTATTGTTGAGAGAGCAGCTCAGCTAGCCATCAAGATCACCAATCCAAACGCCAGGCTGAGGAATGAAGAAAATGAGTAAAAAGCTGTGCACATTTTTATTTGTGTTAAAGAAACCCTCCAACAACCAAAAAAAAAATAGGATGGAGAGAAATGTGCAGTTAGGAATCATAATTGTGAACTCACCTATTAGGTGGAAGTAGATAGCCGAATGGATTAGGAACCAGAATCTCCAGAATCTAACACTACATTTGTTTACAAGAAACATACTTGAAACACAAACAGAGTTAAAATAAGGGTCTGGAGCAGAGTCTATTGTGCTTAAACTGATGTAAAAAAGGCAGGGGTAGCAATGATGATCTCAGACAAAACAAAAGCAAGAAAAGACCTGATAAAAAGGATAAGCAGAGAAATTAAACCTTGCTAAAAGGAACTGTAGATATGAAATAATGTCAGTATGAAACATATACACCAAATGTTATAGTATACAAATTCTTTTTTTTCTTTTTTCTTTTTTTTTTTGGAGGGCAGTTGGGGTTAAGTGACTTGCCCAAGGTCACACGGCTAGTTTTTTGTGTGTTAAGTGTCTGAGGCCGGATTTGAACTCAGATCCTCCTGACTCCAGGGTAGGTACTCTATTCACTGTGCCACCTAGCCGCCCCTTAGCATACAAATTCTTAAAGGAAAAGTTAAATTAATTACAGGAGAAAATAGACAGTTATTATAAGTTTTATTCAACTTTCTCCACTGAAAGCTAGATAAATGTAATTATAAAATTAGTAAGAAAGAAATTGAGATGAATTGAATCTTGGAAAAGTTAGTGGAGAAAATTGGCAATAGAAAGGACTATACGTTTTTCTCATCTGTATATAGCATCTTTACAAAAACTGATTATGTATTAGGGCATAAAAACCTCATAACCAAATTTTAAAAAGCAGATAAAGTATACCCTTTTCAGACTATAATTCAATAAAGATTACATACAATAAAGGGCCCATGGAAGCATAGATTAAAAATGAAGTGGAAACTAAATAATTTAATTCTAAAGAATGAGCAGGTTAAAGAACAAATCATAGAAACAACAAATAATTTCATTAAAGAAAATAACAACAATGAGACAACATTCCAAAATTTGTGGGATGCAGCCAAAGCAGTACTTAGTGGAAAATTTATATCTCTAATTGCGTCCATCAATAAAAGAAAAGACAAATCAAGGGATTGGGTAAGCAACCAAAAAAACCTAGGGAAAGAACAAACTTAAAACCCCCAATTAAACATAAAAATAGAAATCCTGAAAATCCATAAAATTGAAAGCAAATAAGCCACAGACCTAATAAGTAAAATTAGAAGCCAATATTATGGGAAAAGAATAAAATAGATAAACCATTGGTTAATTTGATTTTTAAAAAAAGGAAGAAGAAAACCAAATTACTAGTACAAAAAATGAAAAGGATAAATGCATCACCCATGACGATGAAATTAAAGCATTTATGAAGTTACTTTGACCAATTATATGCCAGCAAAACTAACAATCTAAGTGAAATGGATAAATATTTACAAACATTTAAACTGCGCAATTTAACAGAAGAGGGAATAGAATATTTAAATAACTTTAGTTTAGTAAAAGAAATTGGACAAGCCACAAGTACACTGTCTAAAAATATGCCAGGATCAGATAGATTTACAATTGAATTCTACCAAATGTTTAAGGAACAATTAATCTCAAACCTATATAAACTATTTGAAAAATTAGGTAAAGAAAAGCCCTACCAAATTGCTCTTATGACACAAATATTATATTAATGATACCTAAACCAGAGAAAGAAAGCTGTAGACCAACTTGCTAAATGAATATTGATAAAAAATTTTACATAAAATACTAATGAGGAGACTAAAACAATACATCACAAAGATCATATATGATGACCAGGGATCTATACCAGGAATGTAGAACTAGTTCAATTTTAGGAAAACTATTGGTATAATTGACTCAATAACAAAAACAAAATCACTTGATTATATTGATAGATGCAGAAAAAGTCATTGACAATATACAACAACCATTTATATTAAAAACAGTAGAAAGACAGATAAGTGAGCCTTTCTTAAAACGGTCTCTAAAACCATCAGCAAATATCTACAATGGGAATAAATTTGAAGTCACCCCTTCAGGGGTGAAGTAAAGATGTCCTTTATCACAATTATTATTCAGTATTATATGGGAAATGCTAGTTATAGTAGTAAAACAAGAAAAAAAATTGAAAGAATAAAAATAGGCAATGAGGAAACAAAATTATCACACTGAAGATGATATGATGATATACTTAGAGAACCCTAGAGAATCAACTAAGAAACTAGTTGAAACAATGAACAACTTTAGCAAAGTTGCAGGATATAAAACAAACTCATATTAATCATCAATACTTCATATGTTACCAACAAAACCCAACAGGAAGAGATAGAGAATTTCCATTTAAAATAACTGCAGACAATATAAAATACTCGGGAGTCTACCTCCCAGGACAAACCCATGGGCTATATGAATATAAGAACAAAACATTTTTCACACAAATAAAGATAGATCTAAACAATTAGAGAAATATTTATTGTTCATAGGTACACTCAGCCAATATAATAAAAATGACAATTCTACTTAAGCTAATTTACTTATTCAGTGCCACACCAATCAAACTACCAAAAATTATTTTCATAGAGCTAAAAAAAAATAGTAACAAAAGTCTTCTGGAACAACAAAAGGTCGAGAATATCAAGAGAATCAGTGGGGGGAGGAAGGGGGAAATGTGAAGGAAGACAGCCTAGCATTGCCAGATTTCAAACTATGTTACCAAGCAGAAATCATCAGAAGAATCTGATACTGGTTATGAAATTTAGGTTTGCAATATGTAGTAGCAAATCCATAGAAATTACCATAGTAAAAAAAAGTAAATCTAGTGTTAAACCCAAGAATCCAAACTTTTGTGGTATTCACTATTTCACAAAAACTGTTAGGAAAAAAGGAAAGCAGTTTGGCAGAAACTAGACATAGACCAACACGTCATACCATAAGATTAGGTCAAAATGGATAAATGATTTAGACACAAAGGGTGATAATAATAACTTATAATAGTATATCAATAACTATACAAATTATATATCTTGTAATGATAATCATATTCATATATAATATACATAATTTTGGTAATAATTTAGATATAAAGGTTGATAATATGTAAATTAGTGGATTGTGGGAAAATACCTGTCAGATCTATGAATAAAGGAAGAGTTTATGACCAAACAAGTGATAGGATCATGGGAAGTAAACTATATCATCTTGATTACATGACATTAAAAAGTTTTTGCACAGGGGGTGGCTAGGTGGCGCAGTGAATAGAGCACCGGCCCTGGAGTCAGGAGTACCTGAGTTCAAATCCGGCCTCAGACACTTAACACAAAAAACTAGCCGTGTGACCTTGGGCAAGTCACTTACCCCCAACTGCCCTCCAAAAAAAAAAAGTTTTTGCACAAACAAAACCAATGTGGCCATATTAGAAGGAAAACAGGAAACTGGGAAAAAAGTTATGGCAAGTTTCTCTGATAAATGCCTTATTTCTTAAATATACAGGGAATTGAGACACATTTATAAAAGTAAGAGCCATCTGTCAGTTGATAAATGGTCAACGGATATGAACAGGCAGTTTTCAAAAGATGAAATCAAACCTATCAAATGTAAAAATGCTCTGAATCACTACTGATTAGAGAAATTTAAATTAAAACAACTCTGAGATACCACCTCATGCCTATCAGATTGGTTAACATGGCAGAACAGGAAAATGACAAATACTGGAGGTGATATGGAAAAAATAGGTATACTAATGCACTGTGGTGGAGTTGTGAGCTAGTCCAACCGTTCTGGAGAACAATTTGGAACTATGCCCAATGGGCTATAAAACTGTGCATATCTTTTGACCCTGCAATACCACTACCGGATCTGTATCCCAAAGAGATCAAAGAAAAGAGAAAAGGACTTATTTGTGGAAAACTATTTATAGTAGCTCTTTTTGTTGTGGGAAAGAATGGGAAATCAAGGGGATGTTCATCAATTGAAAAGTGGCAGGACAAGTTGTGGGGTATGATTGCAATGAATTACTATTGTGCTATAAGAAATGATGAGCAGGATGCCTTCAGAAAAGCCTGGAAAGACTTACATCAACAGATCAAAGTGGAATGAGCACAGTCAGGAGAACTTTGTACAGAATAACACTATTAATAATATTTATATAATATACACTTATATAATTAATAAACACTATCATAACACTACTATACAACAATCAATTGTGAATGACTGAGCTATTTTGATGAAGACAGTGATCTAAGAGCGTTCCAAAGTACCCATGATGACAAATGTTATTCATCTCCAGAGAAAGGACTGATCAGTTCTGAATGTAGATTATTGCGTATTTTTTTTAACTTTTATTACTTTTGGGGGCAGCTAGGGGGCACAGTGAATAGAGCACCGGTCCTAGTGTCAGGAGGACCTGAGTTCAAATCTAGCCTCAGACACTTGATCACCTTGGGCAAGTTACCTAACCCCAATTGCTTTGCCTTCCCCACTCCAAAAAGACCAACAAAACAAAACTTTTATTACTTTTCTCCTTTTTGTGTGTATTTGCTTTTGCAGTGTGTTTAATTATGGAAACATGTTTTGCATAGCTTCACCTGCATAATTGATATAAACTTACTTGCCTTTCCAAGGAAGGGTAGATGGAAAAGGGAGGAAGAGAAATTGAAACTCAAAATTTTTTAAATGAGTGCTAAAATTTTTTTATATGTAATTGAGAAATATTTAATGAAATAAATAAAATATATTTTAAAATTGCTATTTCAAGCTCTGCAACCCCTTGTTTGATATATAAATCCTATATGAAGCATGCTTGGCAAGTATTCAACCAGCCTCTGAAACTTGTTACCTCATAAAATAACCCATTCCACTTTAAAAAAAGAAACACCTTTAATTGCTACAAAGTTTTGTCTTACATTGACCTGAAATCTGACTGTAACTTGCATTCCTTGATTCTAGTTGTTTGTCCTTCATTCTTGAAGAGGATCAATGACATCAGGAGGGTGATGTTTTAACTTGCAAGTAAATTGGATTTAAATGAGTCAGGGCTATGCAGAGTCTTCAGCCTAATTCTTTCCTCCAGGGTCATCTGAGTCTGGTGGCAAGACATAGGTCAGGAAGACTGAAAAAGACCCTAGATGCAGAGGGAGAACTTGCCCTTTGTAAGCTAAGGTCTTTCTCAGGTCTCAGTTTATCAGAGGCAACACCCATTTAGTGATTTAAGACTAGGTAAGAAATGAGGTAAAAAGTGGCTTAGTTTGCCTACTCAAAAAAAAAAAATCAATCTGGGAGGGGAAGACCCTCAGGGTTTCTGACCAGAACAGAAACAATTGCTATTACACTCACCCTGAACCATCAAAACCCAAACAATTGGTTTAGAATGCTCCTACAAAACTATAATATACAGAATAATTATAATCCTTCTTCCATACTCTAGTCTTTCAAATATTTTAAAATAGTTATCAGGTGTCTAGTGGATAGAACCAGGGTTTCATGCAGCTGATTTCTGGATGGACATATGACCCCTCCACCCATAATTAAGTGCAAACCTCAGGTAACCAGATATATGGATATCTATGAATTAAAAATAGCTAGCAAATTAATGTAACAAATCAAGGATTCCTTTAAATTATAAATCCTGTCCTGCATTTTATATACACAACATAAAAGGCTACCATCATTTAATTTTTTTTAAAAGTACAAAGTTACTTTCTACTCACACAGTCATACTTGTCCTTTTTCCATAATCTGTGCACTTCTGTAAACTGCATCAACATCCCCTTTAAGTTTCCAAGAGCTAAAGCTGCCAGCACAGACTGGTAAAAGGAAAAACAGGAGACAGAGTTTGTTGAGAAAATACGTTTTCAATATGCAAAGGTGAAGGTTAATGATAAGAGAGGGCTTTAAAGGGATGGAGAAAGCCCGTCACAGAGTAACAGCTTTTCCAATATAAATTGAACCATAGGAGTCTTGAGTCTTTGCCCTTTCCTGTACAGAATCTTTGTTCTGACCATAGCCACTCAATCTGTGCCACTCCTTGAGATTCCAGAGAGATTTCGCCCAAAGATTTCATAGTCCTTAATACCTTGAATAGTCATTAATAAGCACCACAGTTCTCGAAAGCAACATAGCCCTGACTACAGTATTGAAACCTGCCGAAGCAGTCTCTATTGAAGTACTCCTTCATTTAAATTTTAAAATTGTTAGAAATCAAACTATTCTGTATCAGAGGATTGTTTGAGTAATTTAGCTGGCTCAGATTTTGTTTATTTAGCCTCATAAGTTAGGATAGAGGAGATTTGAAATTATTCTATATATATTTTGTCTTTGTCCAGCTATGTATTGCTTCTTCCAGTACAACATAGATTCCATTAGGTGTGAGAGATTTCTTCCATTTTCATCTTTATCTTCCTAGTGCCATTCACAGTATCTAACATACAGTAGTGGTTGATAAATAATTGTTGGCTCAAACTGAATTAGATTACTTCCCAAGTTAGAGCAGCAAGGTGACACAATGGATAGAGTGCTAGGCCTAAACTCCTCAGATTCAAATCCAGCTTCAGACACTTATTAGCTGGATGACCCTAGGAAAGTCACTTAACCCTGTTTGCCTCAGTTTCCTCATCTGTAAAATGATCTGGAGAGGGAAATGGTAAGCCACTCCAGTATCTTTGCCAAGAAAACCCTAAATGGGGTTGCAAAGAGTCAGATGTGACTGAAAAGTGACTGAACAATCATATTTCCCAAATAAAAAAAAACTTGGAGCCAATTAAGCTTTTTTGAAATAACTTATTCCTTGTCTTTGTATAAAACAATCCCCGATGTTATGAGTTGGAAGTGGTAGATAACTTTTGTTTCAGGTGATTAAACATCAAAGAACCATAAGAATGTTATTTCTGGAGGGGAATCTTCTACTTTTTCAGTAGAAGATGGAAGAGGAACTAAATGGATTAGATTTTGTTCAGTTTTTCTAAAGTCAATGTCAGATAGACTGGTTCTTTTTTTTTTTTTGGAGGGGGGAAGGCAGGTCAATTGGAGTTAAGCGACTTGCCCAATGTCACATGGCTAATAAATGTTAAGGGTCTGAGGTTGGATTTGAACTCAGAGCCTCCCAACTCCAGGGCCGGTGCTCTATTCCCTGCACCACCTAGCCTCTCCAAGATAGAATGGATCTTTAGGATTAATTGAGATTAGTTATGCAGTTTATAGAAAAAACAATGTAGCTGAATATTTCTCTGTGTGCCTTTGGATGTATGTGTATATATAGGTACATTTATGCTTTCTGCCCTTGTGATGTTTTCCTGTTATTGTTCACATTTCACAAGGATTTAATGGTCTTCTCTTCCACAAGATGTGTTAAAGGTCCAAATATCTTGTGCTATCATCTTCCTTGCTCTAATGTTGACCTTTTAGAAATTAATCAGATTCCACAGGCAGAGTATAAGGAGAGGAGCACCATATCCTCAGAATAAAAACTTACATGACATCCTATTCTAAAACAGGCTCTCCTATTGGGAGAACCTGAGGTCAGATCTGCATTTCAGCTGTAGTATAATAAAAGATGAAACGTTTCCAGTTATAAATACATCTATATTAGTAGGTGTGTCTCATTTAAAGCTTGTAAAGTGGTTTACAAATATTATCTTATCTCATCCTCAAAACAACCCCAGTTTTACAGAAGAGGGAACTGACAGTGGTTAAATGACTTGCACAGAGTCATAGCTAGTAAGTGCCTGAGGCTGGATTTGAACTCAGGTCTTCCTGACTCCAGGTCTAGCTTTCCATCTGCTGCATCATTTAGCTCTTAGCTGCCTGTGACAAAACATTGTATTACCATGCTCTGTCTAGTAGTCTCATAAATAGCTAGCATTTTATTTGGAGTCACATAGTATGCTACAGATCAGACATTTTCTATGATCTGCTATTATTATTATTTTTTTCTGTTGGAAATTTGTTCCTTGAAATAGCTTTCTATTGCTTTGCTAGGGCTTAATAGTCACTTATGTACAATCACATGGTGTTTTCCCAGGAGGATATAAGTTTTTTGGGAAAAGGAGCAATTTTACTTATGTGTTTGTATACCTAGCACAGTCCTTTGACAGCTAGAGCAAGTCAGGGAAATGTTGCTGTTGAGTCTTTTCGGTCGTGTCCAGTTCTTTGTGACCACATTTGGGGTTTTGTTGGCAAAGATTCTGGAGTGGTTTGTCATTTCCTTCTCCAATTTATGTTACAGATTAGGAAACTGAGGCAAATGGGGTTAAGTGATTTGCCCAGGGTCATACAGCTAATAAGTATCTGAGACTGGATTTGAACTCAGGTCTTCCTGATTCCAGACTGAGGACTCTATCTAGCGTGCCATTTAACTGCCCTGGGAAACATAGCCTTGGTGAAATAGGTAAAAGGACATTCGAATTTCAGATCTAACATTCCTGTTTGGGGCTGGGGTCAGGATGGTAGCTCCTATTCCTAGTATCTGCTAGTCTTGGAGTCAGATCAGTCCTGGGGAACTGGAAGGGAGTATCTGTGAGAGACAGTTGTGTGACTGGTAGCACCATCCTCAAAGTCAGAGGAACTGATTGCACTAAGTCCTGGAAGATGTTCACTGCAACCAATACTTCATCAAGATCTGGCGCCAAGAGCTGGTCTTCCTGTCCTAACATAACATATTATACTTGGGCCTCTCTGACATGGTAAGAGAAGACACGATAAAGTAGTTTGGGCATCTGCATTCCTGACATTTGTAAAATGTTGCTGGGAAAATGAAAAATGAAAACAATTTGGTCAATCAAACACTGAAATCTGTTGAGACAGAGAATTTTTAGCTATCTCCTTTTCCCCTTTGGTTCTTGTGTTGATGAAACACTAGGACCATTAGCTTATGAATCTTTTAAGTTCCCAGAGATTGGGGGAGGGGGGAAATTACCTTTTGTAGTGGTTCCAGCAGAAAACCAATTGCCACAATAACAATCAGAACAATGATAGCCGACAGAAGCCCGGCAATCTGGAAAAGAAGATTCTCATCACAAACTTGCTCAATCTTCTTTTCTGTGATGTTGCAGTTAATGATGTGCAGCTACCTTAGTAGGAAAGGTCTTGAAATACCTGAGTTTTGCCTCCTGTGCTTTCCTGAACACCTGATCTAGAGAGCGAAGTGGCTGACGCAAAACCTTGGAATGATCCACCCACTATGTTGCTCAGTCCAAACGCAATTAACTCCTGCACCAAAAAAGGAGGCAGTCTTTTAGAATAGTGACCGGCAACAAACAAACAACAACAACAAAAAACAAAACTATTTTTAAAGTGCCTTAATTAGGCCCAGATAAGTGTTAGATTTACCTGATTTCCATTAATGCGATAATCATGTTTAACAGCATATACACTTGAAACAGAAAATGCCACTGCAAATGCGACAAGTGCAATGGCGAAGGCATCACCGATGTTATCTGCCCAAATCTTCATAGAGGGCGCGGAAGGTGCCTTAAATCTGAAATTGAGATTAGGTTTAAGATATTTCTTATTTCTTGAGCGTGATTGACAAAGCTAAAAGCACTGTAATCTGCTATTTTTTTGTTATAAAGCACTGCTTGAAATTGATGAAATGCTCTAAATGTGGCCCAAAGGCAAGAGATAATCTTGAATACTTTTCAACTGGTATAAACAAAGAAATATGCTCTTAAATTTACATCCTTATAGGCTCCATAAAAAAAAACAACAACACACCTCTGAGTATGGAAACACATCTGTGATTTTATGGGTATGGGGTACTTCTAGCTGAGGAGACACCTACTATAAATACAGGTCAGTACCTTCTCTTCAACTTACAGTTTTAGAGTTACCTGGGGTAGTGAAAGATTAAGTAACTGTCAAGGTTCACACAGCATATCTGAGGATTTGAAATTAGGGATCTCTGGTTTTTAAGGCCTTTTCCCTATCCATCACACCACACTGCTTCTCACTTTTGAGTCTAAGGTTGGCAGAACAAGGTATCCCTATATAGTAGAATATATGGTGAGTGAGGGCTACTTAAAAAAAAAAACCCCACCATAATTCTGAGAAAAACAAAACAAGGAAGTTTTGCTCGCACTAGGGAAAATCATCCCATATTTTGTGAGAACAGAAAGCCAAGCAATTAGCTGAGGAAAACTGATACTACATTAAATTATTGTAGGAAGCCAAGTGGCATGAATGCAGGGCTGGACTTGGAGTCTGGAAGACTTGAGTTGAAATCGTGCCTGAGATGCTTACCAGTTGTTTAACCCTGGGCAAGTCAAAATCTCTCTATGTTTAATTTCTCCATTTGTAAAACAGGGATAATAATTGCAATTCCCTCAAAAGGTTGTTGTAAGGATCAGATGAGATAGCATTTTGCAAACCACAAGATGCTATGTAAATGGTTGCTATTAATATTATACTCAGAGATGTCTACATTCAGAGAAAGATCCAGAAAGACCAGAAATTAGAGACTGAAGCAGTGCATGCTATCATTCTTTTCTATGTTTTGTTTTTGTTTATCTTTTCTCATTGTTCACTCCATTGACTATAACACCTATACAACCAGACTATTGTACAATGTGAAAGAGTTTGCAGATCCTATACATGATTGTACACCACCATGGCGGGAGTGTGGGGTGGGGAGGAAGGGGAGAAAAATCTGAAACTCAAGTGGTCCTGGAACTGAATATTGTAAACTAAAAGTAAACAAACAAGTCAATAAAAAATTTAAAAAAATTATACTCAGAGAATTGGGGCAGCTAGGTGGTACAGTGAGTGGATAGAGCATGTGCCCTGGAGTCAGGTGGACCTGAATTCAAATGTGACTTCAGAACTTACTAGCTAACTAGCTGTGGGACCCTGGACAAGTCTCTTAACCCTGATTGTCACCCTCTCTCCCTTCCATTCACCTGTCCCATCCCTCCTCCCTGCCCCCAGAAAAAACAGAATAGAGGGAAGGAAGATAGCAAGTAAAAATCAGAATGGATGCTGAATGTTTTTCCTTCTCCTTACTAGCTTACATTTATATATTGCTCAACCAGTTTACAAAGCAGTTTATGTATATTATTTCATCTGATCCTCCCCTAAACCCTAGGAGGTAGGCAGTGTATTTGTGATTATCAACCACCTTTTAGATGAGAAAACAAAGCCTCAGAAAGGCAAAGAGATTTACCCAAATTCACATGGCTGGAAAGTGGAAGAGACAGAAAATGGACTCAGATTTTTGACTCTGGGTTCAAGACTCTTACCATCATGTCATGCTTCACCTTAAATATTATTTTAAAATGCATAAAATCGATAACTTCACACATCTTAGTAAAATGAACAGAATAAAATATAGTGCATGTCAAAATTCCATATACATCTTCCATCCTTCTTTCCAATGGTAGCAAATGCTTTGCCAATGTTTTAGGGTTTGGGTTTTTTTTCTTTTATTTCAAGAAAAATTGATTTTCTCTTCCTCCACTAAGACAAAGAAAAACAGCGGTCTCCCCCTCCCCCATCCTTCAAATATGTATGAGCAAATAAAGCAAATTCCCACAATGGCTATATCCCAAAAGAGATGTCTCATTCCACATCTTGATCCCAACACCTCTCTGTCAGGAGGCAGATCCTTCCTTAGTCTGCTGGAATGGTTTTGCCAATGTTTTCAAAAAGAACATCAGAAAGGACATTTTGTACCTATTGCCGAAGCAGCATACAGATTATTTCTTACTTACCTCTTTTGAACTTGAAGTACTTGGTTTTGGCAACTTAACCAAAACACTCTATATTGTTTATAGTAATTTGTTAATAGGACCTGGTCTTCTTTGATTCTTCTTCATGAAAAGCTGGTTTATTTTGCCTATTCCTACTCCTTAGATGACTTCAAATTTTGCTTGTTTATATGTCCCTAAATAGACTCCTATCTAGCTGTCCAATGTGTCCCTGTGAAAGGAGAAATCTTGGTGTATAAAAAAATGGATTTTCTAAAAAGCATTTTATGAAGTCTCCTTTCCTTTCTATGCTTAAAGTCAATTGAGGAAGAAGTCAAGGAGAGCGTCATGTTAAGGAAACAACTAGTGGCAGGGCTTTGACAATATAATTTTCTATCTTAAATTGTTCGTCTGTGAATAAGCCTAGTGTTTAAGCCAAGGTTTGTGCTTGGGAAGGCTCCTTTAGAAGAATATACTTACCCACTTTCCATTTTACCAACCACTGCCACATTAAATTTAGTTTGGAAGTCAAAACCATAGGATATGCCTGCTGCAATGACTGTCTGAAAAAAACCCCACAAAACAACAAATTACACATATTAGAACCCTATGACCCAAACAAGAGACTCCATCCCATTTGGTTTCACTTACTGTTCTCATCTCTGCAGTTTTACTCTGTGATGCATAGAAGGGCAGAAAACCACTTTTCTTGGAATGGAACTCAAATTCTTAGCTCTCCCTCCCCCCAGGTGAAATCTCTTAAGGGTGCTAAATCAAAATCCTTTTTTTTCCCTCCTTTGCTCTTTGACTTGGACCTCCAAATACTCCTGCCTTCACTTCCCTAGGCTTCAAACAGTGCTCTAACAATGTCAGTCTACACAGTATTTGTTATATCTTCCCAACCCCTAGCATTGCAAAGCATTTCTGTTATATCTTGTTTGCTGATGGCTACGGCAGCAAAAATTATTATTAATATTTATTCAATAGGAGGCAGCATGGCATAGTGGATAGAGTGATTATATAAAGAAAAATATAATCAGGAATGTGTGTATATATGCATACACACATTTATATCAGGAAGATAGGAATATCTGGGTTCAGTTCTTGTCTCTGAAAGTCATGTGACCAAGACCAAGTCCCTTAGCTTCCACAATGCAGTCAGATTTTGCTATGTCACAGAGAGTTGAGATCTGGCTTGGTGGAAGTGCCTGTACTGGGAGTCTCATACTGCTGAGATCACAGATCTTTCATCTATTTGCATATTTATTTAATGTTCACACTGCACTAATTACTATGCACAAGACTTTAGAAAGACATAGAGCCTGAATTCTTAAGAGACTACATTTTATAGGTTAAAGGAAGCTCAAAAAAATCGGAATGGGCAAACTTGCATGCCATATGGCTCTCTCACATTATAATTTATTTGTGGCATGTAGAGGGACATAAAAGCAGCTCAGTATCTAGAAATGTGTTGAAAGCCCTAATTAAAGAGAACAACTAAGAGAGTTGATAGAAAACGACCAATTAAAGAGATGCTAGAATCAAGAGTTTAGTTCTTATAAACAGAAAACTACATTTCAAAAGTTGTACTTTTTTTTTAAAAAAAGGACAACTTAGTTCACATAACTATTTAAAGAACTTTTCTGAAATTTGAGAATTAAAAAAATGAACTGATATGGAAATAAACTTTCTCCTTAATTTTAAGTTTTCCATCCATATTTCCAGCAAAGACAGTAAGTCCAAAATTATGAAAAAAGTTATTAAACCTTGAATTGCACATGGATGATAGATTTAGGTCTTGATGAGACCTTAGAAGTAATGTGGTACTATTCCCTCCTCTTACAGATGAAGAAACAACTGTAGAGAGGACAAATGATTTGTCCAAGGTCATGTAGGTAGCAAGTAGCAGAGATAGAATTTGAATCCAAGTCTTTTGACTTCCTCCAATCTACAGACTTTGCCCAATGTCGCAGTCTTGCAGTATGGGAGTTGTATGTAGGGGACTCATGAGATCTCGGCTCTGCTAATGCCTCAGGGTCATAGAAACATGTATAAGATACAGAGAATGTATTAAAAACTACAAGCAGCAATGTTAAGCACTAATTCTAAGACAGGAAACTTTCTGACAAACACTTACCACGATGAGTTCGATTGGAATGGGCACTGGAAGTTTGTTTCTGAATCTCTGATTTATTTCTTTAACTATGAACACAATTACCAGTATTATGAGAGATGTCACAAGATCTGCAATATTAGTCTTGTAAATTTGTGTAAAGACAGATTCTAGAACCTAAAAAGATTAAAAAAAAAAAACCTCACCTCTGGAATTATATTAACATACCACCTTTACCCAACACAACGAACTACATTTTTTTCCAAAGAGAGAACAATAAGCCATTAGAGGAAAGAGACAAGCAAATTGAGAGTGAATCTGCTCTCATCCTTATTGGTTACTCATTTAGATGACAATTAGTATATAGATAGCAGGAAAAGACACAAGGAATCACAAGGTCAGGCTAAGTCAACATCAACAATAATTCTTGTTGAAGAGCATTTTGACAGATGATAAATTCCATGGGCATGCCTCAACATTTTTACATTTAATTTACTCTACTTTCATGTCTTCACAGGTATATTTCTTTGTTATACAATTATTCTGTGTTCTCCTGTGAAAAACTGGAGCCCTAACCAATTCCTCTTAGAATGTGTCCTCTGTAGTTTCTCTTTAACATACCTAGGTCCCCAATTTGGAAACCAGTGTCCTAGATGGTAGAGTATGAGCCAAAAGCAGACAGTTAATGAATAACTCACATCTCTACCGCTGGGAACCCTTTGGCTTCTAATTCTAGTGGAGGAAGAGTGACTGGATTAGTTTATGGAGGTCCTGCTTGACCAAAAGTAAAATTATATCCAAAATAAAATTTAGTCTTGAATCCCAAACACTTGACTAAAGTATAAAAGATGACTGAAGAACAAATTCTATTGTCTTCCAATGGAGAAGACTAATGGCTAAACCAAACCTCTCAAAGCAAATCCATTTTTTAAATTTGTGAATAGGAACTGGATACTTAGAAAGAAATATTTCTGTCTTGATTAAATTAGCAGTATGTGTCTGCTAAGCTCTACAGCAAAGTGAATAAAACATTGGATCTGGAATCAGGAAGACTCATTCAAATCTATCTGCAGATAAATTATTAGTTGTATGACCCTAGTCAAGTCACTTAACCCTATTTGTTTCACTTTCCTCATCTGTAAAATGATCTGAAGAAGGAAATGGCAAACCATTGTAGTATATTAGCCATGAAAACTCCAAATGGGGTCATGAAGAGTCAGACATGACTGAAAAAAAAAACCCAAAATGACTGAGTCTGATAAAGTTTTAAAAATATAGGCGAGATTATAAGGATTTGAAATGTAATTATGCTAATTAAATCCCTCCTCTCCCGTTTCTAGAATACTCAAGAATTGAGGTCAAGAGATGTGGTTTTACATTACTGTTATTAATGAATAGTGTTCTATTAATAATAATATAATATTCCACTAAGGGTTAGAATACAAATTATAGTCATTTAAAATCCCTTTTCTTGACTCTGATTCTTTATTATTAGTCTAATAACAGCAGCCCACATTTATATAACACCTTAATGTTTACAAATGATTTTCCAGTAATTCTATGAGGTAGACAGCACAAGTATTATTAGACCCATTAGGGGCTTAGACAGGCTAAATGACTTGCAAATGGTCATGAAGTTAGTGTCAAAATTAGGATTTGAACTCAGGTCTTCTGACTCCAGTGACTCTAGGCTCATTCCAATAAATCTTACTTTTTCATTAGTATCTATTCCAGTATGATTTATAGAGTCAATTATCATCATTTATCCTACTACTTACTATCCTTTGGTCCAAATTACCTCTACAAATTTCCTACTTGCACAGTGAGGGTGGGGGAGAAAACAATTCAAAGGATCAGACAGTTTAAAGGTTAGGAAAAATATGAGGAGTTAGAGTAGGAAAAGTAAGAAAAGAAATAATAAGATTGGGGAAATACTTACTTTGAAAATTGAAAAAGGGTCAGTGTATGAAGGGACTGTGAGCTGGAGCATAAATTTCAGCTGGGACACCAAAACCTGAATTGCTGCAGCTGTTGTGAAGCCACTAATTAGCGCCTCAGAGAAGTAGACAACTATGAATCCAATTTGTAGTACTCCCAGGGCCAGCTGAAAAGGAAGGTCGCAGAGCTGTTGTCAATATTAAATACTAGGTTATTCCAGGAGCCTAAAGGATCAACAAATATTATCAAGAATGTAAAGGTATAAATTGAAACAAAAATTAAAAGCCTGGTGTTCTGACTAAAGGGAATGGTACCAATCCAGACTTCCCTCCTCCCTTGGTGTATTTCATTATTTTCAGATGGGATGCACCATCTGAGCATTCTCAAGTAATAACAGGAATTACAATTAATATGCACTAAAAAAACCTAAACATAATACTTCATGGTTTTATATGCAGTCTTCTTGTTCTTTGAAATCTTCAGATTTATTTATGATTAAGTTAAAAATAATAGAGGAAAATTATTTTAAAAAGATAAACTTGTTTAGTAGCTATATCTTTATGTCTTTCACCAGTAATTTTTTATAATAATAACTAGCACTTATATAATGTTTAAAGGTTTACCAAGCCCTGTATATGTCATTTCATTGGATCTTCACAACAATTTATTATCTCCATTTTACTGATGGGGAAACTAAGGCAAAGGTTCACACAGCTAGTAAATGTTTGAGGTGAGATTTTAACTCAAGTTTTCCCTAATCCAAGCCCAACACTCCCTCCATTGTTACTAAGCTGACAAGCATATCTAAACATTAGTCCTTTTGGATACCCATAAACTCAGTTGTGATGCTGAAGCTAGGTGGTGGTGGTGGTTGGGGTATACACACATGTGCACACACATCTTTGCCTCTTAAAGTCTCCCGAGCCAATTACTCTGTTAAAAGAAAAGTACAAAGCTGCTCATACTAGGGCATCCACAGTGCCCAGTCTTAACTGGAGATTGCCAGGGTTAATGGCCCAAAGCATCTGTATTTAGCACTAAAAATTAGAGTTTCTTAATTCCTGACATGATATGGCCATCTCTTCTATTCATTGGGCTTCCCTGAAAAGCAGCACGAAACACATGCCACAAAGATCCACAAAGGTTGGACATTTTTGTGGTTATGATCTTTATGAGTTATCCAAATGACTCTTTCCCTGAGGGCTACAGTGCTTATGTATTTATAGAAGTTCACTTTTTAAAAAGGATATTAAATATCTTAACTAATAACACTAACCAAAGGCTTGGGCAAAGTCTTGATGATTCTATTTAATATTTCACGATTTTACTCTATTTGAATTGTTTTGTGTATTTTTACTTGGTTATTTTATTGAATAGTAGATTTCAAACTTTAGCTGGATCCCATTTCCATTCCTCCCAGGGCCAAGTGCCTGGGGATTTGCCCCTGGGCACCAACTTTTTTTCCTTTGGGAAGGTTCTTCCCCATGATGGTCCTCTGGCTTGCTTTGGACCTGTGCCACATGGCTCCAGAATAATTCTGCCCTTTCCCCAGGGCTCAGTTTTTGCCACAAGAGTCCCATCCCTCTTCCTACCTCAACACCATTTCCACTGCCTTGCCACATCCTTCTCTCATTTGTTTTCTTCCAAGATTTGTATGATTGTTCTCAACTGGGGTCAGTTGATCTCTGTGTGCCCTGCTCTAAATAGTCCCCAGGTAGGGGGCAGCTAGGTGGCTCAGTGAAGAGAATATCAGGAGGACCTGAGTTCAAATTTGGCCTCGGACGCTGGGCACTTACTAGCTGTATGACCTTGGGAAAGTCACTTAACCCCAGTTAAGTGACTTTCTTCCCTCCAAAATAAAAAAAAAATTGTCCCCAGGTGCCAGAATTACCAGTTACAGCTCCACTTCGTAGATAGCACTTGCAAACTCATCCCTCAGTTTCTGAAAATACTGATCTTTCTAAAATCGTTTTGTTAGATAACATAGGGATAAAACTCAGGGGAAAGTGGAAGAGAATAGACAATTTCTGGAACTAGCCCTAAGGGGGAAAAGCGACAATTTGCCGGAGCCACCAGACCGCTCTGCTTCAAATTCTGCAAATTTCACGTAGTGCTGACCTGAATAATTCCAGCTAGAACGGTGATGGAGGCAGCTGTCAGAATTTTCTCAGAGTCTGTGGTGCCGCCTACTTTTGTAACTACTGCTCCCACCATCGTGCTCAGAATTGGAAAAGGACCTAATTAACATTAGAGATGAATTATGATTAGAAACTGCTTCTTAAAAATACAATTAGCATTCAAATACAATATGAAAAAAAATTAAGGCAAATTTCCATTTGTAACTTCTTGTCTTCTACAAAGCACAAAATAACAGATTTGGGGGCTGTTGAAATGGATGATAAAAAAGTTGCAAGAAAGTCCGGGAGGATGAACTCTCAAACTCCATGATGACTTCACTTACCAACAGATATGTGTCTAGAAGTGCCAAAGAAGAAGTAGACTATCACGGAGAAAAAGGCTGCAAAAAGCCCGTTAACCGGGGGAACGTTCACCAGCAAAGCAAAAGCCATACCTACAAACAGCAACAGATGGAAACTGTGTTCATTCATTCAACAACTAGAATCTTAAGCCAGCTCTCATCCAATGTTCTATGTGTTTGGTATTCAGACTCCATAGACGGTTACCTTGCAGTACAGCTACCAGCCCAGTGCTGATGCCAGAAACAATATCACTGAGCAGCCATTCCTTTAGACGATAGGCAGGTAACCAAGTGGCTATGGGGAACAAGGAAAGGGCTATTTTCTTGGCCTTTTGTGAGGAGCACCTGAAAAATATTTTTAAAAGCCATAGATAGGTCAGTCAGCTAAGAGCTTCTCTAAAGTTTGAGTCTAGTAATAGCTAACCCTGATCGCAGTTGGTCAAATTGAAGGCCCAGCATATTAGCAAAGATTAAAATATGCCAAAGATTAAGTCAAAGGCACTACCCCCTGCTATCTCCCATAGCTTAAGCTTCCCTTCCTTTGCCCTTACCCCCTTTCCACCGTCCAGGAAGGCTTCATTTCTTCCAGGTAGTGAAACATGCCTGTATTGATATTAATTCTCTTATATCTGGTTTATTTCTTTGGATGGATTGTGTTGAAAGCCAAGAGGGTGATCACTTTAGAGGCTATCCTTACAACTCTGGCAGGTAGTAGGAGAGTTAGGAACCCAAAAGGGAAAAATAATTAGTGTGAAACGAATGAGGATTTGAGTCAAAGCCAAAATGAAGAGGCTGAAAGCTCAGGAATTTTGGAGTCACCCTCATCCATCATTAAGCCCAGGACTTAAGATATTCCTTACCTACAGCATAACCTGAAACGATCCAAAATTGTCTTTTGATATCTTTGCATCTTCTTATGCTCTTGATCAAAAGCATTTTGTGAATACACTGGTCTGGCCACAACATATTGATTCCCCATGGGCTCAATCATTTTGCTTTTCTTGTCTTGGCCTAAAGGCAGAAGTCTCTGGAAGTTGGTCTCCGATGCTTCTCCTTACCTTTCGCTGGTTAAAAGCCCTGAAAATAAACAACCAAACCTGCTTCTTAAATAACTCAGAGAAAATGTGATGCAATTTACAGATGAGTGAACTCCGAACTAAATGTTACCACCTTTTGAGATCAAAAGAAGCTGGATTAAGGAACTGAGATTGTGTTTTGCCACAGTGATATTCCTCTTTACTCCAGTGAGCAGTGCTTACCCCACTGCTCTGGGGTAAGCAAACAAGATCCTTTTGAAAAAGACTGCCAAAAAGCATGAAAATTAGGCCCTGTTTGCTCATCACAGAGTCAATTTTTTACCTTTTCATCAAGGAAATGTCCTGAGTCTTTTTTTTTAATAGAAAACTTCCCAGACTTTTGGTGATGTGGTACAGAACAGAATAGACATAAAGGCAACTCTCTGAATTCAACTCAACCAGAGATGTTCCAGTGTCTTTGTTTCCCTTTTAA
This sequence comes from Pseudocheirus occidentalis, assembly GCA_028646575.1. NCBI lineage: Eukaryota > Metazoa > Chordata > Mammalia > Diprotodontia > Pseudocheiridae > Pseudocheirus > Pseudocheirus occidentalis. Next base: position 115,451,953 of record CM053597.1, on the reverse strand, counting down.
AGGTGCATTTCATCAATAGAACTCAAAGATATTAGTTTTCAAGTCATTATCCTATTTTTGTCTCTGAGAGTTTAAGTGGAGGCAGGGAGGGAAGTTACATTTTTATGTTTATCTTACAGAGAAGGACTAGAAAGAGGCCAAGTGATTTGACCAAAATGACAAATGATCAATGAAGATTCCACTCAAAATGGAAATTCAGGAAACAAAAAGATAAAAACTTCTGGGAACCAGCTTAGTACACAAAGCTAGAAGAAATGCTGCTTCATTGGCTTATATGTTGGTGGTACAGAAGTAAACCCTGCTTGCTTCTTCTTTGGACCCACACCCCTTCCCAGTGACTAGATTAGACACTAAGTTCCTCTTCTCCTTTATATCTTTTTTTTGGTAGATGTTGGGGCCCTGCGGCTTGGCATCTAGTTATAGAATGGATCCTAATTTTAGGTCTCTACGAAGTCAATATTTTGAAAACAATTAACTTCATTTTCCTTTCTCCCCATTGAATGTGGCCCAGAGTAATTCCTTTAGCTTGCTGCATGCAAATATCTGTACCATTTTATATAATTGGCTCTTGTCTTCAGTCAGTAGAATTATTACTTAAATGTTTTATTGAAAGCTAGACTTCATACCTTAGCTGTTAAGTGGATGATGTATAACAATTGCCTTTTTATCTTCATCCCTTCTCCCACTGCACACTTTTTCTCTTATGTTTATCATTTATTAGCGTGACACTCCCTATGATCACAATTTCCCTTATCATTTTATTACCTCATCATTTATCCAGATCAGTAATATCATCACTGAGTAATTCTCTCCACCCATGCTGATTGTCTATTTGCCAGTAACTTGTAGCCTTAGAAGGCTGCTTAGGGGTCTGAGAGGGTGAGTGACTTGCTCATGATCACATAGCATAAGGCTGAGTCTGATTGGAATCCGTATCATCTGCTTTCTAATGCCAGTCTGTTATGTGTTACAGCACACTAATTTTATATGTACCTGGATTCATGAAAAAAAAATGCGTGATGGATAAAAGTAGACTGCAGCAAATTACCAACATAGATTTGTACATGGATGGCATAAAAAACATCACCAAGGTCAGGGAGGTCAATTGATAATATAATGAGAATGAAGACCAACCAAAATGGTCCATTAGTGTAAAGGTATAAAAAAAACTGGAAGACCGATTGGGTGGATCCTCTCTGAAAAACTTTCAAAAGGACAAAGATAAGAATTTTGTAGGAGAGAAGGTAGGGAAGGATTACATTTTGTACACACCAGTAAAAACAATGGATGATAATAACAACAGCTCACATTTATACAATGTTTTCAGGTTTAAAAAGTGAGCGCCGACTAAGAATCTAAATATCTCTATTCTTTATTACATATGTTCCATTTCCTGACCTCACCCATCTTTATTCTGCATCGTTATATTGCACTGTCTTGTCTTTTTATCACCTCTATAACTAATAGTGAAGGTGAGGGTAGCAAGGTGCGGAGTCAGAAGCTGTAGTCTGGAATCCTTGCTTCTGGGTTCTAGTCTCAACTTTGGACTTTATTCCTTTTGTGACCTTGGGCAAGTCAATTATGTTGCTTATGTTATAATAGCTATTCCTTTCAAGTGTGAGTTGGACTAAGCTTACTAAAGGTTCTTTCCACTTTCAAATTCTGTGATTAACCTTTTTAGATCTTAGTGTACTATTTATAAAGTGATGAAACTAGACTAGTTTTGTAGGGTTTCTGCCCACTTGAAAAACCTTCTCTTCTCAAACCATTCCCCACCTCTGCCTCAGTTTAAAAAAAGATCACTATTTATCAGTTCCCTCTTGTTCTCCTTACTTTTGCACTTCAAATTCCCTCAACAACTTTCCCTACTTTTTCCTCCTTTAAGTCATAAGGGAACACCCCCAGCCTCTCTGAGTCTTTGATTCCATTCTCTTATATCTCCTTTGGGAGTTTACTTGGGAGCTTGATCACTCCTTGCCTCTTTATGATCTCTCATTTTCCACTAATTTTTTTTTTTTTTTGCTTTTTGGAGGGCAGTTGGGGTTAAGTGACTTGCCCAAGGTCACATGGCTAGTTTTTGTGTTAAGTGTCTGAGGCCGGATTTGAACTCAGGTCCTCCTGACTCCAGGGCTGGTGCTCTATTCACTGTGCCACCTAGCCACCCCCCACTAATGTTTATGTACTTTAATATTCCACAAATATGCTCAAATCTCTGCCATCTTTCATAAAAAATCTTTCACTTAACCCTGTCATCCTATCATATATATCATCCTCCTTTTTGTATCCAAACTCCTAAAAAAAGTTTCCTCATGTATTGCATTTTAATTTTCACTCACTTCTCAAACCCTTGTAATGTATCTTCTCAACCAACTACTTAACTGAAAGCAGTTTCTCCAAGGGTGTCAGTCTCTTAAATGCTAAATTCAATCTCAGTCTTACTGACTTTTCTGTGGTTTTTACCACTGTTGACCACTTCCTCTTCTTAAATACTCTCTCTCTCTCTCTGACTTTTCAATATATTGAACTCTCTTGCTTCTCTTATTCCCTGTCTGACTATTCTAGCTCAGATTCCATGTCTTACTATCTGGATGTGGTTCTTCTCCTGGGCTCTATCCTAGGTCCTTTCCTTTTTTCTTTCTACATTCTCTTTTAGCAATTCCACTAGCTCTCATGGGTTCAATTATCTCTGTGTAGAAGAAATCTATACTATTCAGCTCTCCTTTGTCTTGTGAGCCATAATGCTGAATTAACAACTGCCTGCTATGTATCTTTATCTAAATGTTCTAGTAGCATCTCAAACCAAATATATACAAAACTGAACTCATTGTCTTCCTCTACATTAAAAAAAAGACTAAAGGGAGCTTTCTTGATTCCCCCAGTTGACCTGATTCCCCCCCAAATTATTTTGCATTTACTCAGCATTTTTTTTATCCACTCCTCTGTGTACATTTTGCATTTTCACTGACTCACAGTAGAAAGTACCTTGAGAAAAAAAAATTAAAAAAAGAAAGTACCTTGAGGGTAGGGATATTTTGATGTTTTATCTTTTATCACCTACGATATATATATATATATTTATACATACACATATATATAATATAATATAATCACCAGTGATTGGTATATAGTAGATATTCAGTAAATACTTGTTGGATTTAATTGAATTATGAATCAAGGAATTATAACATTACATCCTGTGCTAAGATTGTTGAACTTAGATTTATTTATGAGACTCTGTCCCTGTTCCATTCTGGAATGACCTAACCACTGCTTCCATTGTTCTGACCACCATCACAACTCATGTTTAACTTCCTCAGCGCTGACCCTCTCCACCCTCTGCTTTGCTTCCCACTTAGACATCTGACTGTAGAGGCAGATGGAAAAGTGGGAAATCAACCATCAATACATATTAATTAAGTGCCTACTATATGCTAAATTCTTGGTATTCTAAGATGGAATTAATACAGTCCCTGCCCTCAAAGAGACAACATGTACTTATAAAAGTGTTAACATCTTGTTATAATGATTAGTTTATTTTCAGTCTAGGGAGCAATATAATGGTCCTTAGAGTCTGCTTGGTTTCCTTCTCTTTGGCATTAAGGGAGTTTATTTTAAATGAAAAGTTCTGAGTTTAGTCATAATTGCTTCAGATTTCTAGTAGTAATAAATTCCTAACCCAAGATAGAGATGAAGTCATCTCCCTAATCTCACATATTTATATGTTATCTCTAGTTACCTCCTGCCCCTTTTGTGGAAGTGGTAAAAGTCGGCTTACGTAGAAACACTAGGATCATGAAGTAATAGATTATATGATGGTGTCTGAGGATAGACAATTATTGGGAAGGGAAGACGGGGGAAAAGTTGACCTTTTCTTGGGATTCTCCTCAGCTTAGACCCTCCTCTCAGCAATGCCTGAAGAGCCAGAAGTTTTCTCAGTATCTCTCTTGTCTTCCAGAACTCTTCAGTCTAATTGCTCAGAATCTCTTTTCTTCCTTCCCTTCTCCACCCCCCAATCTCTCCCTTTTATAGAAAGTAGTTAAGGTATGATCTAGTGTCTTCCCCATGATGGCTTTGATTGATCCAAGAAGATTTATAAGCCTTGTTCATACTTAGCCCTGATTGTTTAGTTCAATAATAAAAAGTAGTTACATCCAATCAAGACATCAGAGCCAAATGGGACCATTTCAACTTCATTCTTGCATATGCACAGACAGACTTTTTAGAAAAGGAGTAGAATACTAGTTTTAGGAGAGAGGGCACTGGCGACTTCTGGGCTGATATAAAGAATGATGCTTCAACTGAGCTTCTGAAAGAATTATTTTGCATTTACTCAGCATTTTTTGTATGCGCTCCTCTGTGTACATTTCATAATTTCCCTGACTCACAGTAGAAAGTACCATGAGGATAGGGATATTTTGATGTTTATCTTTTTATCACCTGTGATGTGTATATTTACACACACCCACATATAGTATAATGTAATCAGCAATTCGAATTCAAAGAATTAAAAGTGAGGAGAGGTATATTCCAGGTATGGGAGACAACCATTGCAAGTTCATGAAGACAAGGGATGGAGAATTATGTGACTAGGTCATGTATGTGTAGAGGGGAATAATGTAAAAGAAGACTAGAAAAGGAGGGAGGGGATAGGTTGTGAAGAGCTTGAAATGCCCACCAGAGGACTTGATAGTAGATTCTAGAGGTAGGAAGGAGCCGCTGAAGCGTATGCCAGCTAGGCCCCTGGTGGGCAGACCACTAGATCTGGGAGTCAGGAAAACATGATGACACGACTATAGGGAGATGACGTGATTCTACCTGCTGTGCCTTAGCAAGATCACTTTGGCAACTATGAAGGATGGACTAGAAAAGGGAAAGGCTTGTGACAAGAAGGCCAAGTAGGAGACTGTTGTAATAGTCCAGGTGAGAGGCCTGAACTACAGTCCCCCAACCTTGTGAAGAGAGAGAAGGGGCTAAATTTGAGAGATGTAGAGGAGTCCTCCCTTGAAGAGAGGGGGGAGGCTCAGGTTGGGGGCGGAGCCGAGATGGCGGCATAGAAGCAGCAAAGCACCGCAGCTCCCACACAAACATGCTAAAAAAATCATAAAATGGAACTCTAAAACAGATTTTCAAGCTCCAAAACTCTCCACAAGACAGAAAGCACATCTGTTGCTACAGGCAGCGCAGCAGGCGGGGCTCTTCACAGCAGTCTGGGACCCGGGCCGAAACCCAGCCTGCTCAGGCCTTGGGGCATCGGGCGGGGAGCCTCGACTATAGGAGAGCAGATCGGCTGCACTGGAGGCACAGTTACCACATTTATCAGGCCAGAAGACAAAAAGGCTAAGAGAAAGGTCAGTGGATTTTGCTAACTGGGGAGGAGAAGAGCGGGTCCGGCCAAACTGCTCCCAG
>CM053597.1:115396196-115446047 GCA_028646575.1 Pseudocheirus occidentalis | reverse complement strand
GTGGGAGGGGTCTTACAGTGGGATCAATGTTCTGGGCTGGGGGGTAGGAGCAAAAAGGGGAGAAAATCTGTAACTCAAAACCTTGTGGAAATGAATGATGTAACCAAGAAAATAAATTAAAATTTAAAAAAAAAGAAAAAAAGAAGAAGAGAGGGGGGAGCCTTGGGTCCGAATCCCATCTCCAATACTCACTGTCAGTGTGGCTATGGGCAATTTGCTTAATCGCTCTTAACTGCGGCTTTGTTATCTGTAAAGTGGGATAGTACCCACAGTACTCACCACAACCTAGTTTTTGTGGGCAATAAATGAAATCATTATATAAAATCTTTTGGAAACCTTAAAGAGCTATGTCAATCTTAGCTATTTGTGTGGGTTCCGTGTGCTTTTGAGGTGACTTTTGACTCCCCTACTGCTGCCCTTTCTGGGTTGAGAAGGAGCATAATATAGTAGATATTGCAGAACGTGGACTCAGGAAAACCTGGGTTCAGTTCTTGCCTCAGACACTTAACCTCTTTTGGCCTCAGTTTTATTTTTTTTTTATTTTTTGGCCTCAGTTTTGTTGTCTGTGAAATTGGTTGGACTTAATGCTTTCCAAGGTCTCTTCTAACTCTCAGTCTATGATCCTATGATGTTTGATCAGAATTCTTTTTTTTTTTTCCTTTTTGTAGGGGGAAGGCAGGGCAGTAAGTGACTTGCCTAAGGTCATAGGCTAGTAAGTGTTAAGTGTCTGAGATTGGATTTGAACTCAGGTCTTCCTTAGTCTCAGGCCGGTGCTCTATTCACTGCGCCACCTAGTTGCCCCCTGAATTCTTTCCAAAGCATCCCTGGACCTTCATTTTATTTGTTTCTGCCTTAGTAATATAACTCTGCATTGAATTTCTTAATGTCAGTGGCACAAAAGACCATATGGTAAATGGGAAAGAGCATTAATTAATCTTGGAATCAGAAGAATCAGTTCTGCCACTTATTAGAATGGAATGAAGTGCCAGGGACTGTGCTAAGCACTTCATTTGGGGAGGTAGCTGCTATTGTTATCCTCAGAGTAGTAGCCATCTAAGGTCAGATTTGAGCTCAGGTTTTCCTGATTCCCAGATCTAGTGCTCTGTCTACCAGTGGCCTAGCTATCTATGTGGCCTGTGACCTTTCCTAATCTCTAAAATGGAGATAATAACATCTTCACTGGGTTGTTATGAGAATCAGAAGAGATAACACTTTAAAACACTATAAAAATTTTAGCTATAAATTGTTGCTATTCAGCCTACTTAGCCTTAGGATGAATTTGCCAATCATATGTTTGAGAGGAAGTTTTACTTACATATTAATCAATGTAAAATGTCTCCATAAATGGGAAGAAAGCCCCCTAAACTGAATTATACATTCTTGTTGCTTTGCTCCTGATACTTTTCACCATGTTTTCCACAGAGTGTATCAGGAGAGCTTTTTTTTTTTTTTTTAAAGGGTTTTATCTTCTTTAAGTCATGTTTCTGGTATTTTGCTCACCACCATTCCAAAAGCTTCTCTCATACCCTTCTGGCTTTGTTTCTAAAGGCTGAAGGCAATCTCCTGGACTCCATTTCTCCAGTTTGTTAAATAGATCTACCAGAAATTTCCTCTTTCCTACCCCCAGCTGCCTATCCTAAAGAAGTTAGGAGGCAGAGGTCAGGAATCAAAGACAGGTTTGAGACAAGTCTCTCCAAAGATCAGAATAAAAGACCTTCAGGATACATTCCACTCACTGTTTTTCCTCATATCACTGCCATATCTTTTCCTCTAAAGTTCCTGGCTTCTGTTCCAGGTGGAACAGCCTCAGCGCTGAAAGTACCACCCTGGCAGTGCCCCTGCCAAGGAGCAGCTAAAAACAGGCGTCTTTTTCTGACATTCTTGAGAATGACCTACCTTAGTCAGGAATCCACAAAGGATTTTATTTGACCTGCCCTCCTCCTACCAGTCCCACCCTGAAGGAATGTCATCTTCCTCTCAGTTTTCCCTGCAAAATGCCCTCCTATCCCTGGCATCCCAGTTTCCCTTTATGATCTGTGATCTTGGTGGCAGCATGGTATAGTGGGAAGTAGGTTGGATTTGGGATGAGAGAACTTGGGTCTGAATCTCCCTGTACCACTTACTACCTGTGTGACTTAGAGAAGCACTTCACCTCAGTTCCTTATCTGTCAAATGGGGTGGGGGTGGATTAGATGGTCTCTGAAGACCCTTCCAGTCCTAAATCTATGGTTCTGAATCCTTATAATGGAGGTATTCCTCTTAATTAAGCTCATCTTCTTACTGGTTTATCACATTTTCCCAATGCTTCTCCTAATTTGGTGAGATTTTCAGGTTGAATTTCATTTGCTGGGATCCTTCCCTCTTGGACACTTCTAACTATCCCAATCTTCTCACACTTTTCCAGTTTCATTTTACTTTTCATAAGGTACCGTTTGGATAATCTGCCCCATGAGCCATTAACTTGTTTCTGTCCAGTGGTTGCGGTGATATTCTTTAGTCACTCCCATTAGTCTCATCCCCCTTTTTTTTTTTCTGAGCAAAACGTTCATTCTGATAGCTACTCACAGAACATACTGTAGCATGCCCTGTCTCTTCTACTTAATTCTTCCAGCTGATTCCTTGAAATGATCCCAGTATTGGTAATAGGCAAATTTTGGAAGTGGGAAAAACATATGTTTGGTACCTCGTGTACATAATTACTGTGTCTTCCTCAGTCCTCTGAGACTTAATAATGCCTCACTGTGACTTTGGTGCATTTCAGTAGACACTTATTATGGGCCTCCTTTATGCAGAACATACTAGGTACTGGGGAAATAAAAGTTTAGCCAAGACACGGCCTCCACCTTTAGGGAGCTTATCGTCTAAGAAGGACAGTCACAACTAGGAATTTTTGTGACTGGACCAAGTACCACGAACTGCCCAGGGACAAGCAGCACAAAATACTCAAAAAGTTGGGGGAGAAGGGAGACAGGAACTGTGGATCACCAGTATGAAGCCACCGCCATTGCCTTACAAGTAAAGCAAAAGAAGGTAGGAATGGAGCATCTCCTGGCCTGTCATCTGGGAGATTTCTATTTTAATAAATTACTCTTACAAATATGTGTTAAAACACTATTGATGATACTTGATGTTGCTAAATGATTCCAACTATTATTAGCACCTTCTCAAGTTGTCATCCTCTATACCTAGACCTCAGGCAGGTCACTTAACCCTGTTTGCCTCAGTTTCCTTATCTGTAAAATGAACCAGAGAAGGAAACAGCAAACCATCTCAGGAACTTTGCCAAGAAAATCCCAAATGGGGTTTTAACAAGTTAGACTCGACTGAACAATAAAATTATGTAAATGCAACGTGGTATAGAGGCTAGAAGATGGGCCTTAGTACCCAGAAGACCTGGATCTGGGTTTTGCCTCTGACACTAGGTGATTGTGTGACTCTAGGTGTGTAACCTGATCTTTCAGTGCTCTAGGCAACTCATTAAGACTAAGTGGTAGAGAGAGTGTTAAACTGCAGTGGGAGAGGAAGCTCTTATCACTAAAACCACAGATTTAGTCCCTATCACTTTAATTTGGTTTCCTGGGCAAAGCCTTGATCACTCCCCACTTGTGTAAGGGGTTAAGGCACAAATAGACATAACTATATTACACAATACTACATGATAATTGCACTTATTCGGTCATGTCCATCTCTTTGTGACCCCATTTGGGGTTTTCTTGGCAAAAATATTGGAATGGTTTGCTATTTACTTACCCAACTCATTTTACAGATGAAGGAACTGAGAGGAACAGGGTTAAGTGACTTGCCCAGAGTCACACAGCTAGTAGGTGGCTGAGATGAGGTTTGAACTCGGAAAGATGAGTCTTCCTAACTCTAGGCCTAGCACCTTTCCACTGTGCCACCTAGCTGCTGGATAAGTATAACCAAGAGTTCAAAGCACTCGAGGGGGAAAGTCATTTCAAACTAAGGAGAGCAGAGAAAGCTTCATGGAGGTGGCGGTGCATTTGGCTTAGAGGTTGGGTAGGAATTAAATAGGAAAGAGCAGGAGAATAGCATTCCGGGCATTGGGGGAACAATAGTAGTGCCAGCTTCCCAGGGTTTTCTTGAAAATGAAATGAGATGTTTGTAAAGTAAATGCTAGCCAATTAATCATGAAGAATGGAATAGTACTATACTTTAAAGAGCTGTGAATACCAAGAAAAGAAATTTGACTGTTATTCAGTAAGTAAGAGTAATTCCTCCCTACGTGTAGATGGAATTGGAGTCCAGGAATATCTAGGTTTGAGTCCTGCTTAAGATATTTACTAGTTATGGGGACATAATTTATCCTCTGCACCTCTTTTTCCTAATCTGTAAAGTAAGCATAACAGCACCTAATTGTTTTAGCAAACCCTAAAGTTCTGTATGACAGAGTTGTCATTACTACCATCCTTCAGGTTCCTTGCTTTTCTTGGGAATGAATTTTAATTACCATTTTAATGGCCAATAATGGTTTACTTTGTTATCTTCCTTAGATAATATTTACATTTTTAACAGCTGCCTTTAACTAATGGTGGAAATTATAAGGAATATGGCAGGCAGGTTGCAAGAATAGCTTTGCCAGGCCTCCCTCCCCCCAGCCCTCCAAATAAGGCCTTGATTATACAAGTATATCCTTCCAGACTTAAGAATTCTCCTTGTGATAGCAGGCAGATTCTTTTAAATCAGTGAGTCAGTCAACAAGCATTTGTTAAACATTTCCTATTTGCCAAGCACTTGGCTAAACCCTGGGGAAAGAAAGGGAGGTAAGAAACAGTCCCTCCTCTCAAGGAGCTCATATTCTAGGGCGGGAAGCAACAGTAATGTAATGTACAAACAAGACATTTATTTATATACAGAGAATTCACTGGAAATAATCTCAGAGAGAAAGAAGCAGATTGAGGGATATCAGGAAAGGTTTCTTACAGTAGGTGGGATTTTAGCTGAAACTTGAAGGAAGCCAAGAAAGCTAGGAGGTGGAGGTGAGGCTCACCAGGGGTGAACATGCCAGGCCTGAGGGACAGCCTGTGAAAATGCCTGGAGATGGGGTGTCTCGGGAGAAATAGCAAGGAGGCCCCTGGCACTGGAAAGTAGAAGATAGAGGGTGATAAAGTGGAAGTAGACTGGAAAGATAAGAAAGGGTGTAAAAGTCAAACAGAGGATAGTCTGTTTGGCTCCTGCGGTGGCAGAGAGATGCTAGAGTTTACTGAAAAGGTGGGAGGCATGTTCAGACCTGTGCTTTAGGAAGATTACTTTGATAACTGAGTGGAGAATAGTCTGGAGTGGGGGGAGATTTGAGGCAAGGAGAACAACTGGGGGGCTCTCTGTCACAGTAGTCTAAGAGGTTGGGTGGGGGCAGTGTCAGAGGAGGGAAATGTATAGGAGAAATCACCATGTGTCTTTCACGCTCTTAAACCATTTCCACTACATAAATTAGTAGCTGTTTCTTGGTTCAGAGTCCCTTCTACCTCTGTCTTATCTCCTTCCCCCCTAAACCTATACCTGGTCCCCCCAATCACCTATCACTGTGAATTACTCTAGATCAGCGGTTATCAACCTGTGGGTTATGTTCAATTTAAATATATCCTGCATATCAGATATTTATATTATGATTCATAACAGTAGCAAAATTACAGTTATGAAGTCGCAACAAAAATAATTTTATGGTTGGGGGTCACCACTGTATTAAAGGGTCGTGGCATTAGGAAGGTTGAGAACCACTGCGATGGTTCAGTGGGTAGAACACTGGGTCTGGAGTCAAGAAAACCCGAATTCAAATCCAGCTGCAGACACCCAATAGCTGTGTGACCCTGGGCAAGTCACTTAACCTCTCTTTGCTCTAGTTTTCTCATCTATAAAATGGAGCTAATAATAGCACCTACCTCATGGAGTTGTTGTGAGGCTTAAATAAGATGATATTTGTACTTGACAGGTAGTGGGCTCTTCATAAATACTTGTTCCTTCCCCTTCCCACTATTATCCCTTGGAGGCAGCATTTAGGATAGGCCCCTAAATATCTTCATATAGATGCTCTACATTACTTGATTATCAACCTTCTTGGAAACTTAAGGGGTTTTGATTATAAAAATGAGACTTATTGGAAAAGAGAAATGAACATATATGCAGTAAAACTTCACGTGATAATGTAGGGGAGGCAGAAAGAAAATCATGGGAGTACCCATTCAGGTCCCTGGGATATCTGGGAACAAGCTTAAAGACGGTGTTTTGTTTTTTTCCAGAACGGTCTAGATAATTTGCCCAGTTTTCTATTTTGCATAGAATTCAGTCTTTTTTTTTTTTTTTTTTGTAGCATGTACCTATTTGACAGTCTGCTGAAGCCCATGGTGCCCTTCATAGAATAATGGTCTTAAATGCACAAAATTAAAAAAAATGAGATCACAAAAGAAACCAATTATGTTACAATTATAGTTATCAAAATCTATTTTAAAAAAATCAAAGTGGGTTGGCTAGGTGGCTCAGTGAATAGAGTACCAACCCTGGAGTTAGGAGGACCCGAGTTCAAATACGGCCTCAGACACTTAACACAAAAAATTAGCCATGTGACCTTGGGGGAAGTCACTTAACCCCAATTGCCCTACCTTCCCCATACCAAAAAAAATTTTTTAAGTAAAAAATCTTTAAAAAATCAAAGTTTATGAAAAACCAGGTTAAGTAAACTAGTAATAACTAAAAGAATATGTTGTTGTTCAGTAATTTTTCAGTTGTGTCCAACTCTTTGTGACCCTATTTGGGTTTTCTTGGCAAGGATACTGGAGTCGTTTGCCATTTCCTTCTCCAACTCATTTTACAGATGAGGAAACTGAGGCAAACAGGATTAAGTGACTTGCCCACACAGCTAGCAAGTGTCTGAGGCCAGAATTAAACTCATGAAGATGAATCTTTCCGCTTCTAGGTTTCATACTCTACCCATTACACCCCCTAGATGCCTCTAAATAAGATACTCTTTAAAAAAATATATTATATTATATTTATTTATTTATTTTTTGCTTTTTGGAGGTGAGAAGGCAGGGCAATTGGGGTTAAGTGACTTGCCCAAGGTCACACAGCTGGTAAATGTTAAGTGTCTGAGGCTGCATTTGAATTCAGGTCCTGCTGGCTCGAGAGCTGGTGCTCTACTCACTGCACCACCTAACTGCCCCTAAATAATATATTCTTGCATTATTTTTCCAAAATTACTAAAAATATAATTTATTTAATCCTTGTTTATCTATAAGCATCTTTATGTACCTTAGTTTATTTTATGGATTACCTCCACTTTAGGAAAAAAACAAACAACCAAAACTAGCACTGAAGTTCTACTCTGATGTCTCACAGCAGGATGGAGGCGACCTTGGGCTCCCAAAGATCAGATACAACAGTGGAAAACAAGCTCAGCAGGTCTTACCAAACTATCTGTATGTATGGCATCTGCTTAACCACCTGAGTCTGGGAAGTCCGTTACTCTCAGACTGGCTGCTGGGTGATTAGTTATTTTGGCAATAACAATTTGTGAAGTTTGCCCACTAAGCTGTCAGATGACGTTCTGCGTCAGTGAAAGGCATACATACACTGATGAAATAACAGATTTTGAAGTATTTGAAATATGACCATCACTACATTGCCTGAACTACTAATAACCAAATTGAGCGTAACTTACTGGAGCGTTTTAGCCACCATTCCCCCAGATGACTGCTGTAATCCTGCACTTCACTTTAGTTGTGTTGGTCAAGTCTGTGAGTATGTTCCAGTTGATAATTGTATCGATGAGAGTTGAAATATGCAGTCAGTTTAATTCAGAGGATGAGAGAGTCTTATATACTTGAGAATAGCTATCATACCTCAATCCTTGTCACTCTCACCCCAAGCCTTCTACTCTCTAGGTTAAAGGTCCCTTGTTCTTTCTGTCAGTCATATAATATGGGTGCCTATCCCTTCCACATCTGAGTTGCCCATCTCTGGATGTATCCCAGCCTGTCAATGTCCTTTCTTAAATGTGGCACTTAGAACTGAATACAGTACCCTAGATGTCATCTAATCAGGGAAAATTATAATGTGATCTTCCCAGCTCCAGGCACAAGTTTTAATGCAACATAAATTTTACTTAGGTAGAGTGTGTATGTGAGTGTGTGTGTGTGTGTGTGTGTGTGTGTGTGTGTGTTGGGGGTATTGGGGGTGTTGCAGCCATATTTCACTGCTGACTTTTATTGAACTTTCAGCTGACCAAACTTCCAGATCTTTTCCATATAAATGATCTAGTTATATTTCTCCTATCCTGTACTTGCACATTTTTTTAACCCAAGTATAGGACTTTACATTTATCCCTGTTACATTTATTCTTTGGTGTTCATTCTAGCCAATTGAGACTTTTGGGATCCTAATTCTGCCTCATTGCTTCTTGCATATTTGGTAAACATGCAATTCTCTGTAGCTTATCTCCGTGATCATACTGAGCTAGGTAGGACCCAGAAGTAGTTGTTTACCATTTTTGCCTTTTGGATAATTCAGCTTAATTAAACGAACACCTCTCTCCTCCAAGTTAAATGTTAAACATCTCCATTTCCTTCAATGTCTCCTTCTGTAGGCCTGGGTCTCTGCCAGACTCTGTGTGGTGGTGCCATGGGGATTACAAAAGACAGGGTCTGTACCCTTAAGAAGAGTGGGATTTATTTGAGAAGATAAGAACACACAGGAGACCGTACAGTAACAATGCAAGACACTACATGATTGTGTTGAGATGAAAGACATCTCAACAATATGTGCTGCACATGTTCAGAGGGAGGGATGAATGGAGGCTAGGGTAGTTGGGGAATGCTTCATAGAAAATTTGGGCACGAATTGAGCCTTAAAGGAGATGGAGGGGGGCAGCTAGGTGGCTCAGTGAATAGAGCACCGGCCCTGGAATCAGGAGGACCTGAGTTCAAATTTGACCTCAGACACTTGACACACTTACTAGCTGTGTGACCTCAGGCAAGTCACTTAACCCCAATTGCCCTCCCCTACCCCTCCAAAAAGCATTAAAAAAAGGAGTTGTATGATCAGTACAGATGGAGAAAGAAAAGGAGAGGAAAAAAATAAGCACATTTTTTTGTGAGCCAATAGAGAAAAACTTTGTGAGCCAAAGAGAAAACAAACCAATAGGCTGGAGAAAAGACTTTATTTCAGAGATAAATTTAAATGGGCAAAGGATTAGGAAGACTACATAATAGAAAAAATGCTTAATCTCTATCGACTACCTTTCAATTCAATAAGAAAAAATTTTCAGTGCAACCTACATTGATAATATAGGCTGTCTTCTCAAGGGATTTGCAATCACACATAAAGGAGAATACCTACCATGGACACTTTCTGGAGAGCAGTTCTCCTCCGTGTGTGTGTGTGTGTGTGTGTATGTGTGTGTGTGTGTATGGAGTGCCCAAGACAACTGCCCCAAGCTTGCACGGTCACAGGAGAGGCGGCATCCTGGCTATCGTGGCATTTTCCAAGACTAGATAAAACCAGGCAGGCCACGGCACAGGTGCCTTGGGAAAGCATTAGTGGCATTTATCAGAAGCACTCTGCACACGCTAGCCACGCACATGCTTTTCTTTCCTTTCTCCTTTTCTTCTTTGTCTATTTTTTTTCTCCCCCTTTTCTTCATCTAACAAGTCAATTGATAAGCATTTATTAAGCCTCTACCATGTTCCAGGCACAATAGGGGCACAAAGGCAAAAGTGGAACAGTCGCCCCCATCCAAGGATAATGATGATGATGATGATGATGGTGACATAATAGCTAACGGTTATGTAGCACTTACTTTGTGCCAGGCACTATGCTAAAGCGCTGTACAGTTTTTATCTCATCTGATCCTTACACCGAACTTGGGAGATAGGTGTTATTATCAGCTTCATTTTACAGATGAAGAAGAAACTAAGGAAAATAGAGCTTAAGTATTAAGTCATAGTTAGTATCTGAATTCAGATTTGAACTGAGGTGCTCTTAGCTCCAGCTCTGAGCTCTAACCATTGCTCCACCTAGCTTACGTTCTACTGGAGACGTTCCAGTGGATTAGGTCTGCCAGTAGCATCCATGGATAATGCTGAGCACCGGAAGTAGCACTTGGTTCAAAAAGATGGATGAATTCTGGAATAGAGAGGTCTTCTCTACACTCCTTCCAATCTTCTAGAAATTAACAGCCTGCTATATTGTACTTGGTACAAATGCAATATTGTTGCTCACCCTCATTTATGTAGTATTGGGCAGCACAAGAATGAATAACTATTACCCCTCTTTTACAGAAGAAAGTAATGCAGAGAACTTGAATAATCACTACAACTTCAAGACTAATGGGTGCTAGAAGTGAGACACAAATTCAGTTCTCCTAACGCAGATCTAGTGGTTTTTTCATTCCATTAACTTGCCTTTCTACTATGGCATCATCGAAGTCATAGAATACTGCCTAGTCTGACCCTCTCCTTATGCAGATGAGGGAACTGGGGGCCAGCTAGATGAACTGACTTATCCAAGATTATTTGGCAAACCTCACTCAAGACAAAACAAACTTCCCCCAAATAGCTTCAAGTTGAGCATTTATTTAGTATCCTTTGTGGTCCAGACACTGTGCTAAGTGTTAGGGATAAAAAGAAAGGTAAAGACAGATTCTGCCTCTCACGGCTGTAAGAAAATACATGTTATTCTCTGTGTTCTGCAGAAGATATTTGTTAAGATCACTTGCTCAAAGGATAGATCCCAGATCTCCTTCCCTTGTTTTAGGTATAGCCACAAAGACAAAATGAAATGAACAGTTGAGAGAGCCATTAAAATCTTTCAGGCAAGAACCTTTGCAAGTCTGAAAAAGTTGTTTTTAGCTGAAACTATCCCAATTGTCAGCTTTCATGAATACAGTCCACAGAATAATTGATCAAATATTTACTTCATTTTGATAGATACAGATTGACTGTCCCAAACACTGTCCACCAGAGTATAGTTTATGAAATGCTATAGCACATATAAACTTGCATAGAAGAAAGAGCTAAACCTATCAGTACATTATTTTTGTATAAAAAAATTTGCTCAAGACTATCTGTCCTCCTCAAGGTACTTCTAAGATTAAAACTTCCTACCTTCAGTCAGAAGCATATCATACCTAAGAGGCCAAGTATGAGTAAAAGAAATTCTACTCCTACCTGCTACCTCCTTGGTGATGTTCATCAAAGACAGAGCAAGAATCTCATGGTAAAGCAGAGCCAATGTTTCTGAAAGACAAGGTACATAGCAATGTGTGTTCACTCACTTTGACTGTTTCCATATGGATCGAACTTTCTTATATATAAGACTGAGAGGAAATAAACTTACTATCAGCTTTAATAGCTAACTTTCATTAACTTTTACAACAATGGAGAGACTGCACTGTGGTCTTGACCTTTGAGACTCTGGTCTCTAAGTAGAGGTGGTGATGGCAACCAGCTTCCTTAAGTCCCTTGGAAAGCCATGAAACTGAAGATTGATGTGTCTTTGTGAATGGCCTTGGTTGATTTCCAGCCATTTGTATAACAAATATCTATACAAGAGATTAAACCTCAGAATAGAGATACATATCCCCCATACTTTATCTTGTGCGGTTCTGGCTGATATCACAAATTAAGTTAAGGCTCAGATGGGGACGTTTAAGATGAGAGAGAATTTCATAGCAGGGAGGGGACCATAGTAGAGACCATTTAGAGCACTGCTTCATTTTACAGCTGGATGTAAATTGAGGAAATCGAGACCTAGAGCATATAAGTTGACCTGCTCAAAGCTACATAGGTAATATGGACATAAGCTCATTAGAACTCAGGTCTTTTTATTCTTATTCTTATTCCACTCAAAACCCAATTCTGTCTGTGGCATACTCCAGAGATGCACAAGGGTACACAGGTCAGAATCTGGTACAATGATTGCCCTTGAAGCAAGAGTGCTTCATAATGAAATAATTTGACAGTCTCACTCAATGACATGCCTTTTTAATTAATAATGACAATACAATTTCAGTAAAACAGAGCATTTTGCTTCTTGGAGTCTCTTCACAAAATACCAAAAATCGAAGGGAATCTCAGAGGCTAACTAATATAAAACAGAATTGAACTAGCTGGCCTCTAAGGTCTCTTCCAACTCAAGATCTAAGATCCTACAACGTTCCTGACAAGTGGCTCATTAGTGAGCCTCTACTTGATGCAATAAGGATCTTACTATGTTTTCAGGCTGCCCATTTGACATTTGAATGACTGTAATTGTTAGGAAATTTCTACCTTAAAATTTCCATTCATTATTCCTACTTATGCCCACAGAGGTCAAGCAAAACAAATTTAATCCTTCTTACACATGATAGACATTTAAATCCTCAAAAGCAATTGATCACAGCCCTATTACGTCTTTTTTTCGCCCCAAGACAAACATCCCCAGGTTCTTCATATGGCATCTGGTTTTGATCTAGTTTGCAAATGTCTTCCCTAAAATGTGTTGCCCTTCAGGTGTATTCCTCTTTTAGTTATACTCTCTGCTTCACATCAATTTCTAAGTTCTTTTCATGTTTCTTGGAATTGTTCCCTATTTGCAATTTCTTATGGTGCAATCAAATTCCATTATATGCATGTATCACAGTTTATTCAGGCATCCTCCTATTAATGGGCATTTTGTTTCCTTTTTTTTGCCAGCACAAATGAGCTGTTCTGACTGTTTTGATATAAATATGGGAGCTGATGACTTAAAGAGATTTTCCTGCACTACATATGTAGGAAAAGCCAGCAATGTGGCTAGGTCAGTGAAGGAATGACCTTGACTTCCTTGGCTTAGATTTGTTTTCAAAATAGATGCAAAGTCTTTTGGGTTTTCAGAATTAGTCCTACAACTCTGTAGGGTTTTTGTGGCAGATTTCCATTGAAATGAATTTGGGGGCTACTGGGTCTCCAATATAATTTTTTTTCTTTGTCTTTTGGAAGGGGGAAGGCAGGGCGATTAGGGTTAGGGGACTTGCCCAAGGTCACATGTCTATTAAGTGTAATGTGTCTGAGGTCAGATTTGAACTCAGGTCCTCTTGACTCCAGGGCCAGTGCTCTATTCATTGTGCCACCTAGCCACCCCTCCAATATAAATTTAGAAGGGAGTCATATAGATTTACCAAATGACCAGGAGGTTGAGTGAAAAAGATAGAACTGAGCCTCAAAGTACTAGCCATTGGCCTAAGGAACTTGATGCTTGCGACAAAGAATCTGATGCTGGTATGAGTAAAACTATGCAAGGAACAAAGAGATGATCCTCTGGGGGGGATATGGGGATAGGGGGAAAGAGGGCAAGGGCAAGAATCTGTAAAGCTACCTCTTTCCCCCTGCTCCAGACTGCTAGTCAGATGGGTATAAGGACTACTACTTTTGGGCTCTTACACTAAAAGACAAAGTCAGAGGCCTCTTTTCTGACAAGGAATAAAAAATATTATGGCCAAGAACTGGCTAAAATTAAAAGTTCAATGTGGAAATTTGTTTTGAATATCTATACATGTTTGTAATGGTTTTTATTTTTCTCCCCTTCTCAATAATGCAAGGGAGGGAATTGGGAACTAATGGGAAGGGAGAGAATCTGGAACTGAAAATAAAATAAAATCGAAAGAAATGAAAAGCTGGAAGCAAAGAGATACTTCATAACCATGTTTCTAGCAGGCAGTGTCCAATAGATAAGATACATGCAGCACATAGCATTTGGTGGAAATGATGCATCAAAGAAAGCAGATTTAACTATAAGTTCAGTGGAGTATCATCTGACAGAAACTTCATGCCTGGCAGAGAAGACACATCAGGGGAGACCTTCCAGGAGTGACAACATCAGAAAATATCAACAGGTTAGGGCCATACCTGTTTCCTATATGTGTGCACCTCCACTTAGGTATTCTGGTTGCATATTTTTCGTATGTCCCTTCATTCTTCCTCCTGAAATGTGTGTATTTTGGGGGGGGAAAGTGTGCCCTAGGTTTATAGAGGAAGTGTTTTATTGTTACTTTTCTTACTATGTTGTTTCATTAGATAGATGATTTTGCTTTAAACTGTGTCCTCTGGCTGGGTGACTAATAAAGGTAAACAGGTAATGGATATCGAAAATTTGAACCTTCAATTCTATGTTGGACCTGCTCTGTGAGTTGGCAGGTGGCCTTGGGTACTATATAGCCATATCTCCCTTTTTCTTTTTGGCCATTGACCTCTTTACAGATCATATCCCTAAGTGAATTGGTAAGTGACCTCAAGTGTTATGTGTATGATAGCTTTTGGGGGGGGGAGGTTATTAACTTCCTTGGGGATTATTTTTACTAATGGATTCTCTGGGTGAAAATGACAGTTATAATGACTTTTCTTGTATAATTTCACATTTTTTCTCTAGAATGGTTAAACCATTTCATAAGTCTACCACTAGAATTCTCTCGAATCCAGACTAATTGCAATGATCATTTTTAGTTCCAGAAAGAAAAAAAAAGCATCTATATAGAGAGGTAAGTGTGGAAGGATGTCATTGTCAGATGAAGTTACTTTTTTGGTTGAATGTCACTTAAATTTTTTTTTTTGTTACAAGGGAACATTCAATGGAGGCAACATATTGAAATATGAGTCTGATAAGAAGGCACAAATAGAAATTATAAATTGGGAAAAATAAAAATTAATAAGATATAACACCCGGAACCATAGCAGTGGTAAGTCTAGGCTATAATACAGTGGGACGCTTACTTCCCTTATCCTGGATATCATGCTCAATACTCGACAAGATCACATTAGTGTTTTGTCTGCCATGTCATTGTTGATTCATATTGAACTCACAGTCCACTAAAATGTCAAGATCATTTTCATGTTTTCTTACCATGTCTCCTCCATCTTGACCTTATGCAGTTGATTTTTAACATGTTTATTCCTATTAAATTTCAACTTATTACCTTCATTCTATTGATCTAGATGTCTAATCCACCAAACTATCCCTCTCAGCTTTGTATCATATGAAAATTTATTGATTCATCCAATAGACATTTAGTAAATTTCTATGATGTCCAAGGCTATCTATGACTTCATACAAGTTGCTGATTAAAAACTATTGGACAGAAAAACATTGAGGACAAATTTCTTGGGGATCTTGGAAGCTCTCCCAAGATCCTAGGGGGATAGTAACCCATTAATCATGTTTTGATCTATTCACTGAATCAGTTAAATCTACCTCCCAGTGCTATCATCTAGGTCACATCATTCCATCTTGTCCATATCATGAAAAGCTTTCTTAACTTGCTGTAATTAAGGTTTATCATAAACATACATTTCCCTAATTGGAAAAATAAACCCAGGACCTATTCTTGATGAACTTATGCAGTCTCATCATGATTACCATTTCCCTTTGAAAATATTACTTAATGATTCCAGGATGTTCTAGAATCTTACCAAGAACCAAAGTCAATTTTACCAGTTTATAGTTTCTCTCTCTCTCTCTCTCTCTCTCTCTCTCTCTCTCTCTCTCTCTCTCTCCCTCTCTCTCTCTCTCTGTCTTCCTCCCTCCTTTCCTCCCTTCTCCTTACTTCTCCCTCTCCCCCTCCCCATCTGTCTTTCTCTGTTTTCAGTCCTATAGCACATTCCCATTCTCTACTATTTTTTCAAGATCATTGAATTAAAAAATCATCAATACTATCTGCTATGTTATTATAAGTAGACTTGTTTCTTGCCTTTATGTACTAAAATGATATGATACAATTTATTTTTACTATCTGTCTATTATTTATCATCTAATTATATTTATTATAATTTTATTGTCTGTTTCCAGCTTTTAATTTCTTTCAATTTTATTTTATTTTCAGTTCCAAATTTTCTCCCTTACCCACTCATTGAGAAGGCAAGAAAAATAAAGACCATTATAAATATGTATTTTTATTATTATCATAATAATATAATATAATATAATATTATTATAATATATTATATATAATAATATAATAATAAAAATAATAAAAAAAGTCTGAGTAGCCTCAACCAGATTAAAATATAGGAAATGGAAAATATCTTTTAAAATAAATAAAAATACAACAGAACACAGATAATGTTACTATGTGGTTTTCTTAGTATTCAGTCTTCAGGGATTCTTATGTACAGTTTGGTATTGCCCATTTCTTTTTGAGTTTGACACCATTAATCTAAGTCATTTGTGCAGTACTGAGTCAGATTCCATGCATTTTGATTAGATTTGGCTACTAAGAATAAGTGAATAACAGCTACTAACTATTTTAATCATAATTTCATCAGGGATAACATTATTCCTTGACTTTCAAATAATAATTATCTTTCTGAAACTTCATATTCAAAAGTTACAAGCCATGTTGAAGGCACATTCAATTCTGTTTATTTATGAACAACCATTAGGGAATATGGCTGTTTGCTATTCTCGTCTGTACCATGAAGGGTGGCACTAGAGTAAATTCCAATTGTCAAGAAGGAAAATTCTCTCCCATGGTCACATTTCTTCACTAAAGACTCTTAGGAAAAAGAAGGATAGAAGGAAATCGATTGGCAACTGAAACTCTAGAATAGAGTTTGGGAAAAACAATATGAAACAACCCAAACTGTCAAGTGTCATTTCTTCTGACCAAACTTAGAACTCAAGGGAAGAATATGATAAGAAAATAAGAAAAGACCCATTGTGAATATAGTTTTGAAATACACCTTCCTGATTTCCCATCAGCAGAAGAGATTAGGCTAATGTCAATTAGTAGAAAAGAAGTTCTTTCCAGTTACAGATGGGTGTGGTGGGGGTGTGGTGGGGAGCAATAGGACTTGATTTTCAAACATTTACTACAGGTACAATATGTACAGGCTGAAAAGTCACTGTACTCTAAGTACAATCCCAAGGGTAAGTCACATTTCTTTTATTGCTTATGGGTGCTTCAATTCGTTTTACTGTTTCCTAGAGTGTGGTGTTTTATACAGCAATATTGGAATCAAGAAATAACTTTTATATATTTAAAATATTACAGCATAGTATCAAAAGTATGGCTCTTTTTCTTTTTTTTCCTCTTTTTAAAAATAGCTATGGTCCCCCTCCCGATGCAACATTACTCATTTGGGAGACAGAATTGATAAAACAAGGAGTGTGTAGCAATATGATAGGAGGATTGAACTGGTCATTTAAGACCATATTCTGAGGCATGAAACATTTTTACTTGAATTGTCATTACATAAAGGAGAGGTTTCATGTGTATTTAAAGATTTTTGTATTTCCAGAGGAGATGAACTGAATTTTTCTGTCTTCATTCTTATTGCCAGCCCCAAAGACCTTTTCTACCTACTCATTTTCCTTGAACTTTTTGCTGCTTGTGACACTGATTCCTTCTTGAAATTCTCTCCCTTGGCTTCCCAGTCACTTTATACCCCTATTTCTCTCTGATCACTCCTTTCCAATCCCCTTTTTTGTACTCCTTTTTCTACTCATTCTCAAATTGTGGTTCCGCAGTTTCTTGGATAAGGGTCTTATATCTCAAATATATAAAGAACTTTGTTAAAGTTATAAGACTGTTAGTTATTTCCCAATTGATATATGATCAAGGGATGTGATGAAGAAATCAAAGCTATATACAGTCATGTGAAAAAAATTCTTTAAATCATTATCAATTGGAGAAGTGCAAATTAAAACAGCTTTGAGATATCTCACACCTATCCAATTGACTAAAATGATAAAAGGAGAAAATGACAAATGTTGGAGGGGGTGTGAAAAATTGGGACACTAATACATTGTTGATAGAATTGTGAACTGATCCAACCATTTTGGAGAGCAATCTGGAATTATGCCCAAAGAGTTATAAAACTATGCACACCCTTTCACCCAGCAATACCACTATTAGGTCTGTTTCCCCAGCTAATTAGGAAAAAGAAAAGAACTTATATGTTCTTTTTTTAAAAATTGATTTGTTTATTTACTTTTAATTTACAAGATTCAGTTCCAGAATTCCTTGAGTTTCAAATTTTCTCCCCTCCTTCCCTCCCACCCCCACCTCATGGTAGCATGCAATCAAGTATAGGATCTACAAATACTTTCACATTGGACACTAGTCTGGTTGTATAGAAGGGTTGTAATCAATGGAGTGAACAATTGGAAAAAAGAAACAAAACCAAACATGGAAAAGAAGGATAGCATGTAGATTAACCTATATGTTCTTTTTTTATTTTTTATTTTTTGCTTTTTGGAGGGAGGAAGGCAGGGCAATTGGAGTTAAGTGACTTGCCCAAGGTCATACAGCTAGTAAATGTTAAACATCTGAGACCGGATTTGAACTCAGGTCCTCCTGACTCCAGGGCTGGTGCTCTACTCACTGCACCACCTAGCTGCCCCAGAACCTATATGTTCTAAAAATATTTATAGCCGCTCTCTTTGTGGTGGCAAAGAACTGGAAATTGAGGGGACACCCATCATATGCAGAATGGCTGAGCAAGTTGTGGTTGAAATACCACTGTGTTTGTAAGAAATTATGGGCAGGATGAGTTTTTAGAAAAAACATAGAAAGACTTGCATGAAATAATGAAGAGTAAAATGAGCAGAACCAAGAAAACATTGTATACAGTAAAAGCAATATTGTTCAAAGAATAACTATGAACAAGTAAGTTATTCTGAGTATTATAAATATTCAGATGACCTATGAAGAACCTATAAAGGAAGATGCTAACTACCTCCAGAGAAAGAACTGATAAATAGATGTATATGTAGTATGGTTTTACACAGATATAGATACAGATAAATATGTATCTGTTATAAGGTGCTATATCTCTGTTAAATGGAGGCCTTCTCTAATGTGGGGTGTTGAGGGAGGAAGTGAGACAGTTTGGAAATTAAAATGGAATAAAAAATAAATTAAATTAAAAAAAATACACACAAGATAATGGAAGCAAATTCAGAAAGTAACATAAGCAATCAGGGCAGTTTTGTTGCTATGGAATTAATTATGACATACATTTTAAAAGAGCAACTCAGATTACAGAACAGAAGCTCAGTTTCACATATAGTCCTTGTTTTCTTGTGGGAAAGATGGAGAAGTGAGCTAGATAATTAATGTGGTTGGTTGTTTTTCAGTACTGGATCAATAGTAGAGCCAAAGAGCAGTCAATAGTGGTTCAGGGTCATCTTGGAAAGAGGCTTTAGGTGGAGGCTTAGCCATGTGCTCCTTACTTGTCTTGGTAAAAGCATAGAAAGCATACTTGTCAAATTTGCTGATAATTTTAAATTGTGAGCTCCTTGAAGGCAGGGGCTTCTTATACTTCCTTTGTGTCTCGTGCTTAGCACAGGTCCTGGCACAGAGTAAGCACTTAATAAATACATATTGACTCTGAGAAAACAGAAAGCTAGGAGGGATAAATGAAACATTTTATGACATTAGATCCAAATAGATCTTGACAGATTAAAACACTGAACCAACTCCAATAATAGGCAACATAGTATGTAGAACGAGCACTGGATCTGGAGTGAGCCAGCTTAGGTTTGAATTCTGGCTGTCATAATTGCCTATATTGCCTTAAGCAAAACATTTAACTTTCCTGGGCCTCAGTTCCTCAGCTATAACAGGAGGGGGTTGAAATAGATGACTCCAAAGGTCTTCTAGCTGCTAAATCTGTAGAAGCTCTACAGCTTCTGTAAAGCTCTTCCAGCTCTAAATCTGTAATTCTATGAAAATGAAATTTAATGGTCTTAGAAGAATTAAGTCTTGGAGTTAGGTTCAAAAGATCAACTTCAGAAGTCCAAGATGGGGGTGATATGGCTAGATGTTCATCTGAACAAGAACTTTGGGTTTGAGTGTACTTTAAGCTCAATATAAGTCATCAGTGTAAAGTGAGGCTGGTGACTTTGCACAGCTCTCCTCACTTAAATCCAATTCACTTGCAAGTCATGGCATCACCTTCTTGATGCTGTAGTCCTTTTTGAGAACAAAGGGCAAACAACAATAATAACAACAAGAAGAAATCATCCATGTGATATAGTTGCCAAAAAAAAAAGTTTATATGATCTTCAGCTTCACTGAAAAGCAGAATGTCCAGGGAGAAAGAGTCAATAATCCCGTTTTCTTCCTTGGTCATACCGAATTCGGAATTCTAGTCTCAACTTGGTGTGTCACATTTTAGGAAGGACATTGATAAATTAGGCAGAATCCCGGAATGGGAAAGAAAATAATGAAGAGGATAATGAAGAGTCTTGAGATAATGTAACATAAGTTTAGGTTAAAGGAATTGAGGATGTTTAACTAGGAAAAGAAAAGCCTCAGGGGAAATAAACTAGTTGATTTTAAACATTAAAAGATTGTCACCTAAGGCAGGGAATTGATTTGTTCCTGGTCCAATTTAGAAGCAATGGGTGGAAGCTGCAAAGTAGTAAATTTAGGCTTGATGTCATGAAAAACTTTCTAATAATTGTTATTGTTTGGTCATTTTCAGTTGTGTCTGACTCTGTGACCCATTTGGGGTTTTTGTGGCAACAATACTGGAGTTGTTTTCCATTTCCTTCTGCAGTTCATTTTACAGAGGAGGAAACTCAGACAAACAGGGTAAAGTGACTTGTCCAGGATTATGTAGCTATTAAGTGTCTGAGGCCAAATCTGAACTCAGGAAGATGAGTCTTCTTGATTCTGGGCCTAGCACTCATGCTACCTAGCTGCCCATTCTAATAAAACCTAGACGAGTCTGCCTTGGAAGATCATGGGTTCCTTCTACACATAGATTTTCAAGGAAAAGCCTCATGAGTGCCTGTCAGAGATTTGTAGGGATGTTCTTGTTAAGGTATAGCTTGGACTAGGCGTTCTCTGAAGTCCCTTCCAGTTCTCTGATTGTGTGAATACCACTTTGACTACCCCACAGCTCTTCTTAGCATCCTATGCCTACTACCAAAATAACCTTGTTGCTCCCTAACTTTTCTTTCTACAACCCTAAAAAAATGGCAATGAAGCTTTGTGAAAAAAAACTCTAACAGGAATTAAAATAGCATGTATTTTGGGGGTAGAAAATGATACTGTGTTATATAGTGCAAAGAACACTGTGTTGTACAGTTAGGAGACCTTGATTCAAATCCCAGAATCCTTAGCTATAACAATTACTCCCTGGTAAGCCCGGCATAGTGCTCTGAGTATTACTTTCCTCATCTGTAAAATAGGAATGATTGTTGTTGTTCAGTCATTTGGCCATGTCCAGTTCCTTATAACCTCATGAACTTTTTCATGGGATTTTCTTGACAAAGATACTAGAATGATTTGCCATTTCTTTCTCTAGTGTGTCCCCATTTTATAGATAAGGAACTGAGGCAAATAGGGGTTAAGTGACTGGCCCAGGGTCACACAGTTAGTAAATGTCTGAGGCCGGTTTTTAACTCAGATCTTCTTGACACCAGGTCTGGTGCTCTATTGCATCACGTAGCTGCCCAGGAATAATTAATCATACTTTGATGCAAATCTAACAATTAAATTCCAAGCATTTGTTTAATTTCTGCTATATGCTAGGCACTGTATTAAGCACTAGCGATACAAAGAAAAAAAGGAAATGAGCTACCTGAAGAGGCATACATTCTACTAAAGCAGATATTCTTAACCTGGGGTCAAGGGACTCTAAATGGCCTGTGGATAGATTTCAGGAAGTCCAATATGGGGAAAGAATTATATCTTTGTTTTTACTAACCCAAAACTTAAATTGAGCAGTTCACCAATTATTTAAAAATATGAAAAAAGGATCCATAGATTTCATGCCAAAGGGGTCCGTGACACGAAAAACGTTAAAAGTCCCTGTAGTAGGGAAAACAATATGGAGGTAGATGGCTGGCTAGAGCAAATGTTAAGGGCTTACTATAATAGGCATAATATGTACATAATTGTGTACAATATGCATATAGAGAAAATACAGAGCAATTTGAGGGAGGGTTAGAGCACTGAAACTGGGGTTCAGGGGATCAAGTAACCACATAAAAGTTACATAGCCTCTTTGCCAAGTTGTCAAAAAGAGAACACTTTGTAAACCTTAAAGGGCAATGTAAATGTTTTACATAAACTGGTTACACAGTGCCTGACACATAGCACTTAATAATGCTTCATTTTTCAATAAATGAGTTATTATTATAGCAATATGCATGACAGGATGGTTAGACAGTAGACAGAACACTGGCCTGAAGTCAGGGAGACCTGAGTTCAGATCCAGCTTCAGACACTAACTAGCTATGTGACCCTGTATGAGTCACTTAACCTGTTTGCCTCAATTTCCTCATCTGTAAAATGAGATGGAGAAGGAAATGGCAAACCACTCCAGTAACTTTGTCAAGAAAGTCCCAAATGGGGTCATGAAGAGTTGGACATGTCTGAAACAATTGAATGACAACAGTCATGACAGGACAAAAATAGTCCCTTGATTTTAAGATTCCCTTGGGGCTTCTCTCCTCTGCCTTGAACTCCCCAGGAACACAGGGCCTTCTCTCTCTATTCCAGTCAGGCTCATCTCTTTATCATCTCCCACAGGTCGTACATATTTTCATGTCAAATGGCCTCCTTTTGTTCTCTGTCAACCCAATTCTTATGTTTCAAAGTTTAGCTCAAGCCTCTCCCCCTCCATGAAACCTAAGTACCCTAGCTCAATATGAATCTAACTTAAAAATCCAAATTTCCTCTTGTTATAGTAGTATCAGCCCAACCTAATCAAACCAGAACTGATTAAGGTTCTACTATGTACAAGACACTGTGCTGGGTGCTGAGTGCACAAAATAAACAAAAAAAATCCTTAAGGAGTTTCTAAATTTACCTAGAACTTAACTTTACTCAGTTTAGTGCCTAGTTATTTATTGCTTTGTTTTTATCAGTATCATCCTTCAATTTGACTATAAGCAACCCAAATAAATAAGTAATTGATATTTACATGGAATTTTAAGGTAGACCCTTATGGTGAGAGCAGTGTCAGATCAGCAGAGGACTGGGACACAAAGGGACAGTGAGAAAGAATAGTGCTGTAAAGAAGAAGCAAGCCTGGCATATAGTGATGAACTGGCAGAAAGCGCTGGTTGCATAACTCTAGCCGTGGTGAAATATATACATCACCTCTGTTAATTCTCTTAGGTAAGTACTATTCTCACCATTTCACACACGACAAAATTGAGGTTCATAGAAGTCCACTGATTTGTCCATAATTATAGAGCTAGTAAGAATCCATGGCAAGATTTGAACCCAGGTCTTTCCTGATTTCAAATTCAGTGCTTTTTCTATCACCGTGTTATGCCTTTCTACAAATATTGACCTCCATTTAACACTGAACAGAATCATTCTGTATTCAGATATTTAATTCCTTTATGACCATATCACAAAAATTATTTCCATAGGGTCTCTTTCTTAGGAGATTTTTAAAAAAGTCTTTCTTGTATCAGGGCAAAGACATGTCTCTATGGGAAAACTATAATGAAAATTAAAGTACAAAATTTAAAGTTAGCTTGAATAATCTTGGACCCAGAAATATCCCACTTTCCCCAATAGCAATCTCTTCTTTTCCCTATTCTGATCTGTACTACTTGTTAAGTTGGATTTAAATTAAAAGCATCCTGAGGATAAGAAATTTTTAATAAATAAATGGTAAATTATTTGCGAACAACCAACCCAATGTGCAGAAAACCCCATTCTTTTACAGGATTTTGAGTAAGTAATCTATTTTACTTCTCTGGTTTAGAAAATGTGTTAGGTATCTTGGTTTGGGGCAATTAGGTGGTACAGTGGATATAGTACCAGGTCTGGAGTCAGGAAACTCACATTCCTCAGTTCAAATCTGGCCTGAGACATTTACTAGTTGGATGACCTTGGGTAAGTCACTTCACCCTGTTAGCCTCAGTTTCCTCATCTGTAAAATGACTTGGAGAAGGGAATGGCAACCACATCAGTATCTTTGCCAAGAAAAACCCCAATTGGGGTCAGGAAGAATTAGACACAACTGAACAGCAACAAAAAGCTCCTCATTCCTTACTAAGATTAAATGTTACCTCCTTTGTTTTGATTTAAAGTCTTTCACATCTTGTCCAAAACCTCTTTTATGAGGTTTTCTTCATTCATTCATTTTGTTATATTTGTTCATTTGTCATTTGTAAAATGATATGGAGAAGGAAATGGCAGACCACCACAATATCTTTGTCAAGAAAACCCCAAATGGTGTCGTGAAGAGTTGGACCTGACCAAAAGGATTGAACAATAACAACAACAAAAGTTTGGTTTTGGGTGACTTGACTTCACGTGTGAGTCCATATACATTCCCCTAGGCTCACTGGTAGAGGTGGGGGATTGGAATACTCTGCTCCTCTTTGCTGCTTTCAGATTCTCTTCCAACCTTCATCGCTCAGAAACCTCTCCTCTTTTGAAGTTAATGTTCATCTCTACTACCCAGTCAAAATCCCAGTAGCTGTTGTTTACAGACCCTACCCTGCCCCTCCAGGGTACTCCCCTTTCTTTGTCAATAAGTTATGTACACAGCTTACAATTCATCTCTCTTCCTTAACTCGGGTCCTTCTATTGGGAGCTTCAACATACATATTGACTCTTCCTCAAACACCTTACTCAATACCTCAACCTACTCACCTCCCATGAGCCACTTCTCCACCCCACCGCAGCCACACACAAAGACGGTCATACCCTTGATCTTGCCATCAGCCACAAATGAACCACTTCTGTATTCAAGAATCCCCAAATCCCCTTATCTCACTGTAATCTATTGACTTTCTATCTCTCTGCCTTCATTTACTCACCCCTGTTTTTCATCAACATCAAGACCACCAATCCTTTGATCCCTCAGTTTTCTCCCTCTCTCCTTCCCTCCCCCCCATCTTGACCTTTTGGTGAACCAATTCAACTTTACACCGTCCTCTTCTCTTAAGTCCTACCCCCTTATCACTCTGCTAAGCCTCAGCCTTGGATCCCTCACACCATTCTCCACCTTTGTGCTGCTGAATGAAGGTAGAGAAAATCAATTCTGATTGAGTCCACTACAAATTTGTGTTACACAACCTCAACTAAACCTTCATTGCTGCTAGCCAATCCTACTATATCTCATGCATCAACTCACTATCCTCCTCTTTACAGCAGCACTTTTAAACCTTTTCATCCCCCCTCAAATGTCCCCATGATTCTCCCTTCGTGAACCCTCTCAGTTGAAATCCTTGCCTCTTGTTTTACAGAAAAATTGAAGCCATTCAACGTGAGCTCCTTTTTCTCCCCTCTTCCTCATCTCATATTGTTCATATTCCTTCTGCCACGATCTCCTTTTTCGCCCTTGCCCCATTTGATAAAGTGTCGTGACTCCTTACCAAATCTAATCCCTCTACCTGCTCAAACAATCCCATTCCTTCCCATCTCCTCCAACAAATTGCTCCCTCTATTACCCCCACTCAATCATTTATTTTCAATCTCTCCATGACTACTGGTTTTTTCCCTACTTCCTACAAATATTCCCATTTATAAAAAATACATTTGAATTTTTCTGTTTGTCCCAGAAGAGAGAATTAGTAGTAATAGCTTAAGTTGCAAAGATTTAGATCATTGGTCCATATAAGGAAAAACTTCTTACCGGTTAAATCTATTCCTAGAATGAGTTGCCTTGGGAGGGACAGAGTTCCTTTTACCTGTAATTTTCAAGGGATGATTGAATGATCTCTTGTTCAAAACACTGTTGAAGGGATTCTCTGTTAGGTACAGGCTGGGCTAGATGTCTTCTGTGATCCCTTCCAACAAATAGATTCTGTGATCTTGAAGCTAGTCCTTTCCCATCTACAGAAATTCCTGTTTGTTCCGTCAAAATGTCAACACCTATTTATAACTTACCTACTAGGTGACGGGCACTGTGCTAAGCGCTGGGTATACAAAGAAAAGCAAAAACAAGGTCCCTCTCCTCAAGGTGTTCACATTACACCCTTTCTTGAAGTCCTTTCTCCAGTATTGTTCCCTGTGATTCTCAAAATCACCCCTGCTTTCCATCCCAACTTTTAAAAAAGTGTTTGGTTTAAAATCTTATACAATATATTTTAAGGGTCAAATAAATAAGGGGTGAGGACTATGGAGCAACTTTATGATACTTTTTATATGTTGGCTAGTTTTGTTGAATTTTTTTATTTTTATATTCTTTGTTACAAGGAATTGCTCTCTGGGAAAGGGGGAGAGGGAAAAAGTAGATAATATAAAAGGTATCAGTATACCTTTAAAAATCAAATCTTTAAAGCATTAATAAATAGAGAAATACAAATTAAAACAATTCTGAGGTTACTCCTCACACCCATCAGACTGACAAAGTGGACAAAAAAAGGCTACAGGAAAATTAGACGCGTTAATGTGTTGCTAATGGAACAGTGAATTGGTCAGGGCATTCTGAAAAGCAGTTTGGTACTATGACAAAAAGTTACTAAACTCTGCGTATTCTTTGATGCAGCAGTACAGCAGCAGGCCTATGCCACCAAGACATCAGAAAAAGAGGTATAAAGGTATTTATAGCAGTTTTTTGTAATATTAAGGAACTGGAAGCAAAGGAGGCATCCATCAATTGGGGAATAGCTGAAATTAGTTACAGCATATAAGTCTAACTATTGTGCCATAAGAAATATAAGGATGGTTTCAGAGAAACTTGGGAAGTCTGTATGAACCAATATACAGTATACAATATACAACAACTTATATGATGACACTCTGTAGATACACAACTCTGAAAGAATTAAGAAGTTTGCTGAAAATAATGAGCAGCCATCATTCCAGAGGACAAACAATGAAGTATTGTACAGGCCTCCTGACAGAGGTGGTGGTCTCAGGGTGCAAAGTGAAACACATAATTGAAATGAATTTACATAGTCAAGCAAAGCAAATTCCTGAATTGGTTTGACTATGTATATTGTTACAAGGGTTTTTTTCTCTAGTTTGGGGTAGGAGGTAGAAAAGGAAAATTCATTTTGGTTAATTGATAAAAATAAAATTTGAAAAAGTCAAATCCATGCTTCTTAATTCCCCCTTATCCTCCTACTCATTTGCCCCTTCAAAGAGTTTGAAGTCATATAAAGCAAGTTGCCTTTCCTTGCTTTATAACACTGTCTTTTATTTTTGATTCTTTTAATTTGCCCAAGAGTTAAAAACTAGTCCATATATCTCGAGGCCTCTTTGGAACCAATACAAAATAACCTCCAATTTATGGAGAATCTCAATTCAGGGCTATAGTATGTACTTGATATCACATGCACAGGAGAAAAGTGAACTGTGATAGAGGTTTGTAGAATTTTAGAGATGGGACTTTTGAGATCAACGAGTCCAATACTCTCATTTAGTATTAGGATTAGTAGATAGGACTACCACCTGTCCATTCTTTCTATCTCCATGTTTGCCTTATGTAACACCTCCTAGGGAAATGTTAGTATAGCACAGAACTGGAAAAAAAAATCACCCTGTATCTCAAGGACTAAACACATCATTCTTTAATTAATGAGTTAGTCTGCCTTCAAGATTAAGCTCAATTAAATGGACACCCTATGAACTTATTACTCTATGATTTATTAAACCTTTCTTTTATTGGTGCTTTGTTTCCTATCAGGTCTTTTTTTCAGTCTATGCATAATAGCAGTCAGATTTTTTAGGGCCACCTTTATCAAGGAAGGTGTTTCATTTGCCTTTGCTTAACTTGCTGAGAACCTGAATTGTAAAATATTTTCAGGAAAAACCTTATGCTATAACCTTTGACACTAGGTTGACTAGTTAGTTTGAATGACATTACAGATTTCACTTGGAATTATCCAACTAAATATAAACAAGAATTAGTTCACACTCTTAGCTCGAGTCCCTGAAATTTAATGGAGGGTTAGGTGGGGGACACAGAAGAGCCTTCTCTATATTAGGTCTGAGTATTCTGATAGATTTTAGCAGACTATTCAGAGAATTCTATGTTGTTTATTCATTTAATGCTACAGGTCTCCCCAAATCCACCACAAAATACCTGATAGGGTAATCCTTCAGATTTTTAATCCTCTTTTCAAATTACTCTCTTGCCTATTTAATAAGCAGACAAAGTACATGACAACCTTACCTTGCTGCTATTTCAGGGGTAATGATACAGGCCCTCTGTCCCAGCAAAATTTCTTTTGCCAACTTGGTATAGCTTGAAATTTTACCATTATAACTTCAATTTCTTTAGCATTTTCTTCTTCATATATGTAATTCTTTAGTATGGACTTTTTAACCTTTTAAAAATATAAATTTCCCCACTTTACACCTTTTGATTGAATTTCCTATTTTCATATAAGTTTTCGGTCTTTTAAAATTTATAAATTTCCACATTTTAAAGGTTTTGATAAGGAGTGATCATGATCACTCTGTGGCCTGAGGAAGAAAGGCCTATCACTGGAGGAGGAGGGAGGAAGGAAAAGACCAATGTATTGATGTGTAGAAATGCCAAAGAAATGCCAGCCCTCTTTTGCTCCAGTGTTTCCCAAAAGCCTTGGCGAAAAAACTGACAAAATCTTGAAGCCATTATAGAAACAACGTGCTCCAGGAGGAAATTCCAGACTACAAGTACCTGTGTACATAAGGAAGGGCTTGAGAATACCAGCCAGAAGGCATTCTGGGTTATCACCATCATTATTGACTTTAACCTTGTGGTCTTTTTAAAGACATTAACATGTCAATTGATGAAGCTATGGAGAGAAAAAGGCCACAGGACAGTAGATTTCTCAACCAGGCAGGAAGTTTTGCATTCATACTCAGACTGACCAATCCATTATTTGCATACTTCTCACTGGTCTGTCACTCTGTATTTCTACAAGAGACAGAACAAAAAGATAAGTAAGATAAAACAGGAAGAGGAGAGTAGACAATTACTTAAAGGAAATTGCCAATCTCTTGTAAGGACTCAAAATTTCTCAGAAACAAACATTGATATTAATACCAATGCCTTACTGAAATTGTTGTATGGTTATAGAGTCATGGAATGTCATCAGTATTCAAAGAATAGAAAATAATAATATCATGTAGAGGTCGATGGTGGATACAATCAGTTTGAAATATGTAATCAATAAGAAACTTTGAAGAGGAACAATAGCAAAAGCTATCATTAGGGAAATGTGTAATTAGTAGAACAAGAAGATTGTTGAAGGTGGTAGACTTCATGATGTCAGGAGAAAGTGAGGAAGACCACCAGGATATTGGGCATTTCTTCACTCTGACCCTCCCTCTTCTGGGATGAACTTATGAGAAGACATGGACATTATAGAGATGGACAAGTTTGGATGGGATATAAGCTGCATTGTTGGAGGGAATATTGGCATTGATGAGGTCACACACAGAGCCACTGGGTTATTTTTGTACTCTTGATGGTTGGGTTAACACAAGTTCATCAAAAACTGAAA
This sequence comes from Pseudocheirus occidentalis, assembly GCA_028646575.1. Lineage (NCBI taxonomy): Eukaryota > Metazoa > Chordata > Mammalia > Diprotodontia > Pseudocheiridae > Pseudocheirus > Pseudocheirus occidentalis. Next base: position 115,416,662 of record CM053597.1, on the reverse strand, counting down.
GTTATGGCTCTCACTCTACTTAATTTTTGGCATCTCAATGATAGGTATAACACACTGGTACAAAATTCAACTTGTTTTCAGTCTAGGGGAAATATAACAGCCCCAAGCTCCCTTTGGTTTCCTTCTCTTTAGTTTCTCATTTTGGGATATTTATTTTAGATATAAAGTTCTGAATTTAGTCTTAACTAATTCAAGCTCCCAGTTAGGAAAAATTCCTAATGTCAAAGTAGAAGTTGGGTTCTTTACCTTATCTTAGACTGATATATCTCTTAACTGGCCTCTTTGTGATTAAGGCAAAATTTAGTTTACTGGAAACATTTGGGTAATGAGGCAGTGGATTATGTTATAGAGTCTGAGGATAGACTGTTATTTGGAAGAAAAGTTGGGGAAGGAACTGACCATTTCTTGGGATTTCCCTCAGCTTAGATTCTCCTCTCAGCAATGCCTAAAGAGCCAAAAATTATCCTAAATATCTCCCTTCCCTTCAATAGCCCACTCTTCCCTTTGGTTCAATGTCTCAAATTCAAATCTTCAGAATCTTTTCTTCCCTTACTTTGAGGAACATCTCTCTAACCTACAAAGTACCCAGGGTATGAATCAGTCTCACAAAATAACTTTGATCGGTTCAAGGAGGTTTACAGGCCTTGTTCATACTTAGTTCTGGTTGCCTGATTCAATTTTTTAAAAAGTCTTTTCACCTAGTAAAGGCACCAGAGCCTTAACTTACTTGAGAACTGTCAGCCATCTATGAAAACGATCATTTGTTGTTACAAAGATCCAGTGAGGAAATGCATCAAATGAAGACATTATAAGACCAAATTGTTGGGATTACCTGTAACCTGGAAGACCATTTACCCAAGTCTCATGAACTTACACTCACCACTTCCTTTGGTTTCTGTAAAGTCAAGGGATCTAGCTTGAATGTCCACTTTACTTCTTTGTTAAAATCATTATCTATCATCGGCTTCTAGCTACTGGCTTATGTAATTTCTTTCTGATTACCTCACCTGCCAAACTCCTTAGCGTTAAATATCTTCTGTCTAACCTCAGTCTAACCAACTGACAGGGGCCATGAGGTACATTTAAGTAAACATTTTTATCATCCTCAAGGCCAGATTTACTGTTCTTTGTTAAAATACAAATAAAGAAGCAAGAGCCTCCCAGGAAAAAGAGAAGAAAAATATTGCAATAAAGAGATTCTTTGCACATTGGCATTATGTTGAAATGACTTTCCTAGACATCAGGTATTTAAATAGTCAACTAATTGGGTCCAAATTTCACCCACTGAGTTATTTTTTATTGAATGCCCTTTATCAAAGGACCTGTAGAGAGTAACTGTAAACTACTATAGCCTAAGTTCTCTCCTTAGGGAGGCTGGGAAGGCTATATTTGAATAACTCAAGTATCTGCGTCAAAGTCAGGAAGAAATGTGCAAATTATGAATCAGTGTGGCTAAGTCCTGCTATCAGCAAAAGCACATGGACGTACAGTCCTATAATAACCAATTCTAAATGTTCTGTTCTTTTACTGAATTCTCATATTGGCTTTTGTTGTTCTTTTTAATATCTCTAGGTCATTTTTGACAAATAGGGATAAGGTAAATCCAACTAGGTAGTTCTAAGAGAGAGTGCCAGGCCTGCAGTCAGGAAGACCTGAGTTCAATTTTGGTTGCAGACACCTACCAACTGTGTGAGCCTGGGCAAGTCACTTAACCCTGTTTGCTCAGTTTCCTCAGCTATAAAATGAACTGGAGAAGGAAATGGCAAACCACTCCAGTATCTTCGCCAAGGAAATCCCCAAATAGGTGTATGATCATCATCTCCTTTGCTTTCCCCCTACCTAACCTTGCTCTGCCCTGTGAAGGTTCAGAGTTCCCCTATAGTGGTATACTTTCTGACTGAATAACATGCCTTCCTTCTTCCCTCGTGCTTTAGTTTCTGCCTGCAAGGAGTTTGTAGTATAGTAGATAAACACACAAGATAGCCATAGAATAAGTTAGAATGTGGTACATGTATAGCGGAGTGTAGTAAGATTGAAGGTGAGAGGGAACAGGGACTTTATAACTCCCCAGTGCTCAGCAAAATGCTCTGCACAGAAGAAACACTAAACATTTGTTGAATTGGTTCACCTTTCTCTTTAATTAAAATTTACTATCCTTTGGCCCATTTGCTTAGGGCTCTTATGTAACAATGGTGGTAATTGGTTATTAGTCAGAGATCATTTATGGTAGCTCACTAATTTATATCATACTTTAAAGCTTACAAAATGTTCTAAAAGCATTTAATTACAATTCTTCTGTGAGATAGCGACCACGAGTATTATGATTCTCATATTGCAAACAAGAAAATCGAAGCTTAGAGATGGGAACGGGCACACTAGTAAAACCCACAGCTATTAAGAGTCACTCATCCCCATCTCCCTACCTTTGCACTCTACCTTCCTCATGATGGAAATGCACTCTTACCATCTCTTCTGCCTTTGGAAATCTCTGGCCTCCTTTAGTCCTCAGCTCAAGCACCATTTTTTACATGAGGTCTCTCCTAATTCCTCTAGCTGCTAGGGACTTACCATGCAAATGACTTTGCATCTTTTTTTTTCTAATACCTTTCTCTCTATATGCAGTCTCCTCTGATGGACTGTTAACTCCTTGAGAAGGGAGACTGTCACATTTTTTTCTTTAAATCTTGCATTTGGCACAGTGTCTGGTACATTAGAGGCATTTGATAAATGTGTTTTGATTGATTGGTTCCTGCTAATCTGTTAACTGCTAGTAAATTATTTACCCTTCCCAGATACTTGAGATCTGGTACCAAATATTTATCTCTGAATTTCCCATACAACAAGCATGATATATTAAGACATATAGTAGCTTTGTCATGTCATCAAATGAAGAAATGAATGAAAACGAATTCAATTAAAATGCATATTACAGTAACTTCATTCATTCAGCAGTTATTGTGATCTACTATATAGCACCATTTAAGTATTTTTAGTTCCTGAGACAAGTGGGTAGGAAATGTCTAAGTGGACTTTTCTTCTAGTTCTCCAATTACTAGTCAGAGTGGTAGTTTAGTCACAGTATCATAGACTGAGAGCTAAAAGGTTAGAGATTGAGTCTGATCCCCTCATTTTGTGTATGAAGAAACTGAAGTTTAGAGAAATTAAGTGACTTATTTAGGACCACAGGATAAATATCTGGGGTGGGATTATAATCTAGGTGTTCCTGATTTCAGGTCCAACATTCTATTCAATACATTGGTCCTAAGCAGATCTGTGCTCTTGTGACTCAAGTTGTATGAAGTCAGGGCAGGAGCTCAAGGAGTTTTGCCATACTACCTTAGCTGTCCAATCTAGAGTAAGGAGAGAGGGAGGGAAGGACTAGGGAATGCTGGTCTGCTTAGGGCCATAAGTCTATTATTCATTCTTTGATTTCAGATCTTGATCCAACCTCAGTAAAAAGCCTGGACAATATTGTGATGCTTTTGTGATCTCATCATTACGGGTGTTCCCTTTGTCAGCATAGATCACTAACCATCTATGTCTTAGTATCTTCTTTGATTCTTGTTTGTCTTCTCCAGTAAATCACAGGATCTAGATTTCTAGAGTTAGAAGCGTCCCCAGAAGTCATGGAATCCCATCCCTATATTTTACAGATTAGGTCTAGTGATATCAAGTGACTTGACCAAGGTCATATATCAAGTACATTTCTGAGAAAGGATTTAAACACAGACATGCCTGATTTCAGGACCAGAATTCTGTTAGTTACACCATGTTGTGGTCCTCCAGAAAGGATTTACCCAGAGAGCTAGAGGGTGACCTCTGGGTCTATTTTTAAAGAAACTTTTGTGAATACCATTGTAGTGTTTGGAGTGTTTGCCCACTATCCCTTGCTCTTGTTGCATGAATGATCCATGTTTTCTGATCATCCGTTTTCTTGATAATATGTTTTATGTCTAGGTCATTTTGGTCATATGTTCTAGGTTAAGTTACCCCACTCCATCAGGTAGATCTTCATTGCCCTTTGGATTATCTGCAAATTTAATTTCTTGGAGTTCATGGTTTTCTATGATTTAAGGATCCTTGCGTTAACATATATATGTATATTTAAAATATTTTAAAATATAAATTAAAATTTTTAAAAATATCGATTATACACACACACATATATATACATAAACATATATATGTATATGTATATATGCTTTTCTGTTACAGAGAGGCTTGGAGGTCATTGAAAGTGCTGCAAAATTCAATTTAGTCAGGCAGTAAGCACCTACTATGTTCCAGGCACTGTGCTAAGTGCTGGGATTACAAAGAAAGGCAAAATCCCAAAACAATAGACAACCTGTCCCTGTTCTCAAAGAGTTTATAGTCTAATAGGGAGGCAATATAGAAACAACTATGTAGAAACAAGATATATACAGGGTACATTGAATAATCAACAGAGGGCAGGCTAATGTTAAGGGGGTAATCTGAAAAGGCTTTTCACAGATGAGGTTTTAGCTGGGACTTGAAGGAAGCCAGGGAGACAGACAGGAGACAGTACATGAGGAGGAAGAGAATTCCAAGCATGGCAGAAGGCCAGTGAGTTAAGAGATGGAGAGTCTTATGCAAGGAACAGTAAGGAGGAATACAGAATATATGGGGGAGGGGAGAAAGGGATATTTTCTTATGGATGTGATAGGGAGCCACTGGAGTTTATTGTATGGGGGACAAGGTGACATGGTTAGACTTGGACCTTAGGAAGATCAATTTCACATGTATGTGGAAGATGGGCTAGAGGGGGGAAAGCCCCAAGACAGGGAGACTGACCAGAAGGCTATTTCAGTAGTCCAGGAATGTGGTGATGAGAACGTTCTCTCAGTTTCAGTGACAGGCGAGAGAAGTACAGCATATGTGAGAGGTGTTACCAAGGTAGAATCAACAGGACTTGGCAACAGATTGGAAATGGGAGGTGAGAGATAGTGAAGAGCTGAGGATGACCCCTGGATTGAAAGCTTGAGTAACTAGGAGGATGGTGGTACCCTCAACAGTATGAGGAAAATTTGGAAAGGAGGAGGGGCTTGGAGATGCAACTTACTAAAAATTTACTTTTTAAAGAAGAACTTTTATAGATGAAAGTAAATATCGCAAAATTATAAAGAACAAACATGGCACCTAAGAAGAGATATGAGAAGATACTTCCTTTACGGAGGCGGGAGTACTACAGGTGTGTAATATTATATATGTTTTCAGATTTTTATAAATATATTAATCAGTTTTGCTCATTGTTTTTCCTCTTTTCTATTAAAATGATTTGGCGTATGAGATGGTTCATATAAAATACTAAAAATAAGTTTTCATGCTGCCTTTTGCTCTAGTATTACAGTTATTTCTTCCCATTTACAGTTATACATCCCCATTTTCTTGTCCTTTCCCATCCTCTGTCATTGAATTGTCCCTAGAACCAAAGAAAAACAGTTAAACAAAAAACAAATGATACAGTGTCTTTGAGAGGAGGGAGGTCATCTTTCATTATCTGTTCATTGGGATCATTGCTAGTTTTTAGTTCCATTGTTATCAGAATTCCTTTTTGTTGCTTTTTTGAGGGGGGAAGGCAGAGCAATTGGGGTTAAGTGACCTGCCCAAGGTCACATGACTAGTAAGTGTTAAGTATCTGAGGCCGGATTTGAATTCAGGTCCTCCTGACTCCAGGGCCAGTGCTCTATTCACTGTGCCACCTAGCTGCCCTCTTTTCATGATTTTAAAAAACATAACGCATTGCTATGATCCTTATAGAGACAGCTAGATGGCTCTATGGATGACCCTGGAATCAAGAAGATCTGAGTTCAGATGTGGCCCAAGACACTTACTAGCTGTGTGCTCCTGGTCGAGTCACTCAGTCTTTGCTTGCCTTAATCCACTGGGAGAAGGAAATAGCCAACCAGTCTAATATCTTTGCCAAGAAAACTCCATTGTCAATATGGTCCATGGGGTCACAAAGAGTTGGATAAAAGTGAACAATTGAACTATAATGGTCATTATATACTTTCTTCTAATCTGTTGATTTACTCTGTATCAATTTATGCTATACAAGTTTTCCATTACTTTCTTGTGCCACTGTTTATCCAGCCATTTCCCAATTGATGAGTACCTACTTTGTTTCCTGTTCTTTGCTACCATGAAAAGTGTTGCTATGAATAGTTTAGTATAGGTTGTAATTTTGTTTCTGTCTCTGACACTTCTCACAGTGACCTTTTCAAACATTACATCCCTTTTGCCTTCACATACCTGACCATTTCTCTAATGTACTTAGCAAAAACAAAAACAACACCCCCCCCAAAACCCAAAGCCAACAACAACAACAAAAAACCCTTGCCTAAAATTTCAGTCAAAAATTCAGTTCATCTATCATGATCTCCCTCTCTTTTCAGGATTAAACCCAATCCTCTCCTTCATTATTCCAATCTCAAACATTGAAGTGATGCTTCTTACCAATGCCAACCCCTCCACTTGTACCCTCGATCCCATTCTCTCCTGTGCTTCTGGCCCCCGCATCATATAATTTGCAATCTATAATGTATGAATTCTTTGCCCCAATCCTAACAATGTTGCTTATAGGAACACAGATAAATATATTTGGTTTTACATTTGTTCATTGTCTTCCCACTTTTATGTATAAATAGTCTTGGGATATTCTACTTTAGTTGGGTATCATGCCAAACTTTCTGTAGACTTGACTTACCCTCTACTTGCTTTTATTGTTTTGTGTGGATATACTGTTTCCAGTCTTTCCCTGTTCTTTATACTGGTTGGCAAATGAACTCATACTCTAAATTGAATTTGCCTTTGATTACCATCTCTCCTTGCCTGATAGAAAGACCAAATATTTGCTGCCTCAAGTTCTTTGGGAGTCCTTATTTTGCAGTATCCTTTATATCAGTTAAATTACTTTAAGAAGTCTCTGTCACATGACCAGTGAAGATAGAGGAATTGATACTTTTTCTGATCCTTGAGAACTCTCAAACCTTTCCATAATAAGAATTATGTATGAGATAAAGCATTTCTTCTGGCTTCTCGGTCTAAGATACCAAGAACCCAAGCAAGATAACAATCCATAGAACTAAAGCCTTCATTCAAAACTCCCACCCCTACCAGCTACCACACTGTAGCAGGAAGTACAAGCCAATCCATGGGAGTGAAATAGAATACAGTTCTGTGCTCCTCTGTTCCCCCAAAGAAAATTCAAAGGTGGAAGCTTGCTCTGGCCAGGGTTCTAACATAGCAGTATTCTCTGGGGCAAGAGTACTCAGCCAGAGAACTGAGGAATAAAGGGAACTGGGGCAGGCAGGATGTTAATATATGTGTTAGAAAATAAGTTCATCTCAGACTTGAAGCAAAGGATACTGTATTTCACCACATAATTGTAGCAGATTTTATGACAATTTTTTTTTTGCAAAAAAGTGGAGTGGGACCATTATATGAAGCATTTAAAAATTGTGCTGGTATTACTTAAAAATCATTTATTACTAAGCTGTCTTTGGTGTAAGATTAAGATGCATGAAATACGCATGTATATAGGTTAAAATTGAATACTGACAACATGAGGGCTGAGAATTCTGGGATCAGGGCTTGCAATCTGCAAGAGATAAATGCATATTCATATGCCACTCTTGAATATATTGCTGCTATTTACATTTTAAACAGTGTGATGAACAGAATTATGCCATACAACAACTATGTGATGAAAGGTTATAATCCAGTTTTAGGACTAAAAAAACCCCAAACAAACCAAGGTGTGATGATTATGTGGGGAAATACAGTGTTGGCATTTAGCTGAGGCTAGGTCTCCCTAGAGGTTTGTTGGGGGCAGACATTCAGTCCAGTGAACTATGAATGCCTCAGCATTGGAGGGAAACCATCATGTCAGAAAGTGAGTGAGAGTTAGAATAGAAGGAAAAAAAGATTGAAATGACTAAAGATCTCAAGAGGAGGGAAACTCAATGAAAGATCTTGAGCACAAGAAGATGAGCTGATAGAGGAAAAGATAAATTACTTGATGAAACAGAGATAGTCAGTGTTTTTGTACTTTTTAAAAAAGTATCAAAGTTGGTTAATATTTATTACAAAGAACACCAGATTTGGAATGTGAGGATCTGTATTAAAATGTCAGGTCTGCCACTTATTACATTTGTTACCTTGGGCATAGTTTTACCTCCCCTGTAGATGTCCTCTCTTCTGTAAAATGAAATAGTTGGACTCGATGGTCTCTGAGGTCTCTTCTACCTATAAACCAACGATCTTACGATCTAGTCTCTATTTCTTAGGGTCAATAGCTTGTTTAAGAAGGTTGTGATGGCCTTTATAATTATACACAATATCATCTTTATTTTTATAATTTTCCATGACCTGGGTGGGACTCATTTTGACTTTTGCTGACCCAAGGTACATAGAATTTGATTCTCAGTTGACCCCCCACATTGGTAATTTTCTGTTGTTAAGAGACAGTCAATTACTTTTTTTTTAATGATGTTTGGTGCTCACCATCTTCATCTAACACCTTCCAATTTTCTTTTTGGAGAAAAGATTTATCTTATATAAAAGTGAGGCTTTGAATTTTTACATGCCTTTGGTTTTTTCCATTTCATAATCCTAAATCATGATTTCCAAAAGATTTTTCTCCATCTTTCCCCTGTGACTGTCTGCATCAAAGTCTCCAGATGTCAATATGTAATGCTGACTTGTTTTTTAAAAAGGATTTTTATAAGTTTTTCCATAGAATTTCTCTACTTTCTCCTCTGCAACAGATCTGGTGCATTAGCTACTATTATCTTTATGCCTCAGACTCATCATAGATGAGTGAGATGCTCATCAAGATTAATAACAAGTATTCCACAAAATCATGCTTCTTGTTGCCTTTGCGGACGCAATGAAATCAACTTTGTCAACTGTTTTATTTACCTCTCTATGAAAGCTATCCAACCATTTAACTGCAACTTCTTTATGATTGTGTGTTTAATTTATAGTAATAATATTGATATTGAAGTGGCCTATTCCCTCTTGTATATCAACTCACTTGTTGGACAAAGGTCTCATTGATTTAGCAGGTCAAACTCTGGTTTATGGGTGGTTGAAAAGTGATGTGACTGAGCATCTTCTGACCTTTTTTTTTTGCCACATTTACTGCAAAAGCAAAAGATGCACATTTAACTGAGGGTCATTTAAGATTTGTCTTTGTTTCCTGGGTTGTCATGGTCAAAGAATTCAACAACTAGGAGTCAACTGGCTGATGAGCCTCTAATTATTGAGTTAGTCTGGTTTTCAGATAGGAGGCACACAGTCTATTAGGGGAGACCATACTTGAAGATTTTTCTAGCATAGTTGGTAGAAATTGGCAGAGCTTATGTTCCACTAGAATGTGTTCCATTGGCATGGCCTTCAAAGACTTAATATGCATACTACAATGAAACACCCAAGTAGTACATTTGTGAAATGAGCATGATGCCTATCTCATTAATATGAAGAAAGTACATTTAATTAAGAACGTTCCTTGTCTACTCCTATTTTAATCTTTATGGAATTGCTTGACTATGAAGGCTTTTGAAAGGAGTGCACTATCGGAAGACTGTTATCTTTCTGTCTTCTAATCAGAAAGGTACAGTAAATGATTCTCATGATTTTGAATTCTAGGCAACATGTATCAGAGTATTGTCTGACTAAATAGTAACTTCAGTTTTTTAAAATTTTTTTTTATTGAGAGGCACATATTAACTTGGGAGTAGGAAGAAAATAATACTATATATATATATATATATATATATATATATATATATATATATATATATATATATAGGGTGAGCATATATGCAGGAATGGGCATTTGGGGCTATCCCAGGGATCATATGCTAGAGGTTCCCTGAGACCTTTGGAATTCATGGGGTGTTCCCTGGATTGGTTCCCATAAACTTGTTCCAACCTCAGCTACAATAAGAAATTTACCCAACATAATTTGTTAAAGAATTGACTATCTAGGATTTGGTAGGAACTTTAGCTTATTTTTCTATTAAATCAATAGTTTCAAGACTGGAGTTGACTTGAGGATAATTCCTTTTTTTTTGTTTTTGTTTTTTTGCTTTTTGGAGGGAGGAAGGAAGGGTGATTGGGATTAAGTGACTTGCCCAAAGTGACACAGCCAGTAAGTGTTAAGTGTTTGAGGTCATATTTGAATTCAGGTCCTCCTGACTCCAGGGCCAGTGCTCTATTCGCTATGCCCCCTAGCTACCCCTTGAGTATAATTTCTTGAACTGTTTCTTTCCTAGGCATCACTTGAGATAATAAAGTAACCAGTCTGTGCAGCAGATTATTCCATATATTTCCAATTACTTAGCTACTGAAATTCCATAAAGCCACTACAAATCTTTGAGCGATTTGTGTATGTCTCCTCCTAGACTACAAGCTTCATGAAGTAGTAATGTGAAAAAACAACAACAAAACTTCTGGCAACAGTACATTTAGCAACCTTCTCAGAAATATTCATCTAAGATTTGTCTCCTTACTATTTAATCAAATCTATGTGCTAACAGCAGTATCTGGTATCATTGACTTTAAAGGTTAGCAATCCCCTTAAAAACCCATTCTTATTGACTCTTTATCTCATTCCCACAATGTCTGTTCTAAACCTTACCATGTTCCTTCTTCAATTCCATAGCCTTTACTATGGACCCCATGTTTACAGCATATACATTTAGCGTTCTACTTCACTGAGACATCTGATACCACAAGAGTGGTGCACTCAACTATGTTCTTTAAAACTTTTCTGCATCTTCATCATTTCCTCCTGTCTCAGAGAGGGCAAATCTTTTTACTAGGGTCTTTATCCTCTCCCCTTCCTCCTCCTCTAGGACTTCACTGCAGCAATCATTCCCTCTGGTTTAAAAGTCTTCAATATCTCTTCTATCTACCTACAAGTATGATCAGGTCTTTCTAGTCCTTAAAAAGAAGAAAAAGCCTTCTCTTGACTCATCTACCCCATTACCTACCATCCTATTTCTCTTGACTCCTTACAAGTTATAAATGTAGAGCTAGAAGACAATTGAGAGATCAGCTAGTCTAACCTTATTTTAAAAACGAGGAAATCGAGACCCAGGTGGGCTAAGAGACTTACCCAAGGTTACACAGGCAGTAAGCATCAGAGGAGGATGTGTACCCAGCTTCTCTGCCTCCAGAGCCAATAGGATAGTTTCTCCTTTCCTTCTGAGACACATTACTATCATTGCTCTCCTTTTATCTCTGCTAATTCCTTTACTCTTTCCTAGCTACTCCTCTTCTTTCTAATACCTTAAATCTGGCAGTCCCTCTAGGTTCTGAACTTGACTTGATTCTTTTTCTTCTCTTTACTTTGTTAGTCTCACTTCCTTTCTTGGCTTCAGTGATCACTTTATAGACTTTATAGGCTTGTTAGAGCTGAACCTTAAAAATCAGCCACTTCATTTTACAGGCAAGATAACTGAAATCTAGAGAAGGTAACTAACTTGTTCAAAGTCGTGTAGCTTGTGGTAGAGCTGAGATGGGAGCCCTGGTCTGTTGACTCCAGATGTAGGCCAGACTTTCTCTATTTTCTATGAATTTCCAGAAATACCTCACCAACGGCTTGTAGCAAGCATTTCTTTACCTACAAGCCCCTCAAACTCTGCATGCTCTCAATTGAGCTTAGAGTTTATTCTCTTTCCCTCAAACCCTGCTCTTTCTTCTGATTTTGATTTCTGCTAGTTATACCTTCCTTTGCACAGTTTCCCATGTTTGAAATCTTGGTTTTGTCTTTGAATATTCTGTCCCTTCACCTCTCATATTCAGTTACCAGCGTCTGTCAGTTCTACTTCTGCATATCCCTTGCCACCATTCTAGTACAGGTAAAGGTCCTGATTATCACCTGCCTGGACTTTTACTAAAGTTTCCTAATAGCTCTTCTCCCTTCCATTTTTCCTACCTCCAAATCATCTTTAAAAGCACTGCCTCAAATTTTCCTTCCTTATGCACAGGTCCAGCCATTTCTCTCCTCTGCTCACAATCTTTTAAAGATTCTGTTTTTCCACTGAGTAAAGTTCAAACTTCATATGGACACGTTCTACCCCTCCCCTCCAATACACACACACACACTGTCACCACCCTACCTTTCCAACCTTTTTCTCACCTACTCCAAAAAGTAAAGCGATCTCAAGGAAAAACCTCAGACCTCAGGATCACAAGATCACAAAATTATAAATTTAGAGCTAAAAGAGCTCTCCAAGATCATCAAGTCCAACCCCTGTTTTTATAGAGGAGGAAACCTGAGACTCATAAAGGTTAAATGACTTGCCCAGAGTCACCCAGCTAGTAAGTCTCTGAGTCAGAATTTGAGCATAATTCTTCCTGACTCCAAATTTAATGCCTTATCTAATATGGGACACTGCTCTGTTGATTGGAGAACAAAGATGTGTGTGAGGTAGGAATAAAGAGCCCAGGTCAGCACCAGACTAAGCGGTAAGGGACTGACAGAGAAGAGCTCATTTGTGAGTTGGGGAATGGAAAGGAAAAACTATAAAATCATCTCCTATTTGATTTAATTATACTTGATAGCCTGGCGCTATGCTCACATGTGCCTCATACAAAAGGAGTATATATCCTGACAGTTCCCTTTAAAATTTCCTATCCTGGTTACACCTCTGTTAAGGCCCCTATATTCTCTTGAATTGGTTCTTTTCTAGGCATCACTTGAAATAACTAATCAATCTGTGCAACAGATTACTCCATATATTTCCAATTATTTAGCTAGTGGATCTTCATAGGGCCACCACAGATATTGGACTGATTTGTGTATGTGTCTGACTAGATTACAAGGCTCATGAACAGAGAGACTCTGTCTTGCATAAACTTAATATCTCTCTTAGTGCCCACTTTTACATTTATATTGTACTTTAAGCACATCCAAAATACTATTTTATTTTTGCCACAGTCTTGGAATTCAGGTTTTATTATTCCCATTTATGTTGAGAAAAATGAGGCAGTTAGCATTTAGACTTGCCCAGGGTCACCCAGATAGTAAGTGTCTGAGCCTGGATTTGAACTCAAGTCCTGTTCAATCCAACTCCATTGTTTGATCCACTGCCTACCTAGCTACCTGACCATATATTTAATTAGATATTGACTAAATTGAATATAGTGGTAGTATCTGTTTTCTAGTGCTATAATATTTCACTTGCAATCTCCTGTTGGAGTACCTATATTTCTCTCATTCTGGCACCCAATATCATACTAACATTCTAATTAGTCCTAATTAGAACCTTGGTACCTATCTTAGAACTCATCTTTCACCTGAAACCCAATTGATTCTTTCTTACCTTTCTAATCCCCGTCCAGGGCACCGTCTTTCCAGTCACTCTAGACACTTTGGAGTTATCCTCTACTCTTCACTTTCTCTCTTTCTTTCTGCATAAATTCAGTCATTTGCCAAGTCTTGTCATTTCTATGACCACAATGTATCTTGCATCCATCCCCTTCTTTTCACTCACATGGCTATCATTCTAGTTAGTATGTTATCACTTCTCACCTGAACTATTGCAATAGTTTACTAATTAGTGTCCCTAACCTCCTATCTCTCCCCTCTCTAATCCATACAGCAACTAACTTGATATATCAAAAGCACAAGTCTAACCATATCATTCCCCTGCTCAAGAAGCTTCAGTGGCTCCCCATTGTTCCTAGAATAAGATTAAACATCTCTGTCATTTAAAGCTCTTCACAATCTGGCTTCAATTTATCTTTCCAGATTATTCTCATGATTTCTCATTCACTTTTAGTTCTAGTCAAACTGAGCCACTTATTGTTCTGCAGTCACTGCATTCTGCATTCTTCCTCTAATTTACCTTTTCATAAGCTGTGCCTTATGCTTAGAATGCTTTCCCTTACTTATGTTACTTTGATTTTACTTTGATTTTACTCCTTTTAAAACTCAGCATCAAGAACCATCTACTGCTAATCTTCTTTGATGTAGAATTCTTTACCCTCCCCTCCCCCAAATTACTTTGTATGTAGTAACATATCTGCTGGCTCAGGTAAGTTGGGACACTTTCTCCCATGAAGGGACCTCTGCTCTGCACCCCTCCACTGCCTGGGTTTAGGAAGAGTCTAAGCCCTAAAGAAAAGGGTCAAGGTCTTTTTTCTCTCTCTTTTTTTTTCTCTATGGCTTTTTATGCTCATACTGCAGAGTTCGAGGGAAAATCACTTAAAGTTTAGGTTGGCTCATGTCCAGGATCTTGCCAAAAGGGAGTCGAAATGTATTCAGTGTAAAATGTGTATCAAATATGAGAGATAACTATTTATTTCCTATACACAAAAATGCCTAAAATACAAAGGACTCAAACATTCATTGACAGAGACTTAAACACAGAAAACAATAACTGATAATTCTGTTTTACTTTCCCAGGAGATTAATTCTTCAAATACTAACTCATGAGGTATTTTGTGGGTCTGCTGAATGGTCATTTCATTACTAACTGGATTCCATACTTTCTAATCAATTTCATTAAGGACCAGGTCCTGGTAGTCATAATGTCTTCAATGAAGCATTACAGTATCTGCAGGGAGCCTCTCCCAGGATGCAGCCACCAGTGACAGAAGGACCCAGGAACTTGGCACTTCTCAAACTCACAAGATTACCTCTAAGGCTGGAAGTATCCATCTCAGGCTGCTGTTGGGTCACCTGTAGCTGCCTGGGCACTCCCTTCCCTCACAGAAAGCTCAAGGGGGAGAGCTGTCAAAGAGTCCTCACAAGCTTAGAGGAGAGAGAGAGGAAGTGCTCTGGAGTCTAGATGGTTGGGTCAATCCTTTAAAGTCTATTGAGTAGGCTACCACTTCTTGGTCCAGTGGCTGATTCTCTTTAATATAGTATCTTCCCTTGGACCCCAGCTATTGTCATAGGGATTAAGGGATTGCTGAATCATCCCAATGTCCTTCACTGCTGAGCATATGAACCTGGAAGTGATCAAGAGAGCTCAGTTTAGCTCCACAGGTTCCATGGGTTGGGTTATGTTCTAGCCAGAGCGCTATTTTTTTTTTTGGAAGGGGGAGGGCCTTCCTGATTACCCCACCCCCATTACATTATATAATATATTTTATATTTACATTTTATTTCCCCCAATAGAATGTAAGTTTCTTGAAGTCAGGAATTGTTTCAGTTTCTGTCTTTGTAACCCCAGCACCTAGTACTGTGCCAAACTTTTTTTTTTGTTTGAGACCTATGATTTCCCTGGTGTAGAGAACTCCTGGTAGGGAAACTCCTTCTACCAAAGCATATACCCAACAGTTCTGCACCAGAAGATTGCCTGGAGGCACTGAGGGGTTAAATAATTTGCCCAGAGACACAGAATATAGTTGTAGGAGACTTGAATTCAGGTCTTTCTGATTCTATGGTTGGCTTTCTATTTACTGTATCTTGGAGCCTCTCACACAAGCATATTGTACATACAGCTCATCATCTTCCTTCCATTCTCAATGACCATCTTCTCCAAGGCTCTATCCCAGACCTTCTTTTCTTCTCCTTCTGTGCTATTTTTCTTGCTGATCTCATTGTTACCATGGCTTAAATTACTACATCTGGACAGAGGCCTCCCAACTCTTTCTATCCAGCCTTCATCTTTTGACTTCTAGTCCCTCTGCCTATGAAATATTTGAAACTAGTGTCTCCTGGCACTACATACTTAGAGTGTCCAAGACTGAATTCAGTATCTTTCCACCTCCAAACCCACCCTTCTTATAAACATACTGATTTTGAGGGGATGGTACCACAGTTCTCCAGTTACCCAGGCTCAAAACCTTAGAGTCATATCTAACTTTCCTTTCATTCACTCCATATCTGATCAGTGAGGTCCGGTCCTTTCTATTCTATATTCTTTCTTGAATCCATTCCTTCCTCTCCTCTCATACCATCGTGATCCTAGTTCAGATACTTATTACTTTTGCCTTTCTAGTATATCCTTTAAACCAAAATAATCTATTTAATGTACAAGGCAGACCATATTTAGTCTTCCTACTGAATAACCTTCAGGAATTGCTTATTGCCTTTTGGGTGAGGCACAAATACTTTAGTTTGCCATTTAAAGTCCTCCAAAATCCAGACTTATTTTGTTGGAATTTCCCTATTTTCCTTTATGCATAGAGCCAAACTGAGATGAGTTTTCCTTGTTCTTTCTCCTGCATTGTCCTATCTCTGTGCATTCACCCAGCCTGTCCCCTACACATAGAACACACTATGTTCTTATCAATACCTGTTGAAATTGTTCTTTTCCTCTGGGTCAGCTCAGGTGTCGATGCTCTGTGAGTTAGTCCTTCCCAGTACCGCAGGTCAGTCAGTCAACAAGCATTAATTAAGCACTTACTAGGTGCCAGGTACCTTGCCAAATGCTGGACGTAAAGAAAGGAAGAAACTTGGTCCCTGACCTCA
This sequence comes from Pseudocheirus occidentalis, assembly GCA_028646575.1. Lineage (NCBI taxonomy): Eukaryota > Metazoa > Chordata > Mammalia > Diprotodontia > Pseudocheiridae > Pseudocheirus > Pseudocheirus occidentalis. The sequence goes on along the minus strand of CM053597.1, from coordinate 115,400,206 downwards.
AGGAGCACATATTCTAATATGGGAGATAAGGTGAGAATAATCTCTCTTTCTCCATTTTTTTTTTCGAGAGCACTTCATTTAAATCTCTCCTTTGGCCTTTGGGAATACATTTCATAGCCTCCCTAGTAGATTGTAAACTCAAGGGTAAAGGTTGTGTCATTTTTCTACCTTATCTCCCCAGGGCCTAGAAGGGTGCCTTGCTCCTGTCACAAATGATAAATGCTTGTTGAATTGAATTGAACTGAATTCTCCATAGGTAATTTAGTCCTGATGTGAGATATCTATGTATTATTTCTTCTAACTAGAAAGATTGTTAAAATGAATATTTAATAATGGAACTACTCATTCTTATAGTTTGGCATCTTTGACCCTAAAGCAAAAGTTTCACAAATTTCCCATTACCCTTTGTGAATAGTGGAATCCATAGCTCTTCAGCTAAAATGCAATGGTTATTTGCCTGAGGTTTCCTTTGGAGAAAAAAATGAAGTAGCTGGCAGATGCTATTCCCCTTGATATAACTCTGTCTCGTTCTTCAAGTGTTTTGGCACTTTCTCCATGTAGACCACAACCACATGAGACACAGACCTTCAAAATGCTGGGCCTTTGACCTTTAATCATTGAGTAATTCCCATACTTTTACAAGGCTTAACTGAAATGAGTATTTTATGTAAACTCAGTGTTTTATGAAGCTTTAGGCCTCACTGATAACATTCTGTTCATTTTGTTTGTTGAAGAGGCTGGAGATAACTGGACTGTCTCTTGGAGTGTCCTTCAGCCTCTGGGCTTCCATACCAAATAAAGGCTGCTTGGGGGCATTACCACACCTTTGTTGCTTTGTTGTTGTTACTCAGTTCTGTGACCCCATTTGAAGTTTTCTTGGCAGAGATATTGGAGTGTTTGCCATTTCCTTCTCCAGCTCATTTTACAGATGAGGAAACTGAGGCAAACAGGGTTAAGTGACTTGGCCAGAGTCCCACAGCTATTGAGTATCTGAGGTTAGATTCGAACTCGGGTCTTCCTGGCTGTGGGCCTGGTACTCTATGCACTGTGACATCTAGCTGCTCACCTTTGTTGCTATCTGCTTACTATTTGCAGTATTGACTGAGAACCTGGCGAAGAAGGTGGAGGAAAGTCTGACTAGCCGCATCAGTGGCCAAATTTCTAGATTCAATCTGAGAAAAATAAAAATTCCGAGACATCTCCTTCATTATTCCAGCCTGGTTAATAATTCATTTGGACTGGTTGTTCCCTCAAGCAATTGAGAATAAAAATGAGAAAAGTGATAGCTAGCATTTACATAACACTTTAAGATTTTACATAACATTCCACATATGCTATCTCATTGATCCCCACAGTAACTCTGGGAGGCAAGTTTTTACAGATGGAGAAACACATATAGAAGTGAAGAGACTTGTCTAGAGTCACATAGAAAGTAGGTGAAGTATCTGAGGAGGATTTGAACCCAGGTCCTCCTGAGTCCAACTTTAATACTCACTTTATTGCACCATCTAAAAGTAGAGAAGAGCTACTTTGTTATAGGCAATTAGGTGGCTCAGTGGGTGGGGTGCTAGGCCTGGAGTCAGCAAGGCTTAACTTCAAATCTGGCCTTAGACACTTACTAGCAGTCACTGAGCCTTTTTCTTTTTTGATGTTTTTGGAGGGCGGAAGGCAAGGCAATAGGGATTAAGTGACTTGCTCAAGGTCGCACAGCTAGAAAGTGTTAAGTGTCTGAGGTTGAATTTGAACTCAGGTCCTCCTGACTCCAGGGCCAGTGCTCTCTCTATTCACTGTGGCACCTAGCTGCTCCTTTTTTCCTTTTTTTTTTTAAACTCTTTTAAACTTTTAACTCTCTTTAGCTGTTTTAGCACTTAATTTTTATCTTAATCCTTAATCCCACCTCTTTTTACCTTAATCCACTAGGAAAGGGAATGACAGACCACTCCAGAATCCTTGCCAACAAAAGCCCATGGACAGTATTGGTAAGAGTTGGACAGGACTAAACAACAACAATGACAAGCTTGTTAACTGTGTTTGCCCTGATTTGTTTCACAGAGATGTAGATGCTGCCTGAAATTAGCTGTTACCTTCTTTTAGTTCCTAAAAAGCTTCTGGTCAGATTTCCTACCTTAGGTCAGAACCATAACTAGGAATTCTGGTACTTGGGGCAAGTCTAGTGATGAGTATTGTGGTTCAGAGTGTCCTCTGAGGGATCCAAAATCTTAGAAGAACCGGTTGGGGAGGAGAAGAAAGGGCTGCCATGGCATTTGAACCCAGGGTGGGTGCAGTCACACCAACATAGTAGCATAGGCCAGTGAAGCATTGTTAAGTAAGGTTGAGGGGGCTCCAACTGGGGAGAAAATATATCCCCCATGTTGGAGCCCAGGTTCATAATTAAACTAATGTACCTCCAATATCAGAACAGGGGTCAGTAGCTTCTTTATCCCTCGGTACTGCAAGGGCTCCTAAGTGCTGCAGTGGAGATAGGACAAGGCCTAAAGTCAGGAAGATCTGAGTTCAAATCTTACCTTAGACACTTACTAGCTGTGTGATCTTGGGCAAAACTTAACCCTGTTTACTTTCATGTTCTCATCTATAAAATGAGCTAGAGAAGGAAATGGCAAAGCACTCCATTATCTTTACCAAGAAAACCTAATGGGGTCATGAAGAGTCTGACATGACCGAAATGACTGAACAACAACAAAGCAGTGTGTCCGGCTGTTACTGAGGGCCACTGAGGACCTAAGGCATAAACCAGAGGAGAAGGACAAAGGAGAGAGGAAAGGAGAAAAGGAAGCAAGGTAAAGAAAAGAGGGAGAGATAGAGGGGAGAAGAAACAATAAAGGGAGACAAGAAACCTTCATTACGCTCCTTCCAGGTGGGAATTATGTTAGTCTTGTCTTCACAATCCTCTTTCCTGGCACAAAGCCTGGTACCTGGTAGTAGGAGCTGAATAAATGTTTGTTGTTGATGGATTTGCATTATCTTTAACAGGCTGGATCAGAACCCTCTATAACACATGCATGGGGAGGGGTATATTGAGCAGATGATGCCACCAATAGCTTGTAAACCCCCTGGTTACTCTGCCTAAATAATATCATATCATTCCAGGGGCCCCAGATATAGAGCACCAGTTTGAAAGAAGATTGTGTGTGTGTGTAGTCTGATGCTTTTCTCCAAAACAATTCCAGGAGTGTCTCTGTGTGGCCTAATTATTTAATGGTTAACTTTGAAATAGCTTCAAAAGATCAGTGCCTTTTGGCATTTAGATTGGGAATCTGAGTAGCTGGGTTGATTAAAACAATATCCCAATAGGCATCCAGGAGAGGTCAGAAGTTTAATTTAATGCTAGCAAAACCTCTTGACTTTGATATGTCACACAGGATCCTGGGAAAGCTCTGCACCCCTGGGGAGGTTGCCTTTTTGTACTGTGATTATAGAGGAAGGAGAAAAGTGAATTTCTGGAATGGAAGGACTGTACAGGCAAAAACTATGCCACTTATGTCTGTTTTCTCAGTGCATGGCACATAATAGGCACTTAATAAAGACTTTTTGAGCAACTGATTGATATATACTTATAAGACTCCTCAGCTAGATAGATACTATTTTTTAAAATTGTTATTAGTCTTCATAACTTTATGAGAGACAGTAAGAATACAATACCTAGAGATTTGGTCCCAGAACCAGGAAGACCTGGCTTCAAGTCCAGCATAAGACACATACTAGTTCGTGTTACTCTGGCCAAGTCACTTTACTTCTCAGTACCCTAGTGCCAGAGGTGTCATAGTGAAGCTCTGTGCTCCTCAAATCAGTTTAAATTGTAATTAGGAAATATTTAACAAAATACCATAAAATATAATATTATATTTTAAAATTAAATTTCTGTGAGGTCTCCTGGACCCTTATATACAGATTAGTGGCCCTGTTTCTATTTGACTTTGACTCCACTGTTCTAGGTAAGCCTCTATGACTATAAGTTACCGCGATGATGCCAACCTGCATTGGTAGGAGTT
>CM053597.1:115379569-115395696 GCA_028646575.1 Pseudocheirus occidentalis | reverse complement strand
TCTTTATATCAATGAAATCACATGTTCAGTCCCTATCCCTAAGTAATTATATTCAACCCAATTAATTATTAAAAGCTCAGAGGTTGGACTGTGGGCTCATAAATCCCTGAAGGAAAAACAACTTTGAGCTTATCACATAAGGCAGTGGTTCTCAATCTTCCTAATGCTGCGACCCTTTAATACTTGTATGTGAGCACATCTGCATGTGGGCAGACCTGCCTGGAGATGGATAGAAGAGCAGCGTCTTGGTTCCTAAGACCACTGGAAATATGTGTTTTCCTATGGTCTTATGTGACCCTGTTCTACCCCCAAAGAGGTCATGACCCACAGGTTGAGAACCGCTGATATAAGGGGTGGGAGAATTTGTTTCCCTCTCCCTCAAAGTAGGGCAGCCTTATACACCCTGGTTCACTGGACTGTTCAGCTCTTTATACCATTGTACCCTTCTAAGTTCCCAGCTCTCCCTTCTAACATCATATCAGGTCACTTTCTTTGTACTACTTGTAGAAAACTTTGGTGGTTGGCAGTTTCACAGGTTGGGAGTCATTTGGACTATATAACTGAGCTCTGGGAGTAAATACTGAAGGGAGAGAATCTAAAACAGAGTTTCTTCACCTAGAGACCATGAAGTTCTATTTTGTTTTGTTTTGTTTTTGGTGAGGGATAAAGGGGGAGTATTTTGAAATTTTTACTTCAATATGATTGGTTTCCTTTTTGGTTCTCTGTATTTTATTCTACATATTTAAAAACATTATTCTGAGAAGGGGTCCACAGGCTTTACTGAACTGCCAAAGGGATCAATGACACACGAATTAAGAACTTCTGCTTCAGAAGAAGCCTTTTCTGCTTTGGAGCTAGGAAATACTTTCTGCAGTGTTTGGAAGAAAATGAACTTAATCATAAATGCAATAATACCTTAAGTCATGTTAACTTTATCAGGATATGAATATCTTTGTAAGTGTTTATCCTGTACTAAAATTGTCCTTTTATCTTTTTCCTGGTCACAAATGAATCAGCTTTGAACTACTCAATAAACGTTATTACTGACTACCTGGTCTAGTCACCTTCTTTGTGAGACTGAGTTGGCTAAGAGGTGTAAGCTATCTTGCCATAGAACCTATGGGGGGCATAGATCTTATGGGGGGGTGAGAGTAGGGAGGCGGGGACAGTTGCAGAGGCAGTGTGGTTCATTGGAAAGCATTCTGTATTTGAAGTCAAAGGACCTGGGTTTAAGCCTCCTAACTAAGGTAGTAAGTGTGAGCTTGGGAAAATCGCTGCCTCCATGCCCCTCAGGTTTTTATCTTTGTTGTGGTACATATCCTATATGCTTTGAGCGTCTGAGTGGTCCAGTGTATAGAGTGCCAGACCTGGAGTCCGGAAGACTCATCTTCCTGAGTTCAAGTCTGGCCTCAGGCACTTACTAGCTATGTGACCCTGGACCAGTCACTTAACCCTGTTTGCCTCAGTTTCCTCATCTATAAAATGGGCTGGAGAAGAAAATAGCAAATACTCCAATAGCTTTGCCAAGAAAACCCCAAATGGGGTCATGAGGGGTTGGACAGGACTGAAAAATGACTGGACAACAACAACATACTATCAGAAGGGTATGTTGACTGAGAATGGTAGTGAGAACAAGCCTGAAGTGATATAGACAACTCTAGGCTCTAGGTTATGCATTAGGCTAGGCGGAAGCTACGTCAATGGTCTGAACCTCAGTTTCCTAGACAAATTCATTCTCTAGGATGGTTTAGTTACTTTTTTTAAGGAAAAACTTACCTATATGACAGGGACTTTCCGATTTTAGGGCCAGAGAACCAGAAGCATAAGTGCTTTTCCCACAAGTGGGTAATGGTAGTTTGCTACCAACAACTGCTTCCGGTGATACTCAGTACACAAATGCAGGTCAGATAAACCACCTTATCTAACCTTTGGGGGTGATGGAAAGATATTTGGTCTCAGCATTAAAGGACTTGAATTCTAGTCCCAACATCAACACTTTCCTAGATGGGTAACCTTAGGCCAATCACCGTTTTGTGTCTCAGTCTCTTCATTTGTAGAATGAGAAATAGTGATCTTGAATTGCCTGCTTCCATTGGTTATTCATTTTAAAATACTATGTAAATATGCATTGTTATTATCTCTGATGACTAGTTCCTAAGATTACCTTCCACTTATTCTGTATGTATCTTGAATGAAACTATTTATGTGTTTATATGGTCTCCTCCATTAGAATGTAAACTCCTTGTGGGCAGGAACTCTTTTTGCTTTTTCTCTGTATCTCTAATGCTTGGGAAATAAGGTAGAGATAGGGACTAGATCTACAAAGGTGTAGGAAACTCATAGGGAGGGGAAATTCCTCTACCAGAAAAGGTTAGCAACTTCTATGCAACTTGTAGTGTCATTAGAGAGATTTACTTGGGAACACTGAAAGCTTAGGTGACTTGTCCAGGATGCAGAATCAAATCAGTATGTGGCAGAAGTAAAGCTTGAACCTGGGTCTTCTTAATCATCCATTCTCAGTCCACTCCCACACACTAACTTTATAGATAGTAAGTACTTAATTGCTGCTTGCTTGCTTAATTGACAGGTTTTGTAATGCCAGACTGCTGGGGTAGAACGCTAAAGACACATCTATAGACAAGATTTCAAGAGGGAAAAAAAGCCTTGCAGTGCTCAGTTTTACTATGTAAAATGTGGTATTGTTGTGGTAGTGGTTGTGTCATTTTTCAGTCCTATCTGACCCTTTGTGACCTCATTGGGAGTTTTCTTGGCAGAGATAATGTAGTGGTTTATCACTTCCTTCTCCAGCTCATTTTACATATGAGGAAACTGAAGCAAACCAGGATTAAGTGACTTGCCCAGGGTCACACATAGAGTAAGTGTCTGAGGCCCTATTTGAACGCAGGAAGATGAGTCTTCCTGACTCCAGGTCAGGCTCTCTATCTACTTTGCTACCTAGGTTCCCCATATAAAATGTCAATCTCCTTAAATATGGAATTTAAAATATATAAATACATATGTATATATATGTATATGTGTATATTTTAAATTAAATCACATTATCAAAGAACAGTCACACTATAGAAATTCATTCTTTTCCCTAATATGATATTATATCCTAATCTAGGATTTGTTGTCTAATAGGTATTTTCAAGGGATATCTTCCATATTTAATTTTTAAAACTCGTAAAGTCATATTTACTTAGAGACAGATCTAAAAGATCTCACCAAAAAGACAAACATTTTGATATTGTAACAGAAATTGATTTTTGATACAAAAAGAATTTTTTCCACCTCTTATGCAAACTACTAACAGGGCAGTTTTATTGATGTTTGTTTATTAATTTGTTCACCTATCTATCCATCTAATTAATCTAATCCAATCTAATTAATCTCAATGAAATTTGTTCTTACCTGCTTAGTGAAGTTATGAGAGAAAAGAGAAATACCTGGATCCACATCAAGTGCATTCCCTCCAATGTGCTAATAGAACTAGCCAAGAATGTAATGAATGGAACTAAATATAAAAAGTTAGTTACAGTCCTAGACCTGCCATTTACTAGCTTTACTGACCTTATTAAAATTTCTTAACATCTTCTGGCCTTGGCTTCCTCATCTGTAGAATAAAACTTGGCTGCTTATCATCAAATTACATAATTTATGTAAACGAGTTTATAACCATAAAAGTGCTATTTGAAGTGCTAAATATATAACATACATGAAAATAATTTGTGTTGTTCTCAACAAAATGCCTATATTCACCTGTACTACAACCAAATAGATCCACTGGCAGCTGGGATAAGGCCTAAGTGACTGCTTGGCATACTTAAGAGTTAGGAAAGATTGAGTTGAAAGAGGTGGTGTGATACAGCAAAGGGACCTGTGTTCAAATTTCTCCTTTGTCATCACCACCTGGGTGACCCTGGGAAAGTTCCTTCACTTCTCTGGGCCTCAGTTTTTGCATCTTTATATAACTGGTTGTAATGGTAATTAATTTAGCAGGTACTTGGTCCTTAGTAACTAAGGGCTAAGTACTTCTGTGAAAGAGGCAGAGGGTGTGAACTCTGTCTCCTGTGTGAACAGAAGGCGTGAACTCTGTCTCCTGTTGCTGACATGGCAGTGTTAATCTATAATTGCCCCATGAGTGGAAGATTGATGATTGTATTGTGAATTGATTGAATGATTAAATATTGATTATTGTATTGTGAATGATTAAGTAAGGAAGGTTTCCCCCTTTAGGGAAACCAGATGATTATTCTTTTGTTCTTTGTTCTAACTATTGCAGCCATTGTAGTGAAAACTATATGGCCATTCTAATGTTAAGCTGTTGTGAACACTATATTGTGATTTTCTGTGATAAAATGTAATGTTGTGAATGTTAACCTTGATTTGTAATGGAATAAATGGAGTGTTCATTACACTGTGTAATCTGAACCTTAAAAGCTGTTCCCAGTAGCATTCTTTTGGGAAGTTGCTCATGCATAGCATTATACTGGTCTGGTTGAGGGCCTAGTCCTGGGAGTGTGCACAAAGGAGCCCTGTGGATATCTGGTGAACCTGTTTTTAGCACTGCATGATGACAAAGAATGGAGGGCCCATTCAGAGCATGTGACTCACACTTTTACCAGCAAATTGAGTCCCTCCAGGGCAACTATGTTTCCCATCTCACAATTATAAGAATACTCCATGAGGAGTTGGGGTGGCGAATCTGTGGCTTCATGGCCACATGTGGCCCTCTAGGTCCTCAAGTGAAGCCCTTTTTACTGCATTCAAACTTCACAGAACAAATCCCCTTAATAAAAGGATTTGTTCTGTAAAATTTGGAGTCAGTCAAAAGGTTGCACTCAAGGACCTAGAAGGCCACATGTAGGCTCCAGGCTCCAGGTTCCCCACCCCTGGAGAGTGTCTTTCTAATGTTATTGGATTGTTTCCAGTGTTTTCCCTCAATATCAGTCTCCAGTGATAAATGCCCCAACATCATCCAGTCAATTAAAATCTACTGGTTTTTGCAAAGTCACATTTACTGAAAAGGTATGGTAAGGAAGAAGTACAGAAACATTCCCCTGAACCAGGCACAGTATGCTCCCTGCCACCTATGTCCCTGGGAAGAGTGAGCACAGACTTAAAGGGATCTCTACAAAGCATTCACCCCAGAGTTCCCTTCTGAATGTCACATTACCGGTGGATGGCTTCAGTATCTTGCTTGCAGGACCTGGATCTTTGGTTGCTGCATATATTGATTCCTTGATAGACACTTTAGGTCGCTTCTCACCCTGCTCAGCTGTGTGTCTGCAGAGGTCTCTGCCATGGACTTCTGTCACTGAACCTGCGGAGGCTTCTCTGAACTTTTCCATCTCACAAGGTTTGTCTGCCTCTGGTACTCTTTCATCTAGGAACAGGAAAGAATGCACGTGACAGGGGCAGAATCAATGGAGGTGCCATGTGGTTTTGTAGCTACATGATGACCAGGTGGGAGAGGGACACCCTCACCCAGAGGTCTACAATACATCTTCCTCTTCACTCAAACTGCCAGGGAGGGAGAGGAGATTTGGTTGGACAGTGCCTTTTGTAGACATGCTTTAATCACCTTTGTAGTAAGCAGCCAGGAACAGCCACAGGATACCTAAACATGCTCTGAGGTGGAGAGACAGGCTTCTCCATTCTGCATCATCACATATTTCCAGAAGTAGGGTCACCAACCATCTTTGTGAGTCCTCTGCTCCCATCACTGGGTCTTCCTCATTGGCCAGTCCTCATTCCATTTAAAATGAAGAGGTTCTGAGGTCCTTTCCACTTCTAAATCTATGACCTCGCTTCTTTATTTTAACATAAAATATAAATTTTTATATTATATTACATATATCCCAAACTGTCTGTTAGGAAAAGGAATCGTAGAAACAAAAAAAAATGAGATGCATTTTTAAAAAGTCAGAAGGTCAGATAGCTGCACTTCATTCTACTCCCACCCATTTTGTATCCTGGAAAGAGCTTCTTTGGGTACTTCTGAATCAGTGATTAAGTTACTGAGTATATATTTATGATCCCACTTTTAATGCTTACTATGTATGTGACCATGAACAAATCACTTAACCTCTCTGAGACCAACTAGTTGTCCATGATGGGAGCTTCCGCATCAATGAAATCATAGGTCCTTGATTGATTATTGAAAGTTTAGCTATAAACATAGGAAAAGGGAAACGAAAATAAGGGGGAAAAGGGAGAAAAAGAAATGTTGACATAGCACAGGGGTCAGTGCTGTACAGAGTTGTAAGGTCAATTCTAGTTATCTTTGGTTCTGTAAGGATAATAATAATATATCTAATTTTCTTTTTTTTTAATTTCACTTTATTTTTCTTGTTATTTTTTCAACATGGCTAATATGGAAATATGTTTTGCATGCTTTTGCATGTATAATGGATATCATATTTTTCAAAAATTAACTTTTGTTTATGATACACCTGATTTTCTGACCCATGGAGGAGAGACTGAGCATTTATTGGTCTGGAGAAAAATTTCTCAGGATTCACTTTAAGGGGGAAATTTAATGCAGGGCATTTGGGGTTAAGTGACTTGCCCAAGGTCACACAGCTAGTAAGTAAGGGGGAAATTTCTTTTGTGTTTCCATTCAATGTTAATATAACATAACAAAATATAGGTACATGCCTTCCAGTCTATGACTCCATTTGGAAGTACGGTTGAAGGTAGACAGGAGGTGCAGCCAGTTACCAGACTGTGCCCATTCCTAGGTCTGACTTGACTAGTGTATGAAGGAATATAGATTTATTTGAGAGGCAACAGAAGTCTCCCTGCCAAAAACAGTTCCCCTACCAACTGTTTGAAATTCATACAGTCATTTAGGTTAAGACACGGTGTCCTGAAAACTCGTGTGAATAAGCAAACTATGACCCAGGAAAGACAACACCTAAAGCCATTAGCACTCACTAACACATTCTCTCAGATTAATTGAACAGATTAGCCTTAAGAAGAGACAAACCCTGAGGTATGACACATAGAACAAATAAACACGGAGAATTAGAGAGGTCAGGAACAGTGTCTACTTATGTAGGACAAGACAGAAACTAAACTGCAAGGAAAATTCTGCCTGTGGATAAGAGAATTCAAACAAATACCCAAGCATCTTCAAGGCCACTTAGAAAGGGCACTAATTTGGGGTTGCTGAAGCCACCACTCAATCATTTAATTAAAGTGAGTTTATTTGTGTTTTTATACCCAGCATTTACACAATGCCTGACACATAAAAAGTACTTAATCAATGCATTTTTCATTCATTCATTGACTCCTGTGTTCCAGATGTACACTAGGTGCTGAAGCCCTCATGAAGCATATATTCTAGGGGGAAACAAACTGTATGTAAAATAAACATAAAATGTAAAATACATACAAAGTATATACATATAGGATATTGTGGGGGGGTCACACCTGAGGGGATACAGAAAGTGGCACTTGAGCAGAGCTTTGAAGGACACTTAGGGGAGGTAGGAATGAGAAGAGAGGGCATTCCTGGTATAGGAGGTAGCCTGTGAGAAAGTGTAGAGAAAGGCAACTGAATGTCACCTATGAGTCAACAGCAAGGAGGCCAGTTTGATTGTCTGTAGAATACTACAAGGGGAGTCATCTTTGGAGGGGTGGTCTGGATCCAGAAAGTTGCTATAATGAGTACCTAGTGTGAACTAAGAATTTCTAAGGAATGTTACAGGGGGATTTTCTCTCCTTGGGGGCTCTAAGAGGGTTATTATTTGAACTAAAGGGGGAAAATCATGAAAAATATTTGGAAAAATAATTTATAGCACCTCTCCTGGAAATTTATGTGATTTTTTTTTATCCTTTTAAAACCTCTATGAAGTTGGGTCTGTTATTAGCCACATAACCCAAATGAATTGTATAGGTCATGAAGGCTTTTGTCTGCAAAGCCTAGGCCTAGTCTTGTTTGTAGTTGTTGTAGGTGACTGGACATGATTTTGGGGAAGGAGGCAGTGTTAGATTTTGAGTCAGAAGAAATCAGAGAATCTAGGTTCCATTGCCAGCTTTGTTATTTACCATGTGTGAGAAATTGAACAAATCACTTAACTTCTTGGTTTTATTCCTTATCGGTAAAAATAAGGGGTCTCTAAGTTCCTTTCCATACCTAACATATTATCCTACAAACTCAGAAAGACCTCATGTCTTACTGTTCTTGTCAAGTCAAGGATTTCAAGGAAGAGAAATAAAACCTCACAGTTGATCTAATTATGGTGTTTATTAATAATATGCAAACCAACTTAGTTTGACTTATGCAATGATACGCCAACCACTTTAGTGTATATACTCAGCTACATGATGATACAAGACAAGCTTTGACTTGGCTCAGGGAAATTAAGATATGCAGAACTGTAACTAGCAATTTTGACACCAGGGCAAGAAACAGTGGCATGCTCTTAAATCGGCTGTGAGGGGAGAGGAGACAGAGACTCAGGGATTCCTTTGAGGCTGCTACAAGGAAAATCACTACCCAGGAATGAGCTCCCTTGACTTGTGATCTTAGGGGATGGGTTAGAGAGGGAGAAAGTATAATATCTGATACCCTTCTAGTTCAACCACTTATTCTTGACAGTTCATTTCTTTGCCTCTGAAGGAGTAAAAGTGATGTTAAAATGTAAGTGAAACAAATCTAAAAGTTACATAGTCTTTAAAAATCGTTATTTTAAATTTTTGTGCCCTTTCCATTTTTGGTGGTTTGGGAAATCCTTTTAAGGATTTTTAAGTTCTCCACCATGGTTACAACTCTGCACACATACAACTGTAGCCAAGAGTAGGGTTACAAGACTGGTTGTAGAAGGTCTGTAGTGCTTAGGAAATATGTGGCTTTATATGGAAGTAGACAAAAAGATCTAGAGCTTCACACCAGTGCATCAACATGAGATAAAGGGACCTTAGGTACCATTGGTACACTGATCATCAGTAGGCGAAATGAAGCTAACCACAGGGATTGGTAGAATTGGCATTAGGGTCTACACCCATGGATATCCATTAATCATTCTAGTTGTCTATCAGTCATCTATCATTCTAGTTGTCATCAATCATTCTAGTTGTCTATTTATCTGCCACTTATTTCTCTGAGAGTATTGGACCAGTCTAAGCAGCTTGCACAAGTCTCCAAATGCTTTTTCATGTCCTTAATGATGCTTAAAATTCTGTTCTCTGGTTGTCATTTCTTTACTTTAAGAATCTCTATTGAAAAGCATATACCCCAGATGAAAGTAACTTTAGTATTTTGAAGATAAATGAAAGCAGAAAAAGAAACAACATTATAATTGGATTTTGCTGTAGGTCACCTAGAAAGAAAAAATAAATAGCTAATGAATTTGGGAAAGCCTAAAATGGAAGCAATAGTTAGTAATGGTATTATCCAGTTATCTGCTGGAGTACTCTCTTTGCCTAAAGCAAAGCACCTTTATTGACCTGTCAACAATAATTTCATTCTTTGAAAGATATAGGAAACAATAAGAGAGATTTGTCTTCTGGATCTGATGCAACAAAAAGGAACTGCTTTTTGGAGTCAAATAATGGGAACCTTGAAGCCCAATTCCATCTTAATTCCATCTTAAAATCCATCTTAAAATTGGTGCTAGAGGAGAAGAAAACTGGGCAGAGTTTGATATGCATTCTAAAACTTGGGAAAGCAGATTTCAGAGGCTTCAGAGAAAGCACTAAAATCCTATGGGAGAAGTCAGCCATGGGGTGATTGAAAGCTCTTAAGAATGAATCTCTGAAGACATAAGGAGTAGAAATCCTGAGCAGGAAAAGGGGCAGTGTTTAAAGAAATAGATGTGGATTCTAGGGGTCTCACTGACCACCTCACATTTTAAAGAAACATGTAAGGAAGATGCAAACCAGGAAAGGCAATGAAAGATTACTACAAAAGCATGTCATGGTCATGTAAGAATAATTCTGAGAAGGCTAAAGCTCTGAATGAGTTGAGACTGGTGAGGAAAATTAGGACAATGAAAAAGGGTTTTAAAATTAGCTACATGGAATAGTGAATGAAGGGAAATATAAGGTGTAGGACTTATGATGGAGGGATGGATTAATGAGAATAGGTGACAGAGAGAACATTGTCTGCCTCTCATTTTGTCTTGGTTTTCCTTACCAAGGAGAATGATCTTTGGCCTACAAAGGACAAAAAAAATGACTAACTAGCAGTTAGTACACAGATATGTAGCAAGAACCTAAGAGAACATTTGGCTGCCTTGAGGAGTTCACATCACTAGGAACAAGTAAACTACATTCCAGTGGAAAAACTCCAAATGGATTTGGAGTTGGAGTCAGACTCAGTGTGACTGAGTAGATCTTTGGGGAATGTTTCCTAATTGGAAGATGTTGTTTTCTACAGTTTATGATATGAGTTCTAATATTAAATAATAATAGTTCTATTTTAAATAAACCTTGTCATGTTTTAAGACTATGAGTTGTAATGGCAATAGAATTTAAAAATCCCCCTGTATTGGCTTGGTTTTCGGGTAATGTAATCTAAGATTCGGAATACCAGCATAGTAACTCTTTTATTCAGTGACAAATTAAGGCAAAAACATTCACAGAACAGAGAAAATAAAAATACAGTGTAACTAATTCATTTAGCAAGTTTAAAGTAGCCCACCCCTGGGCAGTATATTCATTTAGTCAGTCACAGAGTCTCTCTTCTCAAATAGAGATTAGTTTCCAATCATAAATAAAAATACATTCATTTGGTCTGGCATAGACCACAAAAAAGTCAAAAGTTTCCCACCCCTGGATCACAACTGAATTACACTACTATCCATTAACACCAAGCACTTTCTCAAAAAGGGCAAAAGAGCACAAAAGGCCCTCTACCCTTAAGCTACAACAAGGTTAAGATACCATCACAGCACTGAATACCCAAGAAGAAGTTTTTTCTTCATCTTGACTCCAGGCAAGTTCTCAGCAATCTCTGTTCCCAGGAAGATAGAACTTAACAGTGCCACAATATATGTTGCCAGTGTCCTCATTAATTCACTCTCTGCCTGCAGAACAGTCCCAGAACCCCTTAAAGCATCAGCAATACCATCTTCCAGTATTTCTATACACATATAACAAGAAAATCCTCCTTCAGGGCTTCCGAACCAACAGCAAGGTTCCAGGACCTCTGCAACAACAACACTATCCTTCACCAGCAGACAGAATCTGGAAAAACAACATCAAAACTGACAGACAAAATACCAGCCTCATAGCTATGCCTCCTCAGTCCTTGGCAGCTCTGGGTGGCAGTTCTCAAAAGTCCCAGGCAGCTCCAACTGGGCCTCAGCAGTCTCTCAGCAGCTCTGGCCCCTGGCAATTCTCTTTTCTCTCTGCCTCCAAGATAGTGCTCCCCAAAAGTTCTTCTGGCTTCTTTCTGCTTGGGCTTCTCTCTAAATCCACAGCATCAGCCTCTTCCAATTCAACTGTCTCTCTTCGCTCATGCAAGTCCATCTCACAAGTGGGATTCACAAGTTCTGGGTTTTAACACTCAACCTGAAAACCAAGCCAATACAGGGGGATCTTTAAATTCCATTACCATTACATGAGTCTGCATTCTTGTAAGGGGATTTGGTTATGATAGCTTTGGAGAGGTGGATATGATGATGTCCAGTATTGAAGTTCACAGGTTATTTGGGTGGGGAAATAAGACTGGGAAGTGAGAAGTTTCACAAAGTTATACCCAGGATCCCCTGACACATGGGCAATGTAAATAATAAATGATTATATAAATGTAAGATGCTATTAAAGTGCAAAAATTTACTTCTTTTAAATGTGAATAATTGAGTAATTATATTGAGGTATCTGCTTTATAACTAGAGAGTAGTTTGATTGTTCAGACTTTCTTATGCAGGGCACATATAGCTTTGATTATGATGCTTTAGTTTTGTGGTTATTACAAAAATAACCAGAGACATCATTGCACTGTGAATGCTAGACTTCTGAAGTCAGAAAGACATTAAAATCCTGACATTAATACTTAATATGTGACCATAGTTAGATCATTTCACTGCTGTGAGTCTCAGGCAACTCTGAATTTTTATTAAATTAGAACCAATGGCCACCTAGACTGCAGGAAAGAATTCCCCTGTTGATGAAATCACAAATGCTTATTGTTTCATCCTCTCTTGTCAACTCTCCTAAGTTCCCAGCAGATGGAAGCCAATATCATCATCCGTTTGTTCATAGTTGATTTTGGAAATGGATCTCAGCACCCCTGCTAGGACTTTCATTGTTTTCTCCCATTTACTCTTTGCCAAAAACCTTACTTCATTCACTCTATAGGTGTTGCTTTACTTCACTGCTAGGTAGAAATGTTCCTAGAAATCCTCTGTCCAGGGCAGCTAGGTGGTGCAGTGATTAGAGGACCAGTCCTGGAGTCAGGAGGACTCGAGTTCAAGTCTGACCTCAGACACTTGACACTAGCTCTGTAACCTTGGGCAAGTCACTTAACCCAGATTGCCTCACCTCCCCACTGCAAAAAAAAAGTCCATTGTCTAGACCAGGGATGCATAGACTTCTTGGCTCCTTTTACTTCCAGCATCTAACACCATAGCCATTCCCATAAATATCCCACTTTGGGGTTGTCCTGCCAGCTAAAGTTCTGCTGACTTCTTGCCCTGTACTGGGAGTGGGACAAGCTTTGTTTTTATGAACCCCTCCCTTTCCTCTTAGTTTGATTTCTGACTCACTATTCTGATCCACCAATTGCCAATATTGTCATCTCGCATTTTCTCTTGCTAACTTACTCTACTCTCTCCTCTTTGATCCTTTGTTCTTTCAGGAGAAGGAACAAATACAAAATTACTTGTATTCCAGTTATGTGAGTCAAGTTTTACAGAAATGAATAGAGAAAGCTGAGTCTTGTTCCCCCATTCCAAGATCTTGTTACATTGACAACTTGACTCATTACAATTCTGTGAAGAAGTTAATGGCAATATTACTCTAGTCCTTTAACAGATTAGGTTATTGAGGATAAAATAAGTGATTTTCTCAAGGCCAAGTAGTAGTTAATAAGTCACAAAGCTGAGACTAGAACCCAAGTCTCCTGATTCACCAGGTCATTACCCTAATCGATATATTACAAACTCACTCTGCTCAGGTATAGAAAAACATAGGCTGTTGATCTGGTTGATGCTGCACTTTTAACAGACTGAAATTAAGACCATGTTGTTAATCTAATGAATGTGTGGCAGAGGCAGATGGGTGGTGGTATGAATGGAATACTGGACTTGAAGTCAGTAAGGCCTGACTTTGAATCCTGCCTCCTGGACACTTACTAGCTGAGTTTTCCTGAATAGGGCATTTATTCTCTCTTGGCCCCTGATTTATCAGTGAAATGTGGATGCACAAGGCTGTTTTGGGGATCAAATAGGATAATATATGTACAGTGCTTTGTAAACCTCAAAGCACTATGTGACTCTTGTTATTATTATTATCTTGAAAATTGACTTAGTACAGCCAAATAAAACCTAACTAATAAGTACAGTTTGGTGACCTCTGTAGATACAGCCTTTGATGGAGGAAAACCCAACTTTTAGTTAATGTATAAGCTTAGAATTTAGACTTCTGACTAATAACTAGAGAAGGAGTCAATGTATGACTCCCAAGCTCTGCCTTAAGTCGGGTTATTACTTGTCTTAATTGCTTTTTTTATTAGGAAGAGAATTTAACTTATTAATCAGTCACCAGCTCTTAGAAGGCTTTGCCTACATTTATCTTTCAGATGTAATCCTCTCATATTTTGAATGGTATATGAGTTTAGTACTGAAAAATTACACCAAGCAATAGTATTGCAAACATAAGCAAATCACCATTATGTTCTGGTGTATAACAGGTTTGTTGGTTCCACCCGAATCCCAAAGACTTGACTTTAGAAATCCTTCATAGCAGAGAAGGAAGTTTCTTTGTAGTGTATCTTATTGCATAATTTGTGTTGTAATATATTATGCATATGTATGTATGTGTGTGTGTTTGTGTTCAGGGAAGACTGTTACCTTTGGTATGAGGGTTGCCAAACCCTTTACAATGCTGCTTTTCACCTTTTGTGTCCATGTGATCCACCTAACTCTCATCCATGGCTCCAAGAAGCTGTGGCATACACAATGGCTACACCCTGATAAACTGTTTTGGCAAATGGCTAAACAAGATTGAGGGTAACTGAAGGGTCTCAAACCCATTGGTGAGTTAGGGAGATATCTACCACAAGCATTTGAAGACTTCCCTTAGTGGAATGGGCATATGAGAACAACTTATTCCAATGGCCATGAAGGCAGCTGTAGAATAGCAAAGACGCTGTGGAATGCCCTGAGCTTGGTTAGATATCGAAGATACCAGTGTCATCTCCTGCACCTTGGGCTATCACCAGTCACCTTGATCCTGTCCTGCCACTGGACTGTGATGACTCTGGAAAAGAGAGTGGTGAGACCAACGACTTTGTGCAACTCTTCCTCACTTAAATCCAATTTATGCATGAATCAAAAGACATCACCTATACCATTTTACCATGTATGTGTACATATATTTATATACTTGTGTGTATATGTGTGTGTTATATATGTACATGTATATGTACACACACATATATGTATATGTATACACATATACATGTTACATGTTAATCATAAACATAGACTACAGGAGGGTAAATTTAAAGTTGGAAGGGATCTTGGAGGCCATCTAGTCCAACCCCCTAATTCTACAGATGATGAAAATGAGTTCCACAGAGGTAAAATGACTTGCCCAAGGTCAGCAGAGTCAGGATTCAAATCTAGGTCTGACTGCAGTTATGGTGAGCTGTCCGTCACACTACAGTTACTTTTTCTGTTGTAGCCTTAGGTCTGAATCTGATTGCTGAAAAGGTAATCTGGAGAACTATTATTCAGCCAGTTGTCTAATCATGTCAGCCCCTACTTGCCCTATTCAATAATCTCCAAGGGGCTCCCTATTCTTTCCAGAATCAAATATATGCTCCTTTGCTTGCCTTATAAAGTGCTTCACAAATTGGCCTCTTCCTACCTTTTTGGGATTATCATATTTCATTCTCTACCACTTACTCTACAATCCAATGACACTGGCTTCCTTGCATTCCTCACACCTTACCAATTGTTTTCCTGCTTTGTGCATTTTGATTGATACTCCCACATGAACAGTATGCACTCTTTCCTTGTTTCTGTCTCCCAGCTTCTCTGGCTTCCTTTAAGTGTCAGCTAAAATCTCAGTTTCTCCAAAAAGCCTCTCCTGGTTTCCTTTAAAGCAGGTACCTTCCAGCAGGGATTGTCTCCAGTTTGTCCTGTGTATATCTTATTTATTTATTTATCATTTTATTTTCCCCCAATTACATGAGAGAACAATTTTTACGTTTGTTTTTAAAACTTTGAGTCCCAAATTCTCTCCCTCATTGTCTCCCTTCCCCTATTGAGAAGGCAATATATAGGTTACAGGACTTAGGTTACATATACATATACATATATATACATTCACACACACACACACACACACACACACACACATATATATATATATATATATATATATATATATATATGTGCAGTCATGTAAAACATTTCCCTATTAGTCATGTTGTGAAAGAAAACATATACCAACAAAACAAAACTCAAGAAAAATGAAGCAAGTAAAAAAAGTACACTTAAATCTGTATTTAGACACCATCAATTCTTTGGGGATGGATAGCATTTTTCACCATCAGAGTTATCTTGGATCTTTATATTATTGTGAATAGCTAAGTCATTCACAGCTGATTGTCATATAATATTTTTTTCCTTAAGTTTAATTTATTTTCTTGGTTACATCATTCATTTCCACAAGGTTTTGACTTACAGATTTTCTCCCCTTTTTGCCCCTACCCCCCAGCCCAGAACATTGATCCCACTGTAAGGCCCCTCCCACAATCTGTTCCCTTTTATGTCCTCCTCCAACACCCCTCTAGCTTTTTAGCAGGGCAGGGAGGGGCTCCCTGCCCCCGTCCCTGAATGTATTATTTCCAAGTTGCATTTGATTGTATAGGTTTAAATACTAGATTCTTGCAATTCCTCCCCTGTCACCCACTCCCACTGGGCAGAGCAGCAATTCAATAC
>CM053597.1:115279681-115379069 GCA_028646575.1 Pseudocheirus occidentalis | reverse complement strand
TTTTTTTGCTTTTTGGAGGGCAGTTGGGGTTAAGTGACTTGCCCAAGGTCACACGGCTAGTTTTTTGTGTTAAATGTCTGAGGCCGGATTTGAACTCAGGTACTCCTGACTCCAGGGCCGGTGCTCTATTCACTGCGCCACCTAGCCGCCCCCAAATTCAATTTTTTAAGGCATTCTTCTCCTCATTGGCTTTTTGGGCCTCTTTTGCCATTTGAGTTAGTCTATTTTTAAGGTGTTATTTTCTTCAGTCAGGTTGTTGACTCTCTTTTCATGATTTTCTTGCATCATTCTCATTTCTCTTCCCAATTTTTCCTCCACTTCTCTTATTTGGTTTTCGAAATCCTTCTTAAGCTCCTCTATTGCTTGTAACCAGTCTACATTTTTCTTGGAAGCTTTCGGGTGTGGGGGTTCTGATTGTGTTGCCTTCCTCCCATTCAATGCTTTGATCCTTTTTTGTCTCCAAAAAAGGAATCCAAAGTTGGATTGCTGTTCTTCCTTTGCCTGCTCATGTTGCCAGTCAATTACTTGACTTTTGGGCTCAGTAGAACTCTGCTTTCAGAGGGGAGAGCTCTGTCCCAAATTGCTGGGGTTTTCACAGCTGCCAGAGCTATTAGGAGGCTGTCTCTATGGCCCCCACCAGCTTTGGCTCACTGGTCACACACCTCAGGATCACCACCCAAGACCATGATCCAGATCCAGGCAGCTCAAGGCAAGAGCACTTAGCCTCTGAATGATCGCTTGACCCCCCTGCAATCTGCAGGCCGGGAGCTT
This sequence comes from Pseudocheirus occidentalis, assembly GCA_028646575.1. Lineage (NCBI taxonomy): Eukaryota > Metazoa > Chordata > Mammalia > Diprotodontia > Pseudocheiridae > Pseudocheirus > Pseudocheirus occidentalis. The sequence continues at coordinate 115,378,298 of CM053597.1, read as the reverse complement.
CTGAAGCAGCCACATGGAAGTGGCTCCAGGGCCGCCACTTCAGACTGCTTCTAGCTCTGGAGGTAGGGGCCAGACCCTGTCCCCCAAATTTAGCCAAGTTCCATTGACCTTTCCCCTTTGTCCTTGGCTCTTATGGGTTGGTAATTCTGAAAACCGCCATAGCTGCCAATGATCCACTCTCCTAAAAGCTCCAGCCATGGCTTCTCCTGGATGGCCTGGGGCTAAAACTGCATGGGACTGGGCTCTCCTCCAACCACGCTGTGATAAGCCCTTTCTGTCCATCTGCCAGGCTACTTTCAGCGGGAGCCTTGTTTCTCTGCCATTTTATGAGTTCTGGAGCTCTAAAATTTTTTTAGAATCGTATTTTCTAGGTAGTTGAGGTGGTTATGGGGGGAGCTGTGGAGTTGTCCTGCTTCTGCACTGCCATCTTGCCTCTGCCCCCTGCTCATCATTTCTTATAGCAAAGTAGCATTCCATCATAATCACACAGCACAATTTATACAGTCATTCCCCAGCTGTTGGGCATCCCCTCAATTTCCAATTCTTTGCCTCCAGAAAAGAGCTGCTCTAAATATTTTTGTACATATAGGTCCTTTTCCATTTTTGTTTTTTATCTCTTTTGGGATACAAACCTAGTAGTGCTATTGCTAGGTCAAAGGGTTTTATAACTCTTTGGACATAGTTCTAAGTTGCTCTACAAAAGGGTTGAATCAGTTCACAACTCCACCAATAGTGCATTAATGTCTCATTTTCCCCACATCCCCTTCAATATTGTCATTTTCCTCTTCTGTCCTATTAGTTAATCTAATAGTTATGAGGTAGTACCTCAAAATTGTTCTAATTTGTGCTTCTCCACTTAATAGTGAGTTAGAGCATTTTTATATGACTATAGATAGCTTTGATTACTTCATCTGACAACTGTTCATACCTTTTGATGATTTATCAGTTGGGGAATGGCTCTTTTTTAAGTTTGACTCAGTTCTTTATATATTTGAAAAATGAGGCCTTTATCAGAGAAACTTCCTTCAAAATTTTTTTCACAGTTACTATTGCTGATTGTATTTTACTCCATTCTATTCTTTCTCTCTATTCTTTCTCCCCTTTCACCCTATTCCTCCTCAAAAGTGTTTTGCTTCTGCAAAAACTCCTTCCCACAATCTATCCTCCCTTCTAACACACCCTTCTCCCCTTCTCTTATCCTTTACCTCTTCTACTTTCTTGTAGAGTAAGATAGATTTCTATACCCGATTGAGCCAATTCTGATGAGAATAAGGTTTACTTACTCTCCACACTTCCTCTTTCCCTCCACTGTAAAAGCTTTTTCTTGCCTCCTTTATGTGAGATAATTTACCTCATTCTACCTCTCCCTTTTCCTTTCTCCCAGTACATTCCTCTCTCACCATTTAATTTTATTTTTTTAGACATCTCATGCCTTCATATTCAACTCACACTTGCTTTCTAACTGTCCTAAGAATGAGAAAGTTTTTATGTGTTACAAGTATCATTTTCCTATGTAGGAATGTAAGCAATTTAACCTTATTAAGTCCTTTATGATTTCCCTTTCCTGTTTACCTTTTTATGCTTCTCTTGAGGCATGTATTTGAAAGTCAAATTTTCTATTCAACTCTTGTCTTTTCAGCAAAAATGCTTGAAAGTCCTTTCTGTTCCCTGCTCACTGTCCTGCCCCCCATGCCTGAAAGATTATATTAAATTTTACCAGGTAGGTGATTTTTGGTTGTAATCCTAGCTCCTTTGCCCTCCAGAATATCATATCCCAAGCCCTCTGATCCTTTGATGTAGAGCAGCGGTTCTCAATCTGTAGGTCACCACCCCTTTCGGGGTCAAATGACCCTTTCACAGAGATCACAGGGGTTGCCTAAGACCATCAGAAAACACATATTTCCAATGGTCTTAGGAACTGAGACACGGCTCCTCTATCCATCTCCAGGCCAGTCTGTCCACATGCAGATATGCCCACATACACATATTAAAGGGGCTCAGCATTAGGAAGGTTGAGAACCACTGCTCTAGACTAAGATGAGAACTATAATAGACTGTTGGGGGGAAAAGTAGTTTTGGGCTGGGATTTTAAAAAAATTAATTGAGATATGTCTTAGTACAGAGTCAGATGGGAAAATGGCTTAATGTGAAATCCTACTTCTTACGGAGTCAGGAAGAAGCTAGATGTGCGCTTTATTTGTGATATACAAGGATACATGTATAACCTCTATCAAATTGCTTGCTTTCTCAATGAGGGTTGGAGTGAGGGAGGAAGGGAGAGAATTTGGAACTCAAAGTTTTAAAAACAAATGTTAAAAATTGTTTTTACATGTAACTGGGGAGAAGTAAAAGTCTAAATAAAAGGTAAAAAAAATAATCTATGTGACAGGGAGAAAGAAGATGATGATAGACTTCTTTCTTATGAAAATTGACTTGTGTTTACATATGAGAAAATCCTACAAAGCAAAGCTTATAGTGAGAATTCTATGAAGATTCTGAAAAAATATGAAATATTTGTTCCTATGAGGCCTGAAGAGAATTAAAAACGAGAAAGGATAATTACTGAAAAGAAACACAAAGAAGATGCTTTAAGATACTTTAATCATTATTGGGAGTGAACTGAATGATTCCAGACTTTCCAGTTGACTTGGGCTGTGACACTGGTCATGGCTAAAGAATTGTGAATAGTTGGAGAGTTGGTGGTGCAGAAGACAGAGTGGGCCTAGAGTCAGGAGGACATGGGTTCAAATGTGACCTCAGTCACTTCCTCATTGTATCTAAGCAAGTCACTTAACCCTGATTGCCTCAAAGAGAATTGAAAATAGTTTCAGATTTGTCTGTGTGGGCATACCTATATGTCCATGTTTACTATCCACTTTATTTGTTAATAAATTACATACATATTCAGCGATTTTGATATTCATTTGAATATAAAATAGTAATGGTACTATTGGGAAAGGACAATTTTCCCTAGACCAGAATGGGGGCTCAAACTAATTAATCACCTAAATGAGAAAGATTACAAGTTTGTTAACGAGAAAGAAATTATCCAAATATATTCCTAGACTCATATAGAATTTAGGATGGTAAAAGTTAAATATAGAGTATCAAGTCAAATGGTAGACTGAAACTGGAAGATTTACAAGTGAGTGTGATCAAAACCCAAACTCTATTACCTTGCTACATGTGTTTGTGTGTGTGTATGTGTGCATTCTTCACCACTTGCTACATGTGGGGCCAAATCCCTTTCTTTTTGGCTTGTTACAAACATTTTGCATGCTTTAATATGCTCTGTAAATATGAGCTATTATTTTAATGGTGATCTGATCACTGTATTTCACGGACCTAAAAGAAACATCAGCTCTGACACACATACTTTGCTCCCCCTAATACATATACTTTTCCAGCCACCAGAAAGATCCATAGATCTTGCAGTTGGAAGAGCTGGTTTTAAGTCCTGGCTCAGAAGACCTCATATAACCTCTCTGGGCCTCAGTTTCCTCTTCTGAAAAATGAGGAATAATAAATCTGGCTCTACTTAATTCACAGGGTACTGTGAAGAGAGCATTTTGTTAACTTTAAGCTTTTATATAATTATTATTATTAATGATTAATTATGAATTAATTAAATTAAATTAATTAAAAATTAATTAATGATAAAAGTGAGGGTTGTATGTGAGGGGAATAAGTGGATAAATATCAGACTAGACATGGTTTCAGTGATATGGAAAATTCCCAGACAGGAAGACCCCCTTTAGGGAAGAGTTTTCTCTCTCTGTCCATGGCTTCACCAGCTCCCTTTGAGGGGGCACGGGTCATTGGATAGAACCTGTTATTGTTCAGTCATTTTTAGTCATGTCTGAATCTTTATGACCCTGTTTGGTTTTGTTTTTCTTTGTTTGTTTTTTCTTTTTGCTTGTTTGTTTTGGTAAAGCCATACTTTGCTATGTCTTTCTCCAGTTCATTTTACAGATGAGGAAGCGGTAATAAACAGGGTTAAGTGACTTTCCCAGGGTCATTCAGCTAGTGTCTAAGGGCAGATTTGAACTCATGAAGCTGAATCTTCCTGATTCTAAATCCAGTGCTTTATCCACTGTACCACCTAGCAGAAGAGCTGAGTTCAAATATGGCTTTGGACACTTACTATCTGTGTGACTCTGCCTAAGTCATTTAGACTCTGTTATTTGTTTAAAAAAAATACCCAACACTTCACATAGTACCTGGGTCATAGTAGGTGCTGTATAGATGCATTCCCTTCTGCTGCCGCTTCTGCCTTTTTCCTCTACTATTATAGTATATCAGTCTTAGAAAGAGAGATTAAGTGACTTTCCCTGAGTCATAGAGCCAGTATGTATAGAGGCAGAATTTGAACTAATAAATAATTCAGGAAGATTCCAAATTTCTTCTTTTCCCTTTCATATCTTTTCCTTCAAAAATTAATATATTTTTCTTCAAATGTAAGTATAACTCTATAAAATCCCCCACTGTCCAAATTCCCCATGGCATCTGTTTCAATTGCTTTTCCTTTCCTTTCCTTTCTTTCTTTCTTTCTTTCTTTCTTTCTTTCTTTCTTTCTTTCTTTCTTTCTTTCTTTCTTTCTTTCTTTCTTTCTTTCTTTCTTTCTTTCTTTCTTTCTTTCTTTCTGGAAGTCAGGGTTAAATGACTTGCCCAGGGCCACACAGCTAGTGTCTAAGGCTGGATTTGGACTCAGGTCCTTCTGACTCCTGGGTTAGTGCTCTATCCACTTCACCACCTATGTGCCCCTTCAATTGCTAGGTGACACAGTGCATCAAGGTGGATGCATCAAGGAGTTACCTTGGTTTCAAATCCAGCCTCAGACACTAGCTGTGTGACCCTGGTCAAGTCATTTAACCCCTGACTCAGTTTCCTCATCTGTAAAATGGGGATAATAATAGCATCTACCTCCAAGATTGTTGTGAGGATTAAATGAGATATTTGTTAAGTGCTTTGCAAATAAGTGTCATATAAATTCTAGCTATCATTATCATCATCATCATCATCATCATCATCCTTATTTTACTTATCTCCCTCTATTTTCACCCAGTCCCAATTGTGAACAACAGGATAGATACAGCTGGTTAAAGAGAAAACATCTGGCCATAGGAGAGAACAAAGATATCTGGATTTCCTGGGAACAGAATCTGTGATCCTATTGACTTTATCGGTAGAGTAAAATAATTAGTGTTCTGCTAGACTAAACCAACAAGATTTTCTATGCCAAATTATCCAAGACAATCCACTTAAAAGTTAATAGATGGGATTTCCCAGGCACATATTTCTAAAAGATGTGGAGTTATTTGAGACTAAAAATCTGTCAGTGCCCCAACATCCCTTAGGTCTGTATGATGTGTCCCTTGTGGGTACAGAGCCCACAGATGATGGACCCACAACTACTAAGTTGTAGTCTCAGTAAAATCAAAAGTATTTTGTGGCAATAACTGGAAATGAAGATTAATTGAGAAGTCTTCCTGTTTTGCTACATAGGAGCTACTTCTGTGTCTGTCATAGCTAGATGTGATCTTGTTTCTCTTGTTGGGAGCAAAAAACAGTGTTTTAGTCGCGGTAGTTTGCTATTTGCTCATTTCTTTCTTAGACTCCTTAAACACTTCCTAGAAGAATGTGTGATTTGCCTCATTCTGTTTCTTTTCAGCTTATACTTCTCCTTCAAAGCCTCATCCTCTCCAGCTCTCTAGCCAAGTAGGACCTGTGGAAGGACTGGTTTCATTTGAATCTATCTGAGGCCTTTTGGGGACACTGTGTTACCAGCTTGGGGGGGGGATGTTAGGTGGTACTTGGAGTTGACCAGGAGGGAACCAAAGAGAAACTTAGGCAAAGACTCAAAACCTGGAGTCCAAGCAGTACATAATTTGGTTTTTGTTTATTCATTTTCTGTTGTGTCTCGCTCTTTGTGACCTTATTTGGAGTTTTCTTGGCAAACATCCCGAAGTGGCTTGCCATTTGCTTTCCAACGCATTTTACAGATGAGGAAACTGAGGCAACAGGGTTAAGTGACTTGCCCAGGATCATAGTTAGTAACTGTCTGAGGTCAAATTCTAACCTAGGATGAGTCTTCTTGACTCCAAGTCCAACGCTTGTTGCACTATGGTGGCACTTAGCTGCCCATTGGTATACAGTTGACACTTAATATTGGCTGACTGGCATAGCCAATGATTGTGATAAATGTAAAAAGTAAACTTATGTAATTCTATTTAAGGATAGGAAAGATTGTCTCTTGAGGAGAGTGTTTCCATAGGGTCAAGCCTGAGACAATTTTCACTTGGCTTTGCTCTCTGTCATTTTAGTAGGGAACGATTTAAATGCTTATTCCCTTCTCTTCCTTCCCTAACTTGTATTTGATTGATTCATAGACATGATTTAAGAAGCTTTAATCTCACTGCCCAAGGAATTTAAAAGGGAGAGAAACAGACAGAGAAATGGTGTCCAGGGTCAACAAAGAGCTGTGCCTGTCTGCACCCCTGCCATTGCCAGTGGTAGAGCTATAACAACCAACTGATACCTCAGACTTCTGGGCATCCGAGAAGTGCTTTTTTTTCAGACTTGGGTTGCAGAGATAGGTGCATGAATGGAAGTCCTGAGTACAGAGATCTAGAACTCTGGAGAACTCTCAGGACACTGGAGGTGGTAATCCTGATCTCACTGCATTACCTGAAGCAGTAATGCCCCTAACAGTAATAGTAGTGATAATGGTAATAGTAACAATAGTGTCCAGCTCAGTATTTACCCATAGCCTGAGAAACTACAATTATCCCTGCATTAACAACCTACCTGCTTCCCTAACAAGTATTGTGAGAAGTAGCTAATACTGCCCTCCACCACCTCACACCTGTAGCAGGTGGGTGGTTATATATTAAACAGGTGAAGAGCCTGATTTCTCTTGAGCTGGGAGATGGGAGCTGAAGGAAGAACCAGATTTGAATCTGAAAGGAGTTTTTGTGCTTTACAGGTAGGAGCTGTTGAACAGTGATAATGCAGTGCTCTGAGATAAATGGTCTATTACTTTTGAGTTACCTATTTAACCCAACTAGATTGTTGTTTAACCACGACTTTGGAGGAAGGAATGATGGAACAGTCTACGAGGATTTATTAAGCACCTACTATTTGCCCTTCAGCACTGTGCTAATTGCTCAGAATATGAAAATATGGTGAAAGACTGTCTCAAGGAGCTCACGATCTAATGGGGGAGACACCATGAAAGCAACTGTACAGGAAAGATTCATGATAAATTGGAAATAATCAGCATAGGGAAGGTACTAGCATTAGGGGCATTGGGAAAGGCTTCTTGTAGAATGGTGGGATTTTAGCTTCAGGCTTGAAAGAAGTCAGGGAAAATTGGAATGAGGAGAGAGAGAACTCAGGCCTAGGGGACAACCTGTGAAAACACCTGGCATTAGGAGATAGAGTATCTTGGGGGAGAAACGCAAGGAGGCTAGTGTCCCTGGAATGCAGGGAGCGGGGGGAGTAGGTAAGGTGGAAGAAACTGAAAAGGCCAGAGAGGGCCAGATTGCAAAGGTTTGTGATGCTCAGTTTCCCTATCAGTAAAATGTCAAAGTTGGACTAAACGCTCTGATCTCTAAGGTGTTTTCCAGCTCTAAAATTCTGGGTTTAATTTCAAGGTTTTTAACCTGGGAGTTACAGACCTCCAATGGACCTGTAGACAGATTTCAGGGGATCTGTAAACTTAGATAGGAAGAAAATGGATATTTATTTCATTATAATCGGTTTCCTTTGTAATCTTATGTTTTATTTTATGAATTTTAAAGTCTTCTTCTGAGGAGGAATCCATAAGTTCACTTGCAACTTGAAGTCACATGTGGCTTTCTAGGTCCTTGGGTGCAGCCTTTTGACCAAGTCCAAGTTTTACAGAACAAATCCTTTTATTAAGGGAAATTGTTATATGAAGTTTGGATTCAGTCAAAGGGCTTCACTTGAGGACTTAGAGGGCCACAGTTGGCATGAGGCTGCAGGTTCCCCACTCCTGGGATAGAGTGACAGGCCTGCAATCAGAAGGACCAGAGTTCAAATCTGGCCCTAGACACGGACTAGCTGTGTGACTCTGGGCAAGTCCCTTAACCCTGTTTGCTTCAGTTTCCTCATTTGTTAAATGATCCGGAGAAGGAAATGAATGACAGACCACTCCACTATCTTTGCCAAGAAAACCCCAAAATGTGTCATAAAGTGTTGGACATGACTAAAACAACTCAAGAGCAATAATAACAAACTTACCCCAAGTGCCAAAATTTCCAGTAAATAGCGTTGGGTGGAGGTTTAAAAAAAAAAAAAGGTAATTGTGTAGTATATTTTATTTCTCTTGTGTATAGAGATAAAAGGGTACTTGACTATGATCTGGGCCTTCATTTTACAGATGAGGGATCTGTGCCTAGAGAGTTGCCCAAGGTCACACAGCCAGGTGGTGGCAAAACAGAGACGATCCTTCACAGATTTCTAGCACTTTTTCCACTAGATGACTTTGTCTCTTGTTTTATCCTGTAAGGACGCTTTATGACTCTGGAACTCAAAACACCGCTCTGTGATCTCCAGATCACCTGGAGAACAACACCTACCAAGATAGGAAGGAGATATTTTTCTGACAAGGGCGTAGCTATCGGTATTTCAACATTTTTTTTTTACCATAGAGTATGAGCAATTCAGCTCAAAGGTTAGAGGCTAGCCGGCTTCTAGATCAGAAGCTGGCAAATTGTGGTATCCATGACAAGGGTGGCTCTGGAAATGAAGTCACGTGTCATGTTGTTGTTGTTCACTTGTTTCAGTCCCATCTGACTCTCTGTAACCTCATTTGGGGTTTTCTTGGCAGAGGTAATGGAATAGTTCACCATTTCCTTCTCAAGTTTATTTTATAGATGAGGAAATGGAGGCAAACATGGTTAAGTGACTTACCCAGGGTCACATAGCTAGTAAGTATATGAGGCCAAATTTCAAATCAGGAAGATGAACCTTCAGGCGCCAGGCCTGGCACTCTATCCACTGCACCATCTAGCTACCCCTGCATGTCATGGCCTCTTGTGAAATTTGTTGGCCTGAATTCCTTACCAGCAATCCAGTGTATTGTTTCAATCCAATTTGACAAATACTTATTGACTACTGTGTGCAAGGCTCTATGCTAGATGTTAAAGAATGAAGCAAAGGGGACAAAATGAAGAATCCTAGGGAGGATAGAACATACTACCTGAGTTCAGGGGGCATGTGAGAGGCAGATAATATGTTGCATAGGGAGCTGGTCTTAGGGAGACCTGGGTTCAAGATCCTTCTTTTATAGACACTGGCTGCATAACCCTGGGCAAGCCACAATCTCTCTATGCCCCAGGTATGTTATAGAGCAGGAGCTAATAAGATATTAATCCCCAATGAGGTATTAACTAATAGCATTTTTAAAATTTCTTATCTACTGACTCTTTTGTCATTGCCTACTAACACGTACATGTTTACCCATCCTTGAAAACCTCTTGACGCTGCTGTCACTTTAAGCCTTGATCCTCTGTCTCTTCTCCCCTCATGGCTAAGCTCCAAGAGAAAGTTACCATACTTGCAACCTTTAATTTCTCCCACTCAACCTCTTGCAATTTGGATTCTGATCCCAAGATTCAAATGCAACTCCTTCATCCAAGGGTGACCAAGGATCTCTTCATTCCAACAGCCCCTTTTCTATCTCAGTCCTCCTTCCAATCAAATCCTTCTGAATATTCTCTCCTTCGTTGGGTTCTCTGACACTACTTTTTCTTCGTTCTTTTTCTCCCAGTTTGGCCATGGTTGGTCTCTTGTTGGTGGCTCCAACTTCTGTGTTTCTTTGACAAGTCATGTCTATAATATACTCCCTCTTCATCACCACCTCTTAGAATCCTTAGCTTCCTTCAAGATTTATTTCATCATAACTTTCTATACAAAGTATTTGCTAGTGTTCTCACCCACTTAAAATTATCTTATTTTGATAATCGGTCTATGCATTGTATTCCCCCATGAGAATGAAGGAAATGACTAAACCAGGGGTGGGGCCCTTTGACTGAGGGTCACATTTGAAGACCTAGAGGGCCACTTGTGGCCTCAAGGCCACAGGTTCCCCACCCCTGGTTTAGGCTCTATGTCCCCAGAGCTTAATCTAATGTTTTGCTGCAGTAGAGCTTAATACATTTTTAAAAATTGAATTGAATTAATAATTAACTGATAACATTTAAAGTCTGACCTTTCCTAAGGGTGTTTGCTTTTTTAAAGAGAACTTTTAAAGGCTGGAAAAACTAAGAAGAATGAAGCTATATAATAATAGAATGGCCCAGGCTGGGTGGATATTTACTAGCAAAGGGGCATCCTTTTTTTATCTGGTTGGCTAAGTTTGGCTTTAGATACTCATTGTATGCAAGGTCGTAGAAACTGTTCAATTCTTTTGATCTTCAGCACCTAAAATAGGACCTGACATACAGTGGGTGCTTAATAAATTGATTTTTAGAATTTATTAATTGAAATTGATTAATAAATTGATTAATAGAAATTTACTAGGCCAAATGAGAGACAGGTGGGTTCTGGCTTTCACAGAGGTAAAAATGATCATCTTTCTGAAAAATATTGAGGGAGGTTAGTGGACTGCAAGGCAGGCTGATGTGGGGACTGGAAGCTAGTACAAATTGGGGCCTGGGAGTCCAGGAGGGAGCAGGGATCCCAGGGCAGAATATATTGCATAGATTTTTGTCATTCTTAGCGGTATTTATAGCATTCGTTGTATTGTAAAATTGGTGAATCTCACAGTAAAATGATACATAAAATTGCTAGTTATCAGCTAATCTAACACTCTCCTCAATCAAAAAACTATTCATTACATAGTAAGACCAGAATATAATGATACTCTAATGTAATTCTTAACAAAATGTACATAATATATTTCAAATTCAATGTATGTAACCATTCTGAATTACAACTTGTGAACATATTATGAGTTGGGCATTTCTATTATTTCCAACTCTGTGGAAATATTCAGCTCTGGCTTTCAACAGTATGAGTGTAGTCTCTTCCTATGTACAGTGGCAGCTTTCCTGAATCAATTATTCTAAAAAATGTAGCTTTTGCAAGTCATTCCCCAATTGATAAATGGTCAAAGGATATGAACCAGCAGTTTTCAGAGGAAGAAATTAAAGATATCTATAACCATATGAAAAAATGCTCTAAATCACTATTGATTAGAGAAATGCAAATTAGAACAACTCTGAGGAACCACATCTTACCAGTCAAATTGGCTAAGATGGCAAAACAGGAAAATGATAAATGCTGGAGAGGATGTGGAAAAATTGGAACACTAATGCATTGTTGGTAGAGTTGTGAACTGATTCAGCCATTCTGGAAAGCAATCTGGAACTATGCCCAAAGGGCTATAAATGAGTGCTTTGACCCAGTAATACCACTTTTAGGGTTGTATTCCAAAGAAACCATAGAAGTGGGAAAAGGATCCGTTTGTACAAAATATTTATAGCAGCTCTTTTTGGGGTGGCAAAGAATTGGAAATCAAGGGGATGCCCATCAATTGGGGAATGGCTGAACAAGTTGTGGTATATGAATGTAATGGAATACTATTGTGCTATAAGAAATGAGGAGCAGATGGACTTCATAATAACCTGGAGAGACTCCAATAAACTGATGTTGAGTGAAAGGAGCAGATCCAGGAGAAGTTTGTACACAATTGCAGATACAGTGCATGTGTGACAACTAACTTTGATACAATGGGCTCCTCTCAGCAATGTAAGGTTATAAGACAACTTCAAAAGACTCATGATGGAAAGAAATATCCACATCCAGAGAAAGAACTACAGAGTCTGAATGCAGATTGAAGCAAACCACTTGCTCTATTTCTTTTTCTTGTTTTGTTTTGTTTCTTCTTTCCCATTGTTCATCCCATTGGTTACAATCCTTCTTTACAACCTGACTAATGTTTAATGGGAAGGTATTTGTATATCCTATATTTGATTGCATGCTGCCATGAGGGAGGAGAGAGAGGGGGAGAAAATTTGAAACTCAAGGGACTGTGGAACTGAATGTTGTAAACTAAAAGTAAATTAATTAATTAATAATTTAAAAAAAATAGCTTTTGAATGAAAAAAGTTACAATTTGGGAATTTGGGGTGCAATCTCCAGGAATAAGGAGGCAATTTCCCTAACCTTATTCTGCCTTTATTACTCAAATGGAGTATTATGTTCAGATCTGGGCATCTTAGTTTTTTGTTTGTTTGGGTTTTCTTCCATTGGTTTTTTTGGGGGGAGGCATTTAGGTTTAAGTGACTTGCTCATCTTTAGTAAGCTATATTTGAACTCGGGTCCCTCCTGACTCCAGGGCCATTGCTCTATCTACTGCGCCACCTAGCTGTCCCTGGCACTATCGTTTAAAAAGAACATTGGATGTGCAAAAGAAGCTGTGCAAAGACAGCAACCAGAGTAGTACAGGACTTTTGGTTCTTGACCTAAGAGGATCAGTTGGAGGAATTAGGCATATTTAGCCTGGAATCAGGAGAAGACTTGGGGGGAAGGGAGGTGGGTATAATGATTATCTTCAAGTATTTGAAGAGCTATAATGTGAAGGAGGGAGCTAAGTTCTGCTCTCTTTCATTTGAGAGGTCAGAACCAGGACTGTTGGGTAAAAGTTACAAAGAGGAAATTTAGACTTAATGCCAGGAAAAACTTTCTAACTATTAGAGACATCTTAAAATAGAATGGGTACTTGAGCAGGTGGTGGATTCCACCTCCTTGGAAGTCTTCCCAAAGAGATTGGATCACCACTTTTTAGGTATCTTATACTTGCAATTCCTTTAGGTTAGAGAGGGTTCCTGAGGCCTCTTTGAAGTCTTTATTTTGGAAGGGGGAAGATGAGGCATTTGGGGTTCTGAGGCCTCTTTGAATTCTCAAATACTGTGATGAGCAAGGGATGGAGAAGTAAGCAGACCTGAGGATCTCAGCCATACCACTCCCACCCCCTTCATTTTTCTTCACTGTCCAGGCTCTGGGACATATTCCTCTGGGCTTTCTCAGTCCTGATTCTGCCACCATAGGTCCCAATAGGCTTAATCAAGCTTCACTACAGCAGCCTTTTAGCTTGGAGTGGTCATCACTTCTCTGGCTCACCAATGAATGAATATAAATGAACACTTGCTGCCTTTAAAAGATTGTTCTAAACTATCTCTGTCTCTAGACTATTAGTTAGAACTTCTGTCTGAAGCCTTGTTGTTAAACAAGAGGCTCATAGCAAAAAGAAATCTCAAAAATAAAAGATAAAAGAAAACTGGAAGACAAAACTATAGTTAGCCTAACATAATCCATCCATTTTGTTTCCCAGGTCTGACTTTTTGCCAAATTTCTCTTGAAAGGCTAGGGATATGTGGTTGGGAAAGAGTCATTACTTGTTTTTAACCAAAACAAAGCCCTCAAATCTTTTGAACAGTCCCAGGAACAGAACACTCCATAAAAGACACTCCTTTTTATCCTCTGAGATGAGAACTTTATTTATTGAGAGAGACTGGTACCAGCTGGAAAAAAATGGCAGCCTTCTTTAGGGGTCAAAATGATAGGACTGAAGGAATGGAAACATAAATAGATCATAGAACTTCATGATAGAGCATATATGGTTTATATTGGGAGAGGCCTTATCCAAGTTCAGAGAGACATCAGAAAGATATAAGATATAAAATGTAAGAAAAGATATAAGGAGGGGAAATTAAAGTCCCAGTAAAATATGAAGAATGGCATTAAAAAAATTTTTTTAAATAATTCTTTATATGTTACCCTGCAATCTAGAGGCTGACTGTATTTCTAACTAGGTATTATGTTCTCCATCTCTGAGCTAAAAAAAAAACAACTAGATATATGACTATCCAGTGAACTTCACCAACTAGGATCTCTTCTTGATAGATTCCTTCCTATGACCTTTACTTTGGAATCCAAATCAACATCCTATTATTGTAGCACAATTCCTGGGGGATTGTTGTCTGTTGTGTGTACAATACAAAGTCACCAAAGATTTGGGAATTTTTTTTCCGTTCAGTACATGTATTTTAACAAACAGTTGAATCCTCAAGATGAACTAGATGCTGCAACAGCTGCTCTCTTGGGTTTAGGTGTTGTTCCTTCACGGAATCCATTCCTGAATCAGCAATAGACAATTTTTAGGTGCATCATTTGTCCAGTACCAGTGGTGTTTTGTCGCTTAGCCTTGGCACTTCAATTATACTTTCTCTTGCATTTTGCAGGATATCCACATTTGCCACATGTTGACTTTTGAAGATGGTAGGCCTTAGAATCACGACGGCACACAAAGTGGGCGTCTTATTCCGGCGCTTACCAAACGAAGATGTCCCCTTCGTCATCTTCCTCCTGCCGCCGGGACCAAAGAGAGCTGGGAATCTGTTTTAATTTGATGTTGTCAGCATTCAATCTGGACAATTTATGCCCTGAATTATGGATCTTGTGGCCTGGATTATTCAGGTTACCCGTCTATATGAAGGAAATCACTCTCCAGTCAGAGAACTTCAAGCTTTGTGTCAAAAAGTAGCTTTCCTCCTAGAGTTGTACTAAAATAATTCTTAAGGACTTAGAAACAAATGTAGTCAACTGAATAGCGTGGTAGTTTCTCCCCTCCCCTCCCGTCCCCTCCCGTTCCCTCCCGTTCCCTCTCCTCCCTTCCCGTCCCTTCCCCTCCCCTCCCCTCCCTTCCCCTCCTCCTATTTCATTCTTCCTCTCCTTCCTTCCTTCTTCATTCCCAGTAAACCTACCCTATTACAAAGGTAGCTAAATGAATAAAGTTTTTTTAAAAGGTTTTTTAAAACCACTTAGTCTAGCATAGATCTTAACTACCTTTGAGAACCAGTTGAATAGCTCTGGACGAGAGTGTGTCTGTAAAGATCTCTCTTCTTGTACCTATGCAGGAGTGAGGTCATCTCTGTGTGGGTCCTTCAAGTAAGAGTAATGAAAAGAACATCTCTTGAAGTAGAAAGTCTTTTAGTTACTTAGTTTATTCTTAGTGAAAGTGCCCTTCTTTTTAAAAGGTGCAAGCTTGTGCGTGCAACACACTCATGCACACTTAAAACCAGCTCTGGGGGTTTCTTTCACGCTCTCCTTGTCTCTGTGTTCAGCTACCATCTCCCTCTGTCTCTGTTAAAAATAATGACAATGACTCACATTTATAGGGCGCTGTGTAAGCACTTTACAAATAGCATCTCATTCTATCTTCACAATAACCCCAAGAGGTAGGTGCTACTATTATCTCTGTTCAACAGGTGAGGAAACTGAGGCAAACATCAGTTTAGTGACTTGTTCAGGGTCACACAGGTAGAAAGTGTCTGAGCTCATAACTGACCTCAGATCTTCCTGACTCTAGGCTGGGCACTCTATTGACTCTGCTTCCTAGTAGAGGCAGCACAATGGGTAGAATGCCCAGCCTAGAGACAAGAAGTCTTAAGTTCAGATTCAGCCTCAGGAAACGATCAGTCATGTGAACCTGGGCAAGACATTTAACCTTTGTCTGCCTCAGTTCTTGTATCTGTAAAATAGGTTTATAATAGCCCCTGCACCCCCGCGTTATCCTGAGGATCATATGAGATAATATTTGTAAAGCGCCAAGCAGGGCACCTGGAACACAGTAGGTGCTTACTAAATGCTTATTCCTGCCTTTATGTGTTGCCTACTATGGTAGGTAGTAGGTAGGGGGCAATATAGTGTTTAGATACGACATAATCTCTTACTTCATGGAGTTTATAGCCTACGTAGGGATTGAGGGACTAGCATAGATAGTGGCAAAATGCTATGTGGATTCTGAAGAGCAACAACCAGGAGAACTAAAAAAAAATCATTGTTGGAGGTGGCATTTGAAACAAGTAGGAATTCAATATTCAAAGATGGGTAAGGAGGGTGTTCTAGGCATAGGAAAGGAAGGATGTGAGAAAAGGCATTAAAACATGAGAATATAACTTGTGTTTGGGCCAAGCAGCAGAGGAGATTAATTTAGTTTAGCTGAAATTTGGAGATGAAGAATATGAGGTAAAAATAAAATAGCAGAGTGGTGCCAGCTGGTAGCCACCTTGAGCATCAGTAAGAAGAGTCTGGCCTTTTCCTAGGAGGCAGTAGTGAATAGCCAATGAAGATTACTGAGCTAAATAGCATCTTGTTCCATTATAATTCTTTTTCTCTGGCGTGTTAAGGTGTACAAAGTGCTTTTCCTCATGTCAATCCTAGGAGGTACATAGCACAAGCTTTATTATCCTCACTTTTCAGAAGAGGAAACTGAGTCTTGGAGAAGTTATTCATGTTGTCTATTGTTACATAACTAATAGTTATCAGAGCTAACATATGAACCACCGCTCTCAGGTTCAATATCCTTTGCATTGCTAGAATAGATCACCTTTGAGTTACTGTCCAAAATTAAATTTCTGTGGGTTTATGATTTTAATTCAGGAGGCAGATCTGATTTGTTAGTGGGCCATAGTGAATCTGAATTTTAGATAAGTTTAGTTTGATGTGATGGTGGGTTATGCATATGGAAATGTGCAGCTAACAGCTGGAAACCAGGCAGAAATGTAACTTATAGGTTACTCTGCTACATAGATAATACAAAACAAAGGAAAGAAGGAAGGGATAGGAGGTAGAAAAAAGTCTCCTCCCCTTCACCCCCCACTGCATTATTGCATGATTCAAAGTATCCATAGTCAGAAGACTGATTCCTTATTATCCTTCTATGTCACTGTAAAGCCACACATGAGCAGCTCTCCAGAGGACTGCTGCTATGAACAGATTTCAAGGTTCTAATTATACAGTATAGTGAATTCTCTATTTATTCAGTAACAAATCAGAGGAAAACATTCACAGTAAATCAAGGTGCAGCATTCACCATGTCACAACTCAACAACTTAAAATGGCCACGTAGTTTTCACCAAAGTGGTCACATAGTTTTAAATCAAGTACAGTCATTTAGTAACTCAAGCATTTAGTCATTCAATCACTCAATCATCCTTAAGGAGGCTTGCCTCCTTGGGATGATTGAATGACTGAGTGACAAGAGGCTTGCCTCCTTAAGGAACACAAAGTACAAAAGTCAAAGTCCTCCACCCGTGGGGTGCAATTAAGTTATAATTTCATCAGTCACTATTTCATCACTCAGTACCCTATTTCATCAGTCACTACTCAGACAATTTCATTAGTCATTGCTCAGTACTCATGAAGAGGTCTTTTCATCTTGACTCAAGGCAGGCTTTCAGCTTCCATGGTTCTTCTTCCATGATCCCAGCTCCTACCTGAATCCACCAAACTGTCACTTGGATTCAAAAGCAGACAGCTCTCAGTTCCTTGTCTAGCTCTCCATGCAATTCCTGTTCCATATTGAAGTTCACAGTGCCCAGTCCACCCCAAGTTCTTCACAGTTTCTGTTCCTGGGAAGACAAAGCTTAAAAAAGCCACAGACAGACAAAATACCAACATTACAGTCATGCTTTCTCTGGCAACTTCAGCTGGCCTTCAGAAATCCTTGGCAGCTTGGCTGACTCTTGGAAGTCTTCAGCAGCAATTTGGCTGGGTCTCAGAAGAAGCTCTGTCACCACAAGTTCTGTTCTCAAAATCAAAATCACTTTATTCAGCCTCCATATACCTTGCCCCAAGAAATTCTGTCTCAGTTCTCAATTCTCATTTCTCTCCTCAGTTCTTCTCAATTCTCAGCCTAGCAGTAGCAGCCCAGCTTCCAGATGCTTGCTGCGAGAAATTCTCTCTCTTTCTCTGGCAGCTGCTGCTTTGCCTCCATGATGCTTATCCCAAGAAGTTCTGACTCTCCCAGCTGGGACTTTTCCTTATATACAGTAAGAGCTCCTCCCTGTTCAGCCCCTTTTTTTACTTCAGCAATGGGGGTTCATACATTCTGTTTCTTTAGAGGCTTGATTTGAAACTAAGCACTAAGTACCTGTTTGCTTGGCAATACAAAGGGATCTTCAAATTTCATTACTATTACAGTCACACATGTGCATCCCATTTATGGAATTTTTCCATAATCCCCTTGGAAGTTTTGACCACAACTTAAAAAAACCCAGAAGAGTACTAATGTGGTCCCTGTGATTCTAAAACCTTAAAGAGATATTTAGCAAAATGACAAATGAGTGCTTAAAATGAAACGTATTTTAGAAAGTAATGCACATCACTAAATTAAGCTGATTTTTTATTGGTATGAAATGACTAGAATTGGTTCTAGTGTTTTCTTTGTTACTAATAAGCTGGGTGGGCTACCTAGAACAGGTCATTTAACCTTTCTCTGTTTTCTTATCTATAAAATGGTGATGGTAGGGGGGGTAAGAGTAAAGGTAAGAGTAGATGATCTCTAAGATTACTTCTGACTCTTAAATTTCAGTATGCTATTATTACAAACCATATATAATTAAATATTAACCTTTATAGCCTGACAAAATTAGTCATACATTTTGAAAGGTAGAATTGGAGTAAAGTAACCATCAGGCTCACAGAGAAACCAAAAAAATTTCTACAATGCAGATTAGGGAGGCAATTTCCAAGGCAGAAGGCCATGGCTATTTCCCAAGCCTTCTTCTTACCCCATACAAAAGTTACAGGATATCTCTTAAGCCATGGAACAATTTTGGGGATAGCGAGGGTATCCAATATTTGTTAGACTCTCATTGTCAAGGCCAGAACACAGGACAATTGTTTCCCATATTTTGATGCTCTAAAGATGTAAATTCTGGGGAGATATGCCCTTCACTCCCTCCCAAAATCAGATTGTTCCCTAGAGGCCTTGGCTTCAACCGTACCAAGGTCAGATAACTGTTAGGTTCCTCATCTGGGGATGATTTTTTCTCCTGAGATAGGACCCACCCCTCCCTTACCTGACCTGGCAACCCATACCCATAGAAAATGTACTTTATCAGAGTGAGATCCCCTGGTCCCCTGAATGCCTTTCACTCCCACAAATAGCAAACTCCAGCCTAGCCCTCCTCTAGTCATCTTGACTCTGTCATCTGCTACCTTGGTGACTCTGAGCCAGTCATTCCACTTCCCTGTGCTTCATTTTCCTCATCTATAAAATGATTAGAGGACCTTCAAGTCTCTTTCATCTCTAAATACTGTGTGAGAATTGTGTGACCCTAGGCAAGTCAACCAAACGTGGCTACGCTCCTCTGTATTTCCCCAGAAAACTTTTTATCCTTTAACATCACTCCAGCCCCAGAACTCTCACCTCATAAGCACCCGTTGCCCCTGTGGCCCCTTCCCTTTCTCTGCTTGGAGGGCAGAGAATTCCTCCCAGCACCTCCACATGAGGAGAGTGTCCAGGCTGGCCATGTCTATGCTGCCCTGACCACAGCTGTGCTCCTTCACATTTCTCTATCATGCTTTTCTCTGCTTAACTCCCCCTCACTTTTCAACCTCCTTTTGCGTGCTTTTCCCCATCAGCTTGAAAGCTCCTCGAAGGCAAGGGCCATCTTTTGCCTTCCTTTGTATCCCCCCCCATTTAGCACAGTGCCTGGTACATCATAGGTGCTTAATAAATACTTCTTGATTGACTGACTTTACTCCAGACTCAGTTTCTTCATATATAAAATGGAGATAATAACAAGAACTACTTTACAAGGTTGCTGTGATGATCAACTAAGATGATCAGCAGACCTTAAAG
Source organism: Pseudocheirus occidentalis (assembly GCA_028646575.1). Classification (NCBI taxonomy): domain Eukaryota; kingdom Metazoa; phylum Chordata; class Mammalia; order Diprotodontia; family Pseudocheiridae; genus Pseudocheirus; species Pseudocheirus occidentalis. The sequence goes on along the minus strand of CM053597.1, from coordinate 115,358,617 downwards.
TCCTATATAAATGCAAGTAATGAAGAATAATACTAATAAATTATGATCCAAGATCTCTTCCTTTCAGGTTCCTCTATCTTCCGGTGCTTTATTAAAACTAGCTCTTTCCTAAGTCTTGCCCAATGTTCCTTGGCAGTCTTTCCAGGGCTGGTGGTTCCTTCTGTCATACCTCCTGACACAAAGGACAAAGAAGCAAACTTTATGTAGGAATTTTGGTCCATGGTGCAAATTCAGCTGAGCTGGGCTACAGGGAATGAGAAGAAAGTCTAAAGCACAACCGTTCCTATACTTGGTTGAAGAAGATTGGAGACCAAAGTCATGGGAGCTGAAGAGGCTAAGTGAAGCCCCGGAAGACCAGTGTTTGGAGTGGGTAGAGAAGACTGTGAGCTAGGTAACAAACTTATTGGTGAACAGAAAGAGGGCTCTGGAGGTCTGTGGATGATAGCAACAAGGATCCAAAGAGAATCTAATGAACATTAAAGAAGAGAAGTAGTTGCTGAGTGAAGGGTCCTAAAGTGGCAATGGAGAACAAGGAATATGCCAAGTCCTTCTCCTGGCCTTATGTGTCCAGGGCTGTGAAAGAAAGAACAACGTAGTTTGTAGTACATGACAAGAGATGCAATGAAGACTTGGGAGAAAGAGTTCAGTGAGTATCAGATGGAGGAAATCTGAAAGGAGGAGATCAGTGAACACAGGATCTCAGATTTAGAGCTGGAAGTTACTTGAAGTTCATCTAACTAGCCTCCCCATCCCCCACTTTATACCTGAGGAAGTGGAAAGCCAGAGAGGTGGAATTGATTGCTGATCATGATGGAGCCAACCACCCATCTTGGGACCTCTGACTCTAACTTCAACGGGCTTTCCACTATACCTTTGGAGAGGAAGGTTTGAAGGAGGTACAGTGTGAAGGGAGGATAGAGGAGGGATAGAACTGTGTTTTCTGTTGGAAGGGGAGGGGAGCAGCAGGTTTGGCAAACCAGGAGCTACTCTAACTGCTAATCATAGTAGCTAATCCTTTCCAATATCATACCCACAGCGGGTAGAATGGCAACTCCATGGTCATGGAAAGGAGGATTTTTGGGTGGCTAGTGCTGGGAGGGAGTAGAGTGAGGACTATGTTGAGGGTATTAACAGAACATTCTCATAACACCAGCAAGAGCTAAAGTAGACACAGACGTTATGGAGAAGACCTGGGGCAGTTTTTGATAGCTTTGCCCCTAGATGGATTGATCCAGAATCTTGCTGTGGGTTTTTCTGTCAAGGACAATATAAAGTCAGAGTTGTGAGTTTGTGGATTTTAATCTCCTTGCCAGGAGCTTTGACCTTCCTGTGAAGTGCCTTTTAACTAACTTGGGAACTGCTAGGAGTATTTGAATGCGTTTTTATGAAATGGATTGATTATTTGGCCATTTGGGCTCTGAGGGACCCATTGTTGTTACTTCGATCTGTCCAGTGTCTGTCTCTTGCTGACCCCATTTGGGGTTTTCTTGGCAAAGATACTGGAGTGGTTTGCCATTTCTTTCTCCAGATCCATTGTACCAGTTGTTGAGCCATAAGGGGGAGAGGGGCAGAGAATTACACGAAGGAAGACTAAGTGTTGACATATGGGCTACAGTCCTTTTTTATGTCCCAACTCTGCCAGGAGGAACTGGCACACTCTCTGCTCTCCATTGTCACTTCCAAACTTGTTACTCAAAAACCGCCTCTCCTGCAAAGCTCATTACAGCCTGCCCAGATCTTGGAAAGCCTTTCCTGATGTCCCTGACCTCGAGAGTCCTCCATTCCCAACTACCTTGTATTGACGTTTATATCTATTCTGTATAGATATCTTTATGGTTATATCTATAGAATATGTATTCTGCATATTCTTAATTATTTACTGGTCCCTCCCATTAGAATGTGAGTAGCAGTTATTTCATTCTTTGTAGTTGTTTACCTAGTCTAGCATGGTGCCTGGCACATAGTAGGCATCTTGGTGGTGTTATCTATAGATTTCTAAATAAATTTCCCTTTTCCTTACCAAGTTCAGTACATGGCTCACAGTCTCCTCCATCCTAACTCTTACCTCTCTTAGAACATCCTGACTTGCTGTTCCTTAGCCTCCAATGATTCATGTCTTCATTCTGCTTCAACTCTGTATAGGAATGGTCCATCCATTTTTTAGATGACATCTTCATTCTCTAGGAGAGAGAATCTCAATCAGTCTCAACCCTAGCTCAATCAAATTTGTTCCAGAGGCCCAAATTATTGCTCAGTTCATTGATATTAAATTTGTCTAGCCCCCATACACTTCTAACTCCTGCTCTATGAATTTATGTTGTTCCAGAAGACAAAATAGAATGGATATAATATTATGGAGCCATAAATTATCAGGATTCCTAAAATTCATGAGTTTGTTCTCTTTGGATTTAGTTTGTTCAGATATATTCCAGATCAATCTGGAAATAAGCATCTTTGTCATAAGAAAAAAAAAGAACTTAGTTTCCTTCTCTAGAATTTTGACTTGTTGATATATTTATCTAAACAGTTTATTTTCATCCTTCTCTCCAATGAGTTTCTCCTCTGTCAACTTCTCTATTTCTGTTGATGGCACCATATTCCCAGTCATAGGGAAAGCGACTGGATCTGGGATTTCATTTGTTCTACATTTACTAACGTCTTATGAATAATGCCTTTGATGGCAGTGAGCTACATTAATGTTGACAAATATGATACCTGCTATCAGCTACATTCTTCCATTTTGCCAAGGATTTTGATTTGTCAACAGCCTGATTTTTTTTTTCAGCCTAAGCAGTGGAGCTTAGGCTCTGAACCTGGGGGCTTACACTAGTTTCTCTCCTACTACACAATAAGGATTGTGAATTTTTCTAACTTCTCAAAAAGAAGCCAACTTAGCATTCCTCTAAGACTAAATGACTCATGGTCCTGGTACCTAGATGATTCTGCCTATTACTTCTAAGTGTCAGTGACGCCCTAGGCATCAGGCCTTCCACAGTCCAAGAATGGGTAATGTTTATCTTCAACTTTGGCTAAGATACACTTAGAAGGAAAAAAAAAAACCTTCCTCAAGACTCCTGCTTTATTCTAACTTTGTTAATATGTGAACAATAATAAACTTTTGTGACTTTTCAGGGCGTATGTAGGTGTGGAGTACAATAAGAGATGAATTTTTTTTGATGTGTTTATTGATCCTATTTTAAGTAAAATAAAATTATACAGAAGGTCAGCCCTGGGGTAAACACGTGACTACTTAGTGCTGCTCTTTCTATAACTTATTATCTTTGGCCCTTTTGTGACATGACTTTTGTTCTTTCAACATAAACCAAAAGGCTCTGTTTCCTAAACAAATTTAATAGAATCATACATACAAGCCTTCTTTCTCCTTTCCTAAACCATTATGGACTAATCTCATTTTTAAAGATTTCCAGGGAAAAAGGATAGAGAAGGAAATTATTGTGCCAGGAGACGCAATAAAATAAAAGGCTCAACATTATGGAGCTTTATAGGTCCTGACAGTGTTTTTTCTCTTTGAATTCTGTTCCTTCAGTAAGGAATAGGGATAAATCTGGAAACAAATATCTTTATTATAAGAAAAAAGAACTTGTCTGTTTCTTTTTTTACAACATGACTAATATGAAAATATGTTTTACATGATTGCATATATATAAGCTATATCAGATTGCTTGCCTTCTTGGGGAGGGAGGAAGGAAAAAAATTTGGAACTCAAAATGTTTCAAAGATAAGCACTGAAAATTGTCTTTACATGTAATTGGAAAAAATAAAATACTATTAAATAATTCTATTCAATTAATTAAATACCAGTAAATAATAACAATTTTTTAAAAAGACTTTGGGCCTCATTTCTAGGATTTTGACTATATTGATATGTCAATATATTAACATGGGAACAAATGTCTTCTGGAACCTAGAAGACTGGAGAGGAAACTTTCAGAAAGTATAGGAAAAGGGTGGGCTTTTAGATAAGTCATTTAGTGATACATATGCAAAGATATACAAAATCTGCAAATCACAAATCCCTTTGAACAATTTAAAATAAGTGAATTAAAGGTTTGCTAGGGTCATTTAGTAACATTTAGGGAGGGAAGAAGATTTAAGAGCTTTAACTTGGTCTGAGCAAAAAGAAGTTTTCTCTTAGGCCTACATCCTGCTAAGCCTTTATAGGTCCTCTCCCACCAGTCTGGTGTGGCATTTCTCCCCTGGTCTTCTACTTAGCATGTTTGGTAACAGCACAGTGGATAGAGAACCTGGATTTTAGAGCTAGGAAGACCTGAGTTTGAATACTTCCTCAGACACTTACTGGCTGAGTGACCTTGGGCAAATCACTTAACCATTCTCAGGTTTAGTTTTCTCATCCATGAAATGAAATCACTAGCGTCTGTCTCCTAAGGTTGTTGTAAAGGGTAAATAAAAAGCAATTAAGAATTTTGCAAATACAAATTATAATATTAGCTATCATTGCTAGTATCATTATCATTACTGCTATAATTAGGGCCAGGAATATGCGTATATACGGCAAAAACAACAACGCAGCTATTGAATTTTGTTTACTGCGGCATATGCTTTCAGTATAGGGCAGTTATGTCATGCTAGATAGAGCACAGAGCCTGTAGTCAGGAAGATTGATTGCCCTGAGTTCAAATCTGGCCTCAGATACTTCCTAGCTGTGTGACCTTGGTCACATTCTTTAACCCCGCTTGCCTCAGTATTCTTATCTCTAAAACGAGCAGGAGAAGGAAATGGCGAACCATTCCAGGATCTCTGCCAAGAAAACCCCAAATGGGATCACAGGGAGTCGGACGCAAGCACAGCACCCAAATAACAACAAGTACTCTCCGCGTACCTGTATGTATCAGAACCATAAGTTTAAATCTTGCCCATGTAATCCCTAACTTGCCTGTCTTTCATGAAGGGAGCAGCTTTCTTTCCTCAAGATCTTTTTATTTACTAATTTTTTCAGTTTACTAAATTTTAAATGATTTACTAATTTTAATTTTTAAATGGTAGAGTACATCTTTCTAGAAAAAGCATAACGTAGAAGACAGAACGCGAGGCTTAGAGTCAGGATAACCTAGGGTCAAATCTTGCCTCTGAGTTCTTCTGTGTAATCCTAGGTAAGTTATTCAACTTCCATATGGCTCAAGTGATTCCTTAGACTTACCTACCAAGTCACAGATGAGTTGAGATCTTCATGGGAGTTTCCATTCTACATGTTTTTCCATACTACTGGTATCACAGATCCTTTCTGAAACTTTTGTTACGGGGCCCTGAATTTAAAATTATGACATTAGCTAGAGCTGAATGAATAATATAGTAATTCTGATTAGATGAAGTACTAATCTAATAAAATATCACATTCTTTAAAGCATCAAATTCTTGTTGGTTCATTGTTTCAGTCACATCTGACTTTTCATGACCCCATTTGAAGTGTTCTTGGCAAAGATATTGAAATGGTTTGCCATTTCTTTCTCCAGTTCATTTTACATATCAGGAACCTGAGGCACACAGGGTTAAGTGACTTGCCCAGGGTCACACAGCCAGTAAGTGTCTGAGGCTGTATTTGAACTCAGGTCTTCCTGATTCCAGGCCCAGCGCTCTATCTGATTCAACATCTAGCTGCCATACTATTCTTGTGAAAATGATGGAAGATGTGAATTAGACAATGGATGGATTCAGAACTGGGTGAAAGGCTGGGTTCAAAGAATGGTTGGTAATGGTCTAACAATTCAAAGGTTCATTAGGAGAGATTTTCAGCAAGTGCTCCAGGGATTAGTGCTTGATGCTGTGCTATTGACCATGTTTATCAATGGCTTGGATAAAGACTTAGGAAGTATCCTCAGAGTCTTGCCATACTAGAGCACCAGGCTGAATCTAAGAACATGAAATTCAGTGTGGATAAATGTAAAATCTTGCACTTGTGTACAAAAAAACCCCCAAGCTTCCCAAGTATAAAATTGGGGAAGCATAGATAGCATTTACTCTGAAAAAGATCTAGGGATCTTAGTGGACCACAAAATCAAGCTGAGTCAGTAGTGTGATAGGGCAGCCAAAAAAAAAAAAGCAGTGAGATACTGGACTGAATAAAGAGGGGCATAGCTTATTGGAATAGGAAGGTCTAATTGCACACTGCCCTCATCAGACCTCCTTCTCTTGCTCCATAATACTACAGTTTTAGAAAGGGAATTGATAATATGGAGAATGTGCAAAGGAAGGCAATCAGAGTGATGCAGGGCCTTAGGACTATGTCATATGAGCCAATGGAAGGAACTAGGCATAGCTAGTATGGAGAAGAGAAGACTTATGGAAGGAGGGAAGTGATATTTGTCTTCAGTCATTTGAAAGGCTCTCATGTGGAAAGGGGACAAGGCTTGTTCAGTCTGGTCCCAGAGGTAAGAACCAGGAACAATGGATGGAAATTGTGAAGAAACAAATTTAGGTTTGATGTTGGAAAAAAGAAAACCAACTTCCTAATAATTGAATAGTCTGAAAGCACAATGAGCTGCTTCTTAGAGATGATGGGCTTCCTCCAATTGCAAAGCTTGTACTCTATTGTCAAGGCCTTTAAATACTTCAGTTCTCTTCAGTGAGGCTTTACGGAAGTTCTTTAATGAAGGATAATGGTTGAGAAAATTCCAGAATACACAAAGCAGTTTAGCATGTAGAATAGACCCTATTAAGGAAAAACAAGATTAACAAGACAGTTAATGAAAACTAAATTAGATATCTTTTCTCATTACTGAAATTTGGGATTTATTTTTTGACAGATTAAAATTCAACAAATATTAAATACCTACTATTTGCATAGGGGGTAGAGGCACAGATGAATAAGATATGGCCCCCAACTAAGGAATTTATAATTTGGTATGGGAAATAAGACAGGTACTCAAATAATGCTAGAAGTCTTAAGAGAGATGAGGTGGAAGAGATTATTTCTGGATTAGGACAGGGAACTGGTGAAAACTTTGTGGCAGAGATAGTTCAAGCTCAGTCTTCAAGACTAGGGTAGACTTTAACAGGTGGGAATAGGGACATTTCAGGTATAAAGGACAGCATGAACAAAGGAATAGATATGAAAAAAGATGAATTTGGGAAATTGCGAGTTTGGCTCTAGTTGGATTGAGGTTCAACTGTAACGCGAACCGCATGAGAAAGGGTAGCATCACATAAGACTCTAGAGGTAAATTGAAGCAAAGTTATGGAAAACAGATTTTGTATTCTTCTATTACTAATCAATATGTGTGTTTTTCAATCTGTATAAACGTTTTATGAAAGTAATATACATACAAATCAAGGGCATCTTTGATGAGGGGTTAGTAAAGAAGAGAAAGACTCTTATAGTGATGGTCCATAGTAGAATATATCTTTACTGTTACAAAACTGACTACAAGATTCTGAGAATACAAAGTCCCCTGTACTTACTGTTTATTGAGGATAAACAAGCTTTTGATTTAATAAAGCCAAAGGTTATCTTGAAGACTCTCTTCCCACAAGGTGTTACTCATGCAAATATTAACATTATGCAAGATTCCTTCAAAGCTATAATAAAAGTAACCTCACTCAATGATTATTGGAATATTAATATTAGGTGAGGCAGGGAGATGCATCAAATTTGATGGTAACTAAGATGGAATGAATCTAGAGTACGGTCCAAATTTAAGTGGGACCCAAATTTGAGATGGATTTCTAATAGCTGGTGAGGTCCTCCAGAAACTTCTGCTTGCTCACAACTGCTGAAATTCTGCTATTTGCATCAAGCACCAGACCAATACGAAGACTTACACATGAGATCCATAACTATTTTAAAATCTAGCCTAACTATCCATAGTAAGAAAAACCAAGTAGATGAAGAATACTCATTTTCAAAATTATGACATGGAGTTAAATGGACAATATATCCATGACAGATTTTAGGTAAACACTGCAAATTGATAAATGAGGCCCAGAATCAGAAAGGAGAACAGAGTGGATTGCCTTTGGGAAATCACAAAGTTCCTTTAATGACTTTCAATATGTTTCTGAAACAAGGAGTTATCTTTTTAATCCCTGTAATTCTACCAGTGTTGTATATCTATGAGTCATGAAACACTATAGTCTACAAAAAAATTAAAAGTGACTATCACTCAGAGGGCAATGGGAGGTGCCTCGCAGGCATTATACAACAGTATAACAAATGAGGAAGTATAAAGAAGAACCAGAGTAAAGGATGTCATCGAAGAAATGATCAAAAAAAGCTCACGTGGTGAGGGCATGTGGTAAACAATGGACAGCCTATGACTATGGACTCTAACAATATTCTCATGACATCAAGAGAAAGTGAAAAAATGGGTCCATTCATTTTGCTTGGGGTTTTTGGTAAACTTTTTTTAAAGTTTATCTTTTCAATAATCAAGCGTTCATTTTTTTCCCCTCTCTCCCACCTCCCCCCACCCACTGAAAAAGGGAAAAAGAAATACAGAACCCTTGAATCAAATAAGATAGTCATATGAAACAAGTTCCTGTGTGGTCACAATAAAAAATGCATTTCTCATTTTTTATATTAGGCCAAAGGTGATTTTTGTAAAATTTATTTGTTGCAAAGGAAGACTTCTATTAGGCAAAGAGTAACTTAGATGCAAAATTAAAAAAAATAGCATCAATGAAATTTTTTTAAATACACAGAAGAAAACAGAAATTCAGAAAGAAACACAAACGTACCTTATTAAATTTAACCTATAAAGACAAAACTATATAAAAGAAGTTTGTGATTTCATATGCAATATTTTTTGTTGCTGCTGCTTTTCTTAGTATATTGAAATGTTTTTTGGTGATTAAATTCATAATAAAGATTTTAAAAACAAATAAATTAAAGGTAAGGTTATATAGAGAGGCAATTCTCTGTGTTAACAACAGGCACCAGCCAGGAATGGGTTCTAAGACCAATTTTATTTGCCATTATTATAAAGGCAAATAACCTTTATGTCAGAGGCTCTTTGCATGACAGAGAAGTCCCTGGTATTCTTGGGGAGATTTCATACATTTCTGGCTTGTTGTCCCCACACAGAAAATCTGGAAACTTCACTGTATGACACCACCCAGTGATGACAGGATGATAAACTCCTACTCTGCTTAGATGCACACAGATCACCAAGCTAAAAAAAGAAAAAAATAATACAGATCAAAGAAAACAAATTGAGCTCTTATCAGACCTCATGGGGAAAAAAATAGCAATATATAACAATGAGAAGCCCTTCCTCAGAGACCCATCTACCTGTAGCTACTTACAGTCATGCAGTAGTCAGGGATCCCAGCAGGCCTCTGTCTCTTGCCCTCCATGCATAGCACGCACTGCAGTTGTCTGCAGTTCCTGGAAGATGGAGCCCATTACTAGTCCTGCAGCAACTATGCTGAACAGGAGCAGTTGATCCTTGAAGGTCTCCATCCACCTTCCATTGTTTTACCTGCAGATTGTTATAGCTCCCAACAGGTCATGTCACTAGCCAATTTTCCAGAGAACAAGAGATGGAGTAGGTTCCATTCTGAAACAGATGCAGTGGGCATGAGCCATTCATGAGAAATTTGGTGGTGAAAGGAAAGAGTAGAATTGGATGGCAATTTGAGGGGACAGTAGAGTCAAATGGACTATTTTCCAAGACAAAGGAAACCTGTATATATTGATTGCAGCAGGAAATGAATTAGCAAAGAGAAAGAAACTGAGGATCCTGGAAAAAGAGTTGATAATTGAGAAATAAACATCTTGGAGGAGGAAGGGAAGAATTTTATCCAGACCATAGCATTAACCTTAGAAGGAAAGGAGGGAAGGATGAAAGAAGGGGTGAAAAGACAAATATACTTTTAGGTGAAGAGATAGATAACAAAGGGAGCTCTACCTCCTTGTCTTAATAAAAGATTTTCCTCACCAGCAATAACTTCTCCCTCTTCTATTTTATTCCTGCCACAGAAGCAAGAGGGTTCAGCATTAGATCATATATACAATCATAGAGGTGGAAAGAACCCTAAGAAGTCATTTAGTCTAACCTTCTCATTTTATAGATAAAGAAAATTGAGGGAGAACCAGAGAAGGGAAATGACTTATCAAAGGTCCTTCAAGTAATAGGCTGAGTCAGGATTTGAACTCAGGACCTTTAATGCCAAATTCAGTATTCTCTTTTTGTTTGAAAATCTTTTTTTTTTTAGCTTGAAGGGCAAGAATTGAATTTGATTCATCTTTGTGTCCCTTTCTTCCCCTCTTCCTTGTTTCCTTCCTCTCTAGCATATAGCAAATGGTCAATAAATGTTTGCTAATTATAAATAAAATCTTATTTTTGCATAGCACTTCATAATTTAAAAAATGTTTTCCCATACATTTTCTCATTTTCTCCTCAAAGAATTCTTGTCAGGTAGGCAGAACAGATGTTATTCTCTCCATTTTACTAGTGACAAAATTGAAGGTCAGAATTTTAAGGGTTAGGAAGTAACTGAGTGAGGATTAGATCTTCTATTCCTGGCTCTTTCTTTTCCTATATGATTCTGTCCCTCTGAATTAATGCATAAATGTTCATTACTTGATTCCCTTTGACTATGCTATGATGTCTCTTTAATATAGTAGGTTGCTTTTCCTTCCCTTATTACTAGCACAGTGGGAAGACATAGTCTCTTCACAAGTATTTGTTTATATTTTGAGAAGTATCATGGACAGTACACTGGATTTGGAGTCAGAAAACCTGGATTTGAATCCCATCTCTGCTATTTAACTGGCTATGTGAACTTAGGCTAGTCACTTAATCTATTGGGGATTCAGTTACAATGATCCTATACTTAATTGCTCTAAACTTATTTAAAGGGATAGCTGAGCAGTGTAATAGAGTGCAAGGTCCGGAGTCAGGACTCATCTTCTTGAGTTCACATCTGGCCTCAGACCCATACTAGCTGTGTGACCCCGGGCAAGTCATTTAACCTGTTTGCGTCAGTTTCGTCATCTATAAAAATGAGCTGGAGAAGGGAAGGGCCAAACCATCCCAGTAGCTTTACTAAGAAAACCCCAAATGGGGTCACAAAGAGTCGTACACAACTGAAAAATGAACAACAAAAAAGTAACTTCAGGTTTGACTCCTAGTTAAATTATAAAGGCCTGAGAATTAAGGAATCGATTTTGCATTTCTTTTCTTATTCCTTATGGTACCTCATAGAGTATTTCTTTCTATATAGTGAATCTTTAATAAATATTTATGGCTGATTGACTAATAAATGAGAAAGAAGAGGGGAAAGTAATAAGTCAGCATTTAGCTCTAATAAACTTTCCTTTTTTATGTGATATAATGGAAATGGGACCTATTTAAATAGAAACACCAAGTTGCTTCCTTTGGTATTTGAATTTTTATTTAATTTCAACAAAAGGAGTTTTGTTCAACATATGGTTTTTTAATTATGGTTAATTTACATGATTAAAGTGTTCTGGTTTTCTTTCAATCTCCCTTAGAAACCCAGTTACACAATCAGTATTTGCATTTTTCACTCTTCTGTGAACAAATTACTGACATCTGTTACAGAGGATGAAGAAGGAAAGAAATTCTATGAAGAAGTTGATGAGATCCCATAATCCAAAGCACCATGTACTCTGTGATTTCATTGTATACAGGGAAGGACGAAAAAAACGTAAAATATGGCTAAAGATCAAGAAAAGAAAAAAGGTTTGTAGACCATTCACAAACCTCATACTTAAATACTTTCTTAAAGAAGAGTCAAAAGGCCACAAACATAGCAAGTGTTGAACAACATCACAAAAAATGAAATCAATTATGTATTAACAGACAGGAAACATAGGGCTGCTAACTGGGGAGTGATTTCAGAATCAATTCTGCATAAGCAGCCAGACTATCAGTTCACTAGAAGAAATGCCAGAATCAGTAGCAAATTCAAAGAAGGGATAAAAATGAGAAGATCCTCCGTACAATCACAATACTGCCAATCTGATTTATGCAAGTGAACTGGAGGCATCAAAAAGGGGAAAATGGATAAAGGAAAAGGCACAGAGGTTGCCCATTTCCTACGAAAGGTTTAGTCAGTGTAAAGCAGTTGCCATAAGAAGCAGACCCAAACCCCGCAGAAATTGCCTCAGACAGCAAATATTTGCATTTTTAAAAATAAGTAATGAGAAATATCAGCTCAGAGTAACACTAGTTCTGAATATAAACTTACCTGCAAAATGTTCTAAATGAGGATGGCAGATTATGAGCAATCTCACTTCACTAAACAGTGGACAAGATGAATCTGCTTGGTTTGAGACCCCCAAACCCTCCATCATTGCAAGAGCAATCCTTGATAGAAGAGCTGTCGTGTCTTATTTGTAAGGTATCTGAAAGAGGGCACGATACTAAATAAGCAACTGGAGGAAAATCACAGAAGACATAATCCCAAAAAGGTGAGCAAGGACGGCAATAATTATTTCTATATGTGCCCTTTCATCTCTTCGAAATCTTCTTGAGAATCATCAATGTGTACACTGATGAGATCCTAGGTGGAAATATGAGAAGGGAACAGACAGATTTTGCAAAAATCTTCTATAGAAGACCTCATTGTTGCAATCACACAACTAGCTAGAAGGCTTCTGCTGTGTTTATAGTTTGTTGATGAGAGATTTGATTTGATTTTTTTCTATATTATCTTTTAAAATAATTTTAGTTTATATTTTGGTTATATTTTAAGTTCTGAACGGTCTCTCTCCTTCCCTCCCCACTCTGCACTTGAGAAGGCCACCATTTCATACACACATACACCCACCATATACACACACCACACATGTATGTACATATATATATATGCACACACATACATATACACACACACATATAAAACCATATCATGCATACTTCTATTTCTCAATTCTTTCTCTTGAAGTCGATAGCCTCTTTCTTCATGGGTCCTTTGTAGTTAACTTGAGTATTTAGAATTGGTCATTGGTCTATTGGTCATTTAGAATAACAGTCATTCACACTTGTTCTTCTAACAGTATTGCTGATACTATATACAATGCTCTCGTAGTTCTGCTCATTTCACTTTTTGTAATTTCATGCAAGTCTTCTCATGTTTAACTAAAATCGACCAGCTCATTGTTTCTTATAGCACAGCACTATTCCATCATGATGATACATTTTAAAAGAAAATTTATAAAATTGTAAAATAGAAGTAAATAGAGCACCAGCCCTGGAGTCAGGAGGACCTGAGTTCAAATCCAGCCTCAGACACTTAACACTTACAAGTTGTGAGACCTTGGGCAAGTCACTTAACCCTGCCTTCCCCCCTCCAAAAAAATTGTAAAATAGAATAATTGTAACCTTCTAGCGATATCCCACACCTATGTTATGAGACTAGATCCTTACCCTTGTCAATGACCTCTGGAGCCTCTTTCTGTCTCTGTATGTCATGCTCTTAGTGGTACAATAGAAAAAGTGCTGGATTTGAAGTCAAAGGACTTGAGTTAGAATCCCATTTCTGCCACTGTTAGACCCTGGGAAGCTCCTGAACTTTTCTGAGCTTCAGTTTCATCATTTGTAGAATGAGGAGGTTGAACTACTAGATGACCTCTGAAGCCTCCTCCAGTTCTGAGTCCTTGCTCCATGAAAATTCCTTCCTAGAGGCAAACACAAAAATAACATGTTCAAAGGTTCTCTAATTATCAGCATCAAACAAGGCACATGATAGTGGTGTGGTGTGGGCCATTGTCATTGAAGTTGTCTGTGCAGAGTTCAGATGAAGCAGGCTTTCTCTATAGATGTAGGTTCCTCTACTTGCTCCTGTAAGCAATTGTTTCGCTTATCACACAAGGCCCTAAATGATCTAGGGATCTCTGCCAGTTTGGTGGAGTCTAGAGACCTTTTCTGAGAAGAATATTTGTTGTTTACATTTATAATCAAAGGAAATAAGAAAAAATAAATCAGAAATAAGAAAAGAGCTAAGTGAAAATAGATAAGTGAAAATAAAAAATATTTTTCTGCCATCCAAGTTTATAGAATCCTTGAAATCTATCCGTGGCGTCCAAGGACCTTATTCCTAGATTAAGAATTCTGCTCTAGAACTTCTTAAAAGGTCTCCACAACTACTTGTATTTAATGTCAGTCTTACAATCCACACACAAAAAAGGATGACTCTTGTCTACTGGGTTAGTCCATCAGGACATGTATCTTAAACAGGCCTTGCAAATGAATGAAGAACTGGGTTAGAACTCAATTAGAGCAAGAGATTCTATTGCATTTGGGAAACAATACTTTTCACTGATATGGAGCTTCTCCCTGACCACTGCCCTCCCCGCACGCCTTTGATTTTATCATCAATATTCTTTTAGTACAGAGGCAGCATGGTCTAGTGGATGGAGGGGCGGTCATAGAGTCAGGAATACTTGGGTTAAAGTCTCGTCTCTGACACATACTGACTGTGTGACTTTGGGCAAGTTGTTTGACCTCTCAGAGCCCCGCACAACCCTCTAAGATTTTAAATTGTTGAGAAGAAATTCTATATGACTACAAATCAAGGAACTTTCTAATTTCTAAAGAATTAAAAATGAGATTGACGCAAAGGGCCATGAAGAGATGCGTGGTGGGTATAAGGAGAAAATATCATCTAGACTAGAGGATGTGTGATTGGAATAGGTTTGTAGGCTGGTCATTTAGCAAGTGTGAGGAATGACTGATCAGAGCACTGTATATCCATGGGACGTCAAGAACTCTAAAGAAGGATTCTGTTGAGTTGGATAGATCCTTAACAGAAGATTTATGGAAGGGCTTAAATCAATCAACAAGTATTTATTAAATATTTACTGTGTACCAAGTACTTTGCTAAGCACTAAAGATGCAAAAAAAAAAAAAGAAACAGTTCATGCCCTCAAGCATCTTGCAGTCTAATGGGAAGACAACATGACATAAATAGTATAAACAAGTTACATACAGAGTAGATATGAAATAACTTTGGAGGGGGAAGCCATAGCAGTTGGGAGGACTAGGAAAGGCTTCCAACTTCTGTAGCTTTTGAAATGACTCTTGAAGGAAGTCAGAAATTTCAAGAGAAAGAACTGGGGAGGAGAGAATTCAAGGAATGGGGAACAGCTGTTGTAAAGGCACAGAGAGTATATGACTGAATAACTAGGGTTTTCTTGGCAAAGATTTTAGAGTGGTTTGCCGTTTCCTTCTCAAGCTTATTTTATAGATGAGGAAACTGAGGCAAATAGGGTTAAGTGACCTGCCCAGGGTCACATAGCTGGTAAATGTCCAAGTCCAAATTTGAACTTGGGTCTTCCTAACTCTAGAGTTGGAATACTGTCCATAGCACTACCTAGCTGTTCATACCTGGACTATAGAGTGAAGTTTTCCAGAAGACTAGAAGACTAGAAAAGATAGGAACTGTCCAGGTTGCAAAGAACTATAAATGCCTCCAAGATTCATATATGTATATGGGGAGGGGGGAAGGAGCGGAAGAGGTGGGTGTTATATTGAATCCTAGAGGCAATAGGGAGCTATTAGAGTTTATTGAGGGGAAGAGTGAAACGATCAGACTTGTGTTTTAGGAAAAATCACTTTAGCATCTGTGTGAAGGATAATTTGCAATGGAGAAAAATGCAAAGTTGTCTAATTAGGAATGTATTGTAGTAGTCTAGACAATTTGTGATACTGCTGGAAAGACAACAATAGGTTGGGATCTGTATCACTGGAGAGAGCTGGAAGTCTATGAGATCAAGGGTCCACTAATGTCTTGAATTAAAAATATGAATAAATAAATTTCATGATTAGTTTCCAAGGTGCTGGTATGTATAGAATGTTTCATTACTTGGTATTGTTGGCATATTGCTGTCACCTAGTGGTCACATCGTATATTGTAGAAGAATAGGTTTTTTTATTTTTTGGAACAAACATGGATTATAGTCCTAGAAGGAAGGGAAGAAGGGAGGAAACATGGTGATAACCTCCTAATTTGACAGATAAGAAAATATAAAACAATTTGACAGATAAGAAGGTTTAGTAAGTTATGGTATTTTTCCTGGGAATGTTCTTTGGGATACAATGTGTATCCCAAATACAAAATGTAATAAACATTTATTAAGCGCCTACTACATACAAAGTACTTGGAATTCAAAGACAAATTCTGAATACTCAAAGAATTTATGGTCTTCTGGGTGGAGATGACACACATGTGCACAAATAAATAAACATGAGATAATGTGAGGAAAGTTTACTTACAGCTAGGAGGATCAGAAAAGATTTCCCATAGCAGAAAGCATCGGCATAGGTGAAGAAAGCATAGATTCAAAGTATGAAGAACATCCTGTACAAATTGGGTAGGAAGTGGAATAGATAGTTTGGGAAATCTTAAACAGAGTGCACGAAAGGGCATAATGTGAAATAAATCTAGAACCAGTTATAAATAGAGCCAGATTATAAAGGTCTTTAAGTGTCAAGTTTGGGAATTTATATTTATACGCGAGATGATAAGAAGCTACTGACTGTTCTTGAGTGAGAGAGTCACAAAACCTTATTCTTATTCACAATGGAGATCCTTTCCCACTGCAGTTGAAAAAAAAAATCTGTCTTGTGGATTCTTGAAATTAAACCTACATTGATCTCTCCCTTCTCTGAATTTGAATTCAGTATCACGTAGGTTATCCCAAATGATTCTCTAATGTTAGATGTAGGAGGAACTTTGTCTTACACTTCCTTATATTCCATAGTGTCCAGCATAGTACTGAGCAGCTATATAAATACAGAAAGGGTTTCTAATTTTTTTCATGTGTTACATTGAATTAAAAAGGTCTTATACAAATAAAGTCAATATAGCCAAGAGTAGAAGGAAAGCAGAAAATTGGTGGGAAATGTTATAGAGTTTCTCACATAAAGGTCTCATAACTCAAATATATAGAAAATGCTGTTAAATGTGTTAGAACGTGAATCATTCTACAATGGATAAATGGTCAAAAGACAAGAACAGGCAGTTTTGTGATGAAGAAATCAAAGTTATATATAGTTATGTGAAAAAATTCTCTAAATCATTATTGGTTAAAGAAATGCAAATTAAAACAACTCTGAGATATCATCTCACACTTATCAGATTAGCTAAAATGATAGAAGGGGAAAATGGCATGTTGGAAGGAATGTGGAAAAATTGGGATTCTAATACAGTGTTGGTGGAGCTGTGAACTGATCCAACCATTTTGAATAACAATCTGGAATTATGCCCAAAGAGTTATAAG
Organism: Pseudocheirus occidentalis; assembly: GCA_028646575.1. Lineage (NCBI taxonomy): Eukaryota > Metazoa > Chordata > Mammalia > Diprotodontia > Pseudocheiridae > Pseudocheirus > Pseudocheirus occidentalis. The sequence goes on along the minus strand of CM053597.1, from coordinate 115,341,390 downwards.
ACTTTGTATACCTTTTGATTCAGCAATATCACTGTTAGGTCTGTTTCCTAAGGTAATCAGGGAAAAAGAAAAAGAAGCTATATGTTCTAAAATATTTATAGTGGCTCTCTGTGGTAGCAAAGAACTCGAAATTGAGGGGATGCCCATCAATCAGGGAATGGCTGAGTAAGTTCTGGTATATTATTGTGATGGAATATTACTGTGTTATAAGAAATGATGAGCAGGTTGACTTTAGAAAAAATATGGAAAGACTTGAATGAAATAATGAAGAGTGAAACGACCAGAATCAAGGGAACATTGTATACAGTAACAGCAATATTGTTTGAAACAACAATGTGAATAACCAAACTCTTCCGAAGGAAGATGCCATCCACTTCCAGAGAAAGGAAGAAATATGCATATAATGGTTTTTACATCTATCTACATCTGTGTCAAGTGATGGCCTTCTCTAGTGTGGGATGGAGAAGGAGACAGTTTAGAACTTAAAATGTAATAATTACATTTACTTACAGTTAAAAAAGAAAAAGTATTTTATTAATTTGGAGAATTTCTCATACTAGAATTCCCTCCACCTAAATTTGCAGCAACCTGAGTGTATAATTTTAAGAGAGGCGTTCTTAAATAGCATCCATGAATTCCAAAAGGGTCCAGGGATAGATTTCAAAAGGTCTGTAATTTTGAATGGGAAAAAATTGCATCTTTATTTTCACTAAATTCTTTAAAAAATATTTATGTATATTTTTAGTTTACAATATTCATTTCCACAAATTTTCTCCCTGTCTTTCCCCTACCCCCACCCCAAAACACTGATCCTACTGAATACCCACTCCCCCAATTTGCTCTCTCCTATATCCTTCCGCCACTCCCCCTCTGACTTTCCGGTAGGGCGAGATGGATCTCCATACGCCAATTCCTGTATATCTTATTTCCCAGTTGCATGTAAAATAATAATAATAATAATGATGATAACAATATTTTAAAAAAAACATTTGATTTTAATACTTTGAATTCCAGAGTCTTTTCCTTCTTCCCTCCTCACCCACCCTTACTGGGAAGATAAGCAATTTAATATAGGTTGTACATGTATAGTTACATGAAACATTTCCATAGCAGATACATTGTGAAAGACTGACTATATTTCCCTCCGTCCTATCCCACCCCCACTCATTCTGTTTTCTACTTTGACCCTGTCCCTTTTCAAAAGTGTGTGCTTCTAACTACCCCCCCATCTACCCTCCCTTCTATAATTTCCCCTCTTATCCTCTTCCTCCCTACTTTCCTATAGGGTAAGATAGCAATTTAATGTGTATGTTATTCCCTCCTTAAGCCAAATTCAGTTCTCTTTTGCCTTCCTGTTCTTCCCCTCCATTGTAACAGTTTTCGCTTGCTTCTTTTATATGAAATAATTTGCCCTATTCTGTCTCTCCCTATCTCCTCTCATTACATGCCTCTCTCACCTCTTAATTTTATTTTAAAAATATCATCCCTTCCTATTCAATTGATCCTGTGTCCTCTGTCTATATATACCTGTACACATATATACACACTCACATATGAATTCATATGCACATATGCCCTTCTATATAGACATATAGGTATGTAAATACATACATACACACATATAATATATACATATATATATATATATATTTATACACACATTTATATTTCTTTCAACTATCCTCATACTTAGAAAAGTTTCATAAGTTACAATTATCATTTTTCCATGTAGGAATGTAAATAGTTTAACTTTGACAAGTTCCTTATGATTTCTTTTCCCTATTTATCATCTCATGCTTCTCTTGCTTCTTGTATTTGAATGTCAATTTTTCTATTCAACTCTGTTTTTTTCATCAAGAATCCTTGAAAGTCCTCCATTTCATTGAATAACCATATTTTTCTCTTGAAACATTATACTCAGTTTTGCTGGGTAGGTGATTCTTGGTTTTAATCCTAACTCCTCTGACCTCCAAAATATCATATTTCAAGCCCTTCAATCCTTTAATGTAGAAGCTGTTAGAGCTTGTGTTATCCTGACTGTGTTTCCACAATATTCAAATTGTTTCTTCTTGGCTGCTTGTAATATTTTCTCCTTGATCTGGGAACTCTGGAACCTGGCTATAATATTCCTAGGAGTTTTCTTCTTGGGATCTTTTTCAAGAGGTGATCAGGGAATTCTTTCAAGTTCTATTTTGCCCTCTAGTTCTAAATTATCAGGACAATTTTCCTCGAGAATTTCTTGAAGGATGATTTCTAGGTTATTTTTTTAATCATGGCTTTCAGGTAGTCTAACAATTTTTAAATTATCTCTCCTGGATCTATTTTCCAGGTCAGTGGTTTTTCCAATGAGATATTTAACATTGCCTTATATTTTTTTCATTTGTTTGGATCTGTTTAATAGTATCTTGATTTCTCATAAAGTCATTTGTTTCCATTTGCTCCAGTCTAATTTTGAAGGACTTATTCTCTTCAGTGAGCTTTTGAAATTCTTTTTCCATCTGGCAAATTTGACTTTTTAAGGCATTCTTCTCCTCATTGGTTTTTTGGGCCTCTTTTGCCATTTGAGTTAATCTATTTTTTAAGGTGTTATTTTCTTCAATCAGGTTGTTAACTCTCCTTTCATGATTTTCTTGTATCATTCTCATTTCTCTTCCCAGTTTTTTCTCCCTTTCTCTTACTTGGTTTTCAAAATCTTTCTTGAGCTCCTCCATGGCCTGTAACCAATTCATATTTTTCTTGGAAGCTTTTGGTGCAGTAATTCTGACTTTGTTTTCTTCCTCCCATTCCATGCTTTGATCCTTTGTGTCCCCAAAAAAGGAATCTAAGGTTTGATTGCTGAGCTTGCTTTGCTTCCTTTGCCTGCTCATGTTGTCACTCAATTACTTGACTTTTGAACTTTTTGCTATAGTAGAACTCTGCTTCCTTTGTCCCTAATCTCTGAGGTTTTTGAGGCTGCCAGAGCTATTGATTGGGTGGCCTCTCTGCAGCCACCACTAGCTCTGGCTCACTGGGCACACACTCCAGGACTTCCACCCAAGACAGTGATCCAGATCCAAGCAGGTTAAAATAAAAGCAATTATCTTCTGAATGGTTGCTTGGTCCCCCTATAATCTGTAGGCCAGGAGCTTTCAAGCAGCCACATGGCAGCAGCTGCGCAGCCGCAGCACCTCCACCACTTCTTACTCTGTGGGCAGGGGTCAGACATGCTCCTTGTTCCCCACTCCCCTGCACCCTCCAGTTCCAACAGAGTTTCACACTGACCTTTTACTTTTCTTTGGCATTTATGGGTTGATAATTCTGGAAACTGCCACTGCTTCTGGTGATCCACTCTTCTGAAGTCCACTTTAGCTGCTGCTGGTTGGGGCCACCCTCAGGCTAAAACCATGGGCTCATGTGGGGCTGGGTTAGGCTCCCAGGGAGCTATGATGGACCCTGCTGTAGGCCTGCCGGGCTGCCTTCAGTGGGAGATTTGTTTCTTTCTGTCACTTTATGGGTTCTATAGCTCTAAAATTTGAGTCATATTTTATAAATATTTGAGTTGGTTATGGGGGGGATGTCACAAAGTTTTCCTGCTTCTATGCTACCATCTTGGCTCTGCCTATTTCCACTGAATTATTATCAAAATTAGTTAGTTATTTAAAAACATTATGCTGAGAAAGGGTTCACAGGCTTCACCAGATTACCAAGTGTCCATGAAACAAAAGGTTAAAAACCCCTGCTTTAACAATTTTTTTAGTTGACATGTCCACAGTCGTACACTTACATAGTAAGTGTGAGATGTGCTATTTGAATTCAAATCTTCCCTGACTCCAGATTGAACATTATGTCTACTAAACTAGCAACCTTTATAATGGGCATATATCTATTAATTGATTATTGTCTCAGGACATGCAATATGTATAATGGTATGTTCATAGGACATATATGTGTGTGTGTGTGTACAGAGAGACATACATACACAACATACACAAATTCCTTTTAAAAATTGTATTAACAAATCCAATCATTTGTCACATCTTGTCAATTTTTCTTATATAGTATCATGTGAACCTGTCTCTTTCTCCCCATCTATATGATGGCCACCCTAGTTCAGGGCCTTGTCATTTAAATTATTGCAAGAGTCTACTCATGTTCTGCCTCAAGTGTCCCTTCTCTAGTTCATTTTTAGCTGTCAGTGTGACATCCCTGGAAAGAGAGATCTGACCATATCATTCCTCTTCTCAAAAAAAAAACTCTGGTGGCTCTCTATTAATTTCTAGGATAAAATAAAATTACAGGTTTGGCTTTAAAAAGTCCATTATGATTTGACTCTCCTGTTACCTATTAGGTTTGTAACACATTACTATTCTTCATACACTTTATATTCTAGTCAGAGTAGTAGACTTGTGGCTCTTCATGCTGAACATTTCACCTCCTATCTCTGTGCCATTGCCTATGCTGTGCCCCCCACTCTCCATGACTGACTGGAATATAGTCCCTCCCTACCTTTGCCTCTCAATCCCTACCTTTCTTCAAAGGCTTGGCTCAAGTGTCTCCTCCAACAAGAGTCCTTTCTTGTTCCTTTCTGCTGCTAGCCCTCCCTGGAAACTAACTTCTATTTAGTTTTTACTATCTATGTTTTAGATTTGCTCATATGTATACACATTTATTTCTCAGATATAATACAACTTTCTTAAGGTCAGGGTCTGTTTCATTTCTGTTTATTGCACAGTGTATGACATGACATAGGCACTTAAATGTTTGTTAATCAATTGATATGACTAAGTCCCAAGTAAAGTCTTAGCTTTTACCTGGAATCCTTTCTCAACCCCTCCTAATCTTAATGCTGTCTAAAGTTTGCTTCATATATATTTGTTTGCATATTGTCTCTCCCATTAGATTGTGAGCTCCTTGCGGGTAGGGATTATCTTTTGCCCTTTTTTGAAATATCCCTAGTGCTTAGCACAGTGTCTGGCACATAGTAGGTGCTTAATAAGTGTTTATGGATTTATTGATATTCCCATAGAAGACTTAGAATGGCACATGTTTCAGATGAACAAGCAAAGAATTATTCTGACAAGCAAACACTAGCTTGGCAGCATACAGATAGTACAATGGACAGGGTACAGAACTTGCAATCAGGATGTTGTTGAGTCATTTCAGTCCTGTCTGACTCCATGTGACGCCATTTGTGATTTTTCTTGTTAAAGATACTAGAGTAGGTTGCCATTTCCTTCTCCAGCTCATTTTGTAGATGAGAAACTGAGTTGAGTGACTTGCCCAGGGTCACACAGGTAGGAAGTGTCTCAAACCAGATTTGAACTCATGAAGATGAGTCTTCCTGATTCCAAGCCCTGTGTTCTATCCATTGTGCTACCACAGTGCCCACAATCAGGAAGACCTGGGTTCAAATCCTTCCTCAGACACTTATGAGTGATGCGACCCTAGGCAAGTCACTTTACTGGAGCTCTGTTTCCTATCTGTAAAATGAATATTGGACTCATTTGCCTCTAAAGTTCCTTAAAGCTCTAGATCCAAAATCCTATGATCTGTAAAAATATCAGCATAAAGAAGAAAGACTTCAGGGGAAGAAAGATGGCACAGATTATCTCTTTATACATTTCCATTAGTCACTTAGGAAAAAGAACAAAGAAATTATTCATCTCTGTTCAAAGGACCATAGTTCATAGGATCATAGGTATCGAACTAGAAGAGACCACAGAGGGCATCTAGTCCAACCCTTTTATTTTACAGATAAGGAAACTGAAGGCCATAGAGATTAAGTGTTTTGACTAAAGGCATACAAACAGAGTGGATATATAGGATTTGAATAGGCTAGATTTGAACCCAGGACAGTGGTCCTGGACTCTAGGGGCTCTTTTCTTTTCAATACACCCTAAAGATTGTGATTATTGCTTTTGCTTACACTACAACTCAACTTAATACTAATGAATATTTCTCTTATCTTGCTGTAGTCTCTCCAAGTCATAAGCATTCTCTTCTTCTGCATCTCTTCCTTCTCTCAGTCCCTGGCTCACTCAGAAACCTGTTTACTCTCCTCTGCCTGCTGGCTCTGCTCAAAGCTAATCAGCTTGCTCCATTTCTTTGTTGTATGTTATCATAGGAGTGTAGGTTCAGAAATGGGAGAGACCCTGGAAGGCATCAATCCAACCCATTTTACAGAGTAAGAAATTGAGATTCAGAGAAGTTAAATGACTGTTCTACATTCATGTAACTAGTAAGTGTTTGAGGCAGGATTAGAATTCAGAGTTTTCTGACTCCAAGTTCAGCCCTCTTTCCTCCATGTCACTTTACTGCCTCCTATTCATTACCCTTTAAAACAAACAGCATCCTTTCTACCCCAAACCAGAACAAATAAAAAACCAAACTAAATAAAATAGTGAAAATGCCATAATAGTGTATATCCATGTTCTAGATGTGCTTAGAACATTTTTATCTTTTGGTTTTTCTAATTCAAAGTGGGTAGGAATGAATTCCTTCACCTTGATGGCTATTAAATGAAATCTGTAAAGGTCTGTGTTTCCCTTTGCTTCCCACATATTTGTTTTTAAAAAAAATCTTAACCATCATGTTTAAATGATATCTAAATTCTGTATTCAGAGATTTAAAAGAGGAAGACTTTGTGATAAACTGGTAGAAACATCTCAATGGAAATATTATGATTTAGTAGTTCAACCCCAGCATTGGGCTGAAAAGCAACAACTCCCCAATTATGCTAATAACTGCATACCGTTGAAATGATATGTTAAAATCACAGCATCATAGAGACAGAGCTGGAAGGGACTTCCAACCCCATTCCTCTCTCTTTCTATCTCTCTCTCTCTCTGATCAGGAAATTGCGGCTCTGGCAATTAGTGACTTAACCCAAGGTCAAATCCATGTCAGAAGTGGGATTTCAGCCCAGGTCCTTTACTCCAAAGCCAGGATTCTTTCCACTGTATTAAGTTTATGGTACAAATCCACCAATGATAAATCATACCTACCTACCCTTTAGAGCAGAGGTGTCAAATGCTGCTAATGGGTGCTCTCCAGTGCCCCCAAAACCAGATTAAAATGTAACTAGAAGATAGTTAACAAAATAAATAAAAATACAATAACCATAGATAACATTGCATTTTAAAAGTAAGTCAATATGTGGCCTACAGGGATCCTTAGATGTGGATTAGCAGCTCCGGTTTCTATCTGAGTTTGACATCACTGCTTTAGAGAACTTTATTTCATAACCATTCAAATAGTTCCCTGGAATGGATGATTCATTAGGATAGTCATTGCAACATCAGCCAAATGACTATATTGTTTCTTAGAAATTATTCATAACTAATCTGCTTAAATTATAGTTTATTATAACAACTAATTCATGCAAGTAAATTAGGAATTGACCTTTAAAAAATAACTGAAATAATATCCATTTTCTCCCTTCCTAGGGGTAGCAGTCTGATATATAGCTATGGAACAGAGTTTCTCTGTGCAAAGTTAACCATCCGAACAGAGATCAAAACTGATTATCTCTTTTTATTTTTTAGCACCTGGGTCTGACATCAGACCCAGGCCTATTGCCTTCTTATGTGTTGCAATTAGTAATAATGATTGCAGTTAACAATAATGATAGAGAGTATTTATAGTACTCTAGGTTTGCAAAATGCTTTAAAAATATCTTGTTTTATCTTCACATCAACTCTGGGAGATAGATGTGATTATTATCCCTATTTTATAGATAAGGAAACTGAGTCAGACTTAAGTTAGAGGTTAAATGACTTTCCCAGGGTCACATAGCTAGTTAGTGTCTAATGCAAGATTCTAACTCAAGTCTTCCTGACTCCAGGTCCAGCTTTCCATCCACTGAGCCACCTAGCTGCCTAGGGGAAGAAGAAGAAAAAGTCTGAATAACTTAGTGCCAGTGAATCCAGCAAACATTACCCAAAGAGCATGCTAGGGAGGCAGTGCGGTACAGTGGAAAGGGTAATGATTTTGGAATCAGAAGGGTTCAAATCCTTCCTCTGCTTACTACCTGTGTTGTTGTTCAGTCTTATCCAACTCTTTATGACCCTATGAGCCATACTGTCCATGGGGTTTTCTTGGCAAAGATACTGGAGTGGTTTACCATTTCTTTCTCCAGCTCATTTTATAGGTGAGGAACTTGAGGCAAACAGGGATAATGACTTGCCCAGGGTCACACAGCTAGTTAGTGTCTGAGGCCACATTTGAACTCAGGTCTTCCTGATTCTAGGCCCAGCATTTTATTCACTGAGCCACCTAGCTGCCTTGATCACTACTTGTGTGACCGCAGAGAAATCACTTAGTCTCCCTAGGTCTCAGTTTCTTTATCAGTAAAATAGGATGGTTTTTGAAGTCCTTTCCAATTCTATATCTCTGAGCATATGATGTCTCAAAAAGCACACTAGGGAAGCTGCATGGCCAAGTGGAAAGGGTATAGGCTTTGGTATCAGAAGACCTGGGTGGTTAGCCCAGTTGACCTCCTTGAAAATGCAGCTAGATATCATTAGTGCTATGTATACATGTGATACAATAACTCTTCTCTTCCCTTACCATGTGACTCTGAGTAGTACCAGAGGACCAAGGATTAGAAGGGAACCTAGAGATTCTCTCTCAGTTATTTGGGGATGGGTGAGGGAGACAATATGGTACAGTTAGAGCTAGAAGTCAAAAAAGGTAGATGGTAGAGAGAAGTATTAACCACTTATTATTCAAGAACAGTACCATCTATAGGACAGAACTGTTGTGGTTTAAACACAGATGCCAAAAAGCTGTTGAGGTGGGGGCTCTGCCCACCTAAAAACTGTTGATGTTTCATGATGTCCTGTGGTGGAACCATCTCAAAGAATTCAGAGTCAGACCACCTCTAATCCAAGTAAAGGCATTTATTGAGATTGACACCTCTCATGAAGTAGGCTAAGTTCCAAGAGGAACCAACAACTTTAGAGGAAGCAAGATGGATTTTTATAGGGTAAAGATGCAATTACATAATAGAAATATACATAGAATAGAGGAATATCATTAATATTAAAAAGGCAGGAGGAGTTTGTTAAAGGATTAGGTAATGGAGGAGGGGTTTGTTAAGGGATTAGGTAAGGGAGGAGGGGTCCCATCTATGGTTTGGAGGTTAAACATTATGGTCATTCTGCCCTTCAACTGGCTAGCTATTGTGGTCCTCTCTGGTCAAGATGGATGATGTGACTTTGATTGAATACTCTGGAACACACCTGTTTCTGTGGGAATGGGTCTGGGGGCCACAGTGGCCAGGTAGAGGCAGTAGCTAGGTTCCCATCACATGGACACACCTACTGTTTCTGTGGGAACTAAGAATTCAGGCACAGACCTGTTGTTCCAGTAAACAGTGAGGCATATATGAAGAAGTTAAGACATTGGCAGGGGTATGGGGAGTTAGGTATGTACAATGGACCTGCTGTTCAGTAGGGCCAGGCCTATAATGAAGTTAGAATATTGGGCCTGGGGGCAGCTTTATTAGGATTCCATCAGAACCACACACAATAATAAAGAATCCCTTGCTGTTCTCAGATACCAGGAATCTCCATAACTGCCTATATCCACGTGTCTTTATAATCTGTCTTTAGAAGGATAAGGCTACATCTTTAAGTCATTATGTATGGAGCACTGGGGTCTTCTGTTCAGTGCTTATAACTTGCCCATAAGTCTGGGAGAGCAGCCTTACAGGCTGATGGTCTGAACTATCTTGGTGTGCTCCTGCTTTTAATTTTGAGCCACTCTCCACTATCCTTTTACAGAAACAGAGCTAGTAAGAGCTCAGAGAGCTATAATTCAGATTGATTGTATAAGACATACTCTCATTTGGCAGCCTTTTGTAAAAGATCGCATCTGCTGGCATGAGTAGCCAAAAGTAAAAGAGACTCCCTTTTCCAACAATATCTGCTGTTTACATCAGTATTTATACTAACTAGAGGGAGGAGAAATATCAGGACTCAGATCTGATCTATTCCCTAGTGCTGCCCTTAGACTCAGGCTCACTGCACCTGAAGGCTCCCCTACTTGGATTCCTTACTTGTTCTGGCTTTAGAAACTTACTGACTCAGTTACTCTCTCCCATACAACCCCTGAATGAAACTTTCAAGATTCTAAATGTATATGTATCTTCAATTTCCCATGAGCCCCCACTTCACATTGCTCTCAAACTTGTTAAGCAACCAATGTACTCTTACTCGTGCCAACTTCTCAGTCAACCTTTGGTCTACATTCCCTTAAGTCAAATATCTCTCTACATTCCCTCATTCCAGTCAGCCCTCTATCATAGCAAGTTATCTCTTGCTCCTTGCTCTCCCAGGACATTTTCTAAAGGCCATTCCCATGCCTGGAATGTACTCCCTCCTCACCTCTGCCTCATAGAATCCCTCTCTTCTTGCAAGATGCAGCTCAGACATTACCTTCTACACAAAGCCTCTCCAGATCTCTCCAACTTCTAGTACCCTGCCTCCTTACCTACGTTGGATTTATTTGATATTTATTCTCTACAGGCTTATATATGCATGTGTTGTCTCCCTTGATAGGATATCAGTTCCTTGAGAGTAGGGCTTTGATTTTTTTTGCATTTGTGTCTCTAACACCTAGCACAGTTCCTGGTACGGAGTAGGCACTTAAGAAATGTTTGTTGATTGGTTACAATGACCAAACAATAGCCTTTAAGTGACTTGTTTTTAAACAGACCTGGTGATTTGTCCCCCTTAGTCTTGCACCTGCTTATCCCTCCATCTCAGCCCCACAGCATCACCAAGTCATGAAACACCTGCTACTTCTATCATTCTCATTCTAAAGGAAGCTGAATATTGGGACATAAAGAAACAAGTGATTTAAAGAATAAAAAATTCCTCTAGAAATGTAAGTTCAAATATCAAAGGATGGAATGGAATTAATAGCAAAGGAAAAATTCAGTTGGATAAGAGCCTCCTTATTACTTCCAATATATCCTATTGCTAATACCTTCCTCCACATTGCTGCCAAATTAACATTCCTAAAAGCAAAATCCCCAAACTAAAAATGTCAATGGAAGCAGCAAATAACAGAATGAATCAAGTCAAATTAGACTTAAGATTGGTAAATATGAGGGAAAAAAATCCCAAGGGACCTTTATGGACTAATGCAAAGGATAATGAAAAACAGAATCAGAACAGATCAGTTGAGATATCAATTGCAAAATGCTTAGCACAATCCCCAGTACAGAACGAGTGCTATGTAAAGTTAGCTACTATTATTATTATCATAATTATACATATGAACTGAACATACAAAAGCAAAAGTAACTAATATAAACTGATTAATGAGGTGAGCAGAAATGGGATAATGATTTATAGTATAACATCAACATTATAAAAATGAAGTTCTGAAAGACTAAGGTTTATGATCAGCCCAATAATCAACCATGGACCAAAGGACCCAACCAGAAGACCATAGATAAAGAAGGCTACCAGATAGCTAATCTTTGGCTATAAAACTTTTATCCATTGTCTTTAAGGATATCATATTCCAAGAAATTTTTAAAAAATATTATGGTAGCTACTAAATATTAAGGCTCCTTCTTTTTTTGGATTCTTTGAACCCTCAAGGTTTCTTCTCAAAACGGAAACAATTACTATTTACATTCACTCTGAGTCAATCAGGCAGCAAACAGTGACCAAGTCGGGTTGGGCCTAGGATCTAACATTGGCCAATTGAGCAAACCAAGGAAAACTTACGTGACTGAGGAAAGATCTTGATTTTATTTAACCAAGGCATAAACCCCCCAGAAAGGGAGAGCAACCTTACAAAGGTCACAATAAGTCCAGAAAAAGTTTGAGAGGAAAAAAATATATTTTGATCAGTAGGACTGCAAAAGTACCTGGAGGAAGGAAAGCAGATAGAGAATGGAAGAAGAAGGAAGGAAACTGAATGCACTGAAAATTATAGTGGTCCATACAGAAAACAATGTTTCAACAAAAGAAAAGAAATATCAAAAACAAAACCCCCAAGTTGAAAAAAAAATAGAGTGTCAAAAAAATGAGAATCAAGGAAAAACAATCTAAGAATTATCAGACCATTTGGCTTCAGATACATAATATTTACTAGCTGTGTGATCTTGGGCAAGTCACTTAACCCCAATTAGCCTGCATTCCCCCTTCCAAAAAGGAAAAAAAAATAAAAAAAAGATATGAGAAGGTGCTAAAAATAACAGCAGGGTGGCTAGGTGGCACAGTAAATAAAGCACCAGCCCTGGAGTCAGGCAGACCTGAGTTCAAATCTGGCCTCAGAAACTTAACACAAAAAACTAGCTATGTGACCTTGGGCAAGTCACTTAATGCCAACTGCCCTACCTTCCCCCTCAAAAAAGCAATAATAATAATAATAATAATTTTAAAATTTTAAAAATGATTTTCAGACTATCTGAAAATTGTGATCAGAAAACAAAAAGTCTTGGGGCAGCTGTGTGGCGCAGTGAATAGAACACTGGCCCTAGAGTCAGGAGGATCTGAATTCAAATCCAGCCTCAGACACTTGTGCCCTTGGGCAAGTTATGTAACCTCAATTTCTCTGCCCTCCCCCCTCCAAAAAGCAAAAAAAAAAAAAAAAGCCTGGATTTTATCTTTCAGGAAATTATTCATGAAAATTGCCCAAACTTCTTTGAACCAAAAGGCACTGTGAACATAGAAAGAATTCACCAGTTATCTTTTGAAAGAAAGCCCCAAATTAATACTCTCAGTAATATGATATCTAAACTACAGAGCTTCTTGGTCAAAGAAAAAATATGCAAGAAGCAAAAAAGAAAGAGTTCAAAAAATGAAGGAGCCTCAGTAAGTATTACCTAATACTTAGTAGCTACCATAATTTTTTTTAAAAAAATTGCTTGGAATATGATATTCTGAAAGACAAGGAATAAAAGTTTTTATAAGACAAGGATTATCTATCTAGTGAAATTAAGTATAATCCTAAAATGAGAAAAAAATCTCTAATAGAATAGAGGACTTTCAAGCAATCCTGATGAAAAGACAGTAACTGAGTAAAAATCTGGAAATGAAAATGCTAATACCAAGAGAAACATAGAAAGGTATGCATCCATATAATTGAAAGGGAATAGATGAGGATGAATTGCTTACGTTTTAATCGAGGGATAAGAGACAAATGTTTTCTCTGAATAAGACGTACATCTTTGGACACGGCCAATGTGGGAATTTGCCTTGTTTGACTAGATATATTTAGTGCCAGGGTTTTGTTTTTGGTTTTGTTTCCCTTTTTCCAGTGAGAGGAAGGGAAAAAACAATCTTTGACAACTGAAAAAGTAAAATTTAATTTTAAAATAGGAAAGATAAATAGAAACGGATGAACAAATATGATGGAACCTTAAAGAGAATAATTGCCAAGTTGTTATGGTACTTTATGCATTGAAATTAGTTTTATTATGTGGAAATAGTTGCAAAGCAAGAGTAATAATTTTCGTTGACTTTTTAATTTTGTTTATAATCATTAAGAGAACTTTCCTGACATCTTTTTAAGCTGATCAAATTAAATATTTAATACTACCACTCATATTAGCAATAGCTAATATTTAGTGTTCGAATGTTCACAAAGCACTTGACATATATTATCTCATTTTGGAATTCCAAAATGACCCTTATCTTGAGCTGGATGTGAAGAGAATGTACAGTACCCAGAGCTCTTTCTCTGGGATCTTTGACCTTGTTTAAAATTTTGTTTAAACTATATTTCACTATAATTGCAATCCTATATGTTTTATTTTATGCATTTTTATTCTGATTATTCTGTTATTTCATGGACTTCACTAAACTACTAATCATGACACAAAAGATTAAGTACCCCTACAGCAGACAAACTATATAAGTATTTTAAATCATTCATAATTCATCAGCATTTGTTATATTATACTTTTTTTTTAGAAAAAATTGTGTTGTTATTGTGGAAGGCATTTTTTGCATCTTTGATATGCTACATGTAGCACATCTAGAAATCATTTGGATGAAAGAATAAGTTATGTCTGGTGGCAAAGAACTGATTCTGATTTTGAAAAGACCAAAGAAGCTTAGCATATATCAGGTCACATCACCTGCCAAAGTAGCCATTAAGGATAATAATAACTTTTTAATAGCTAAAATTTATATAGCGTTTACCATGTACCAGGCTCCATGCTAAATGCTTCACAATTCTTATCTTATTTGGTCCTCACAGTAACCCTGGGAAGTAGACACTATTATTTCCATTTTATACATGAGGAAAGTGAAGCAGTCAGAGTTTATGTGACACGCCCAAGTTCACACAGTTAGTAAATGTAATGAGGTCATATTTGAACTCAGGTCTTCCTAATGACATGCCCAGGGTCAGATTATATAAAGGAAGGAGCCGTCAACTGATATTGTGACAGAGTCATTGCTGCCCAAACACTTTTGATTCTCTATGTCCAAAGCCTCAGGCAGGTTATAGCACGGCTCAGTACACAAAGACTTCTCCCAGGTCACACACAGTGCTGAGGAAGAAAGAAAGATGCAGGGAAAACTCCTGAGGGACAAGAGACTTCCAAAGCTGTTTTTTTTTCTCTCCTCTTTCCAAAAAAACCATGTGGGCTGTAGCAGAAGAAGCCCTTCTGCAAACACTAATTCAAAAATTGCATTTGTGGCTGCTACTATCTTCTATTTGAAAGCAGCCTCCAAGTGGTGGAGAAGGTGTTAGGATCCTCAGAGAAACTGCATTCATCTCCTATAGGCCAGTTCTACGGCTCAACCACTCTGGCTTGTTCAGGAAGTGACCAAGGAAAGCAACGTTTGAGACCACAGCAACTCAGACACGTCATTGTTGCTGTTATTGTGTGTCTAAGTGCGGAAGAGCTGTGCAAGGTCATCAGTCTCACTCTCTCCTCCAGAGTTACTGGGGTCCAGTGTCAAGACAACTGATGAGACTGATGATGACCCAGTGACCCCAACATAAGCAGAGTGAGGAAGGTATATAGCTAGTATGCTACTGTAAACAAACAAAAAACTTCACCTTAGACAAGAAAGTTGCTTGAGAAAAATAATCAATTCATTGATGCCCTCTATTCACCTATCATCTCTCTGCACAGTCTGGCATGCAGTAGGTGCACAGCCCTGGAGTCAGGAGGACCTGAGTTCAAATCTGGATTCAGACACAACACTGTGTAACCTTGCGCAAGTCACTTAACCCCAATTGCCCTCCAAAAAGCAAGAAAAAAAATTTACATTTCTGTAGAAGGACAGGGACAAAGTAGAGAATAGAACAAGTGGGGAGTGGGATAGGAAGGAGGGAAATATAGTCAGTCTTTCACAACATGTTCATTGTGGAGATGTTCTCCGTACCTACACATGTACGGCCTGTATTGAATTGCTTGTCTTTCCAGTGGGGTGGGTGATGAAAGAGGAAGGGAAAGAGTCAAGAATTTAAAGTTCTAAAATAAAATGTTAAAAAATATATATGTATATATATTAAAAAAAAATAAAACCAGGTGCTGAGGCCTACCTCCCACCTCCCCCAATGTCCCATAGGGGAGGGGAAGGAACAACACAGGGTAAAAAGTCAGTCCAAGCAGAACAAGGTGCCTTTTCTTTAAGTTTTGGAGACCAAATTTCTTATTAAGCTTATTTTGTTTAGAAATTTCCTTCACAAATCACTTTTCTAGGTTATATTGAGGTCAGGCTGTGTTACAATGGAACACTAGGAGATTTTTTTTTAAAGATTTCCACCTGGAAATTCCCTCCTCACAGCCTCTTAAGAACCTATTGCTGCTTGTCCCAGTATCCTGGGACAGAGGGGAGAAAAAAATGGGCCCAACCCAGCGCAAGGTCATCCCCTTATATGAAGGTCCACAGTCCGACTGCCCAGAAGTCAGTGGAGCTTCAGACACTGCTGGCAGTATCTGGGCATTCCAGGGGTCTCTCAACCAGGACAACAGTAGAAACAGAAAGGTCTGGGGAAGAGAATAAAGAAAAGGGCACTTGCCTATTATCCCAGTGGCTAGGAGATCGTTGGAGTCCAATTAATATTTGCACCAGAGAATTTTGGCACCAAATGGTTGAGGTCAGAGTTGGGAGAGCAGGTTCAGATGTGAAAGAATTCACTTAGACTATTTTCTCCTAACCAAGGGGAGCTTTATTGATGCAAAAGCAGTGGGCTAGCCCTTAAAGAAGGCCTAGCAGTTTACAGAGGGACAGGAGCTTGTTTTTATAAGGATAGGATAAGGTAGACAAGGGAAAATTTGTGACCCAGGATGAGAGAGATAAGGAATTCTGTGGTCCAGGATAAAGGGAAGTTTTATGATATTCCAAGATAAGGGGAAGAGATTTTAGGATGCTTAGGCTCAGAAGGGGCCTCACAAGGTACTAAAAAAACAATCCTTAGGGTAGCAGTTCTCAACCTGTGGGTTGTGTCCCTTTGGGGGGGTCTAACGACCCTTTCACAGGGGTCACAGGGGTCGCCCAAGACCATCGGAAAACACTTAGGAACTGAGATACCGCTCCTCTATCAGTTTCCAGGAGGGTCTGCCCACATGCAGATATGCCCACATAGGAGTATTAAAGGGTCATGGCATTAAGAAGGTTGAGAACCACTGCCTTAGGGCACCTTTGTATCTACATCATTTTTATTAAGGGAATTTGTTCTGTGAAGTTTGGATTCAGTCAAAGGGCCACACTTGAGGACCTGGAGGGCCTTCTGTGGCCTTGAGGCTACAGGTTCCCCACCCCTGGTCTAGGGGGATGCATGCTTGTATGGCTATGGTTAATAAACTTCTTGACATGTGATCCTTTGGCACTTGTATTCCTTCTCAGCTCTTCACCCATGATTGCCTTACACAAAGCTCACAAGGTCATACTGTCTCTATTACTTCTTCATTTAAGATGAGGAAATAATAAACACAACAGAGGCAGAAGAAACAGCACTATCACTATCATGAACCCCATGTCAGTAGATAATGCATCCCTTCTCTCCACCTTACAGCGGTTGAATCCCTTTGTATGCAGACTCAGTTCTGGCTCAGCAACCAGTTAAGCCACTTTGATTCCCCCCCTTTCCCTACCCTTAAGAGGATAGGAAAGAGTCTAAATCAGGGAGAAGGCCTCTCCACTTGACATGATCACACATTACCAATAGCAAGTCCCCAAGCATGCTTGTCCCATGGTTTGGTTCTGAGCAGAGCAGTTTGGGCATGCTCAAAGGACTGGGTCGTCATTGTTCAGTCATACCTCCTCCTGCCCCCCAATTACATGTGAACTAGAAGGCCTTTGAAACCTCTTCCAGATCTAGACCTATGATCCTAAATCCAGTCCACATTGATTTTGTAGGAACATTCTAAGGAAAAATGTATTGATAGCTGTGGATTCCTCAGAATGACTCAGGGTACTCCTAGTTCTACTTCAGACCTCTGAAGCAACAGGTACAGTTCTATGCCAAGTATTTGCAATCTGTGGGTTGCCAAACACACTTGTTTTCACCTGATTTGAAGTGAAGCAATTTGTGTTTTGGAACTTTAGATGAATATGTTACTACTACATCACATCAAACAAACAGTCCTGTGAAACGGTTGTATAAATTGGTTTCTTTGTTTGACATAAAAGTATTACTCTTTGCTCCTTTTTATAAGACTTAGTCTTTGTTATTGAGGTAGTATGGAGTAGTAAATCAAATGCTGGGAGTGGACTCAGGTGGACCAGGTTCAAATCCCTGCCTCTGACATTTACTAGCTATGTGATCACAGGCAAGTCACGTAACCTCTATATGTCTGAGGCTATGTTTGAGATGTATCTACTAACACATAGACTAATTAACCTACGCCTGGTGAAATGTGTTCCCATCCTAAGACTTCCCTGTATTAATGAAATCATAGGATCTTAGGTTTAGGGTTGGAAAGGAATCATCTAAACAACTGCTCATTTTTCAGAAGAGGACTGGGTCCCATGAGTATGTGGAAGCATATCTGCTAAGTTCTCAGTTGTGTTATAGATAGTAAGAAATACTGTTATGACCATGTGGTATCCTTGTCTGGAGTCTTGGGTTTCATTTGATTCAGAGATGCAGGTATTTATTTATTTATTTTGGAGACAACTTAATCAAATTCAGAGAGATATTCTAATTTCTTAAAATTAAGAAAAGAAAGAAAAAGTCTTACTGGTATGTGGTAACCAAATTAAGAGAAAATTAAGAAAAGAAAGAAAAAGTCTTACTGGTATGTGGTAACCAAATTAAGAGCAGGAATGTCTTTTGATTAATCCAATTAAGAGTGATCTTTTGATCAGTCTAATTAAGAGCAGCCTCTCTTTGTTCACCTTTAATCAGATTCAATAGTGTTGGGTATATTTCTTCAAAGGTACAATGACATTAACATCAATATTGTTCTTTATAAGAAATTTAAAAAAAATCCTAATCTTAAACTTTGTATCTTATTTTATCTTGCTGTGGAATTTTGTCCTTTTTTCATGATTACTACAAAATATAAACAAACATTGCTTGGAGCCTAGAAAATTCCAATTAGGTAAGGGAAATCTTGTTCATTTGGATCCCTCTATCTAAGCAAGAATGGCTCTGATGTTAATAAATTATATTTAACATATATTGGCTAAAACTTTTAAGAGTACAGGTTTTCTTCCACAAGTAGAAGTTATAGCTAGTGGCCACATTACTGAACAAAATTACTGAATAGCAACATCTTGACCTCCAACCCAGGAATACACAAGAGAATAGGGAAAGGGCTAAATGAAAAAGGATGTTGTTGCTACTGATGTATTAAATTACTCAGCCTCATAAAAGTAACTGGTAGTGATGAGGGAGAGAGGTAAGGTGAGAGGTTTCTGGGATTTCTAAGAAATCCTTTAAGGGTTCTTTTAGTCTGAAAAAGAATTCCCCAGACACAAGCAATCTTAGCAGGATTGTAAAGGTTTATTGTTACGCTGACTTTGCAGCAGGCAGGAGAGCAAGGAGACCTGTAAAAGTGCAGAAATTAGAGATATAGTTTATATAGTGAAAAAGCCATAAATCTGATATCAATTATGCTAACTAGGCAAGGGAGAGATTAAGGAGGAGTTAAGGAGTGGTCAGTGCTTAAAGGGACATGCACTTTTTGTATCAACTGCACAGGCGTATTGCCCATAATTCACTGGGAGAAAGCCCATGGAGGAAGGGGTCTACCAGAAGGTATGGTTTTTGCCTTAAAACATCACTAGGTCAATTTTTGGTCAAGGCTGACTGAGAGGTGTCCAGGCTTTTACCCATCAAAGTCCTGTTTGACAAGATGGATATTGGGAAGCTAGGCTAATTGGAGATCCAGAATGGAGAGGGGTTTGCTTACTGATAGTGCATTGAAAGATTCATAGTTCTAGTTGGCCACTAGAACAAGGGGCTATACATTTTTCTAAACTAATGGTTTGTTTATGAGATGCTTTTGTGAAGGATTCATTAGGTACGGCTTGTTAATTGCAGCTAGGCAGAGTGCTTGCTCAGGGGAGAGGCAGAGTTAATGCTTTATGGCTGGTGAAAGCATGATTTTACAACTTAATTGCACAGGCTTTTACAAATATAGGTACCCAAACACAAGTGTGATTTTACAGACTGAAGTTACAACAGTGTTATAAACAAAGGCACCCCGAGTGTTACAAAGCACCCCAGCACCCCATCAGTAGCAAATCTGGGTCTGGAACCCAAATTTTCTGCCTCCAAATTCAATGTAAGAGGGAATGTGGCTCTTCACTTGCTTGGGAAGTTGACAAAGGGATATTGCAATTCACTCACCTTGTCACTGAAGTATTGCCCAGTTAATTTTTCTAGTTGTGTATATCTTTCCTTCTTTTTAGGAAACACAATTTAAAAAAATGAAATAAACTTGTTTTCTGTGATGGATCTCCCAAACTGTGCTGGGGAGAGGGGCTTAAATTTTGTGTAAGGGAAGATTAGGAATATCTACAGCCCTGACTTTCAATCAATCCTGACTTTTAATCCCCCAAATCTCAGGCGGCAGTTTCCTCTGCCCATCAGAGAAAGATCTGAGCAATAGATGCTGGTCCTTTTGAAGCTTTTTTTTAGCTTGATCCCTGCTAATTAATTAGAGTTACTGGTAATCCAGGCCTATTTTAGAAGTAGAAACTAACCTTTCTTCCTTTGGCATAAAAGTCTAATTCCCTCTAACAAAGATATCCCTATGAGCTATGGAAAAAACCCTCAAACCACCGCAGATTTGTATATTTACATATTTTTGTACATCTCTTTGCTAGGAGATCGCTAGGTAGGACAGTGGATAGAACTCTGAACCAAGAGCCAGAAAGACCCAAGTTCAAATGTGGCCTCAGACACTTGGTATCTAATCCTAGGCAAGTCACTTAGTCACTGTTTGCCTTAGCTTCCAAATATAAAATGGAAATAATAAAAGCACCCAGGCCTCAAGGTTGTTGTGAAGATCCAATGAAATAATATTTGTAAATTGCTTAGCCCGTAGTAGGTTATACATTAGGTACACTATAAATACCTGTTTCCTTCCCCCTAGAAGTTATTGCATTGCATATATGATTGAAGTCTTGCGGCCTAGAGCGCATGTAAAGTCTAGAGCGCAAAGAGATCTCTATGATATCACTATGCAGAAAACAGACTCTGACAGAATATTCATCTTGGGGTGGTTTTTCAATGATACCACCATCAGGTAAATCTTCTCTAGATCCATCTGGAAATGATTGGGGGGATAGGGGTGTGTGGTGTGGGGGTGCAATGGGAGCAGCTACATCTCTTGATGACTCACCAGAACCAACAGGTGAAGGAAATGAAGGAAAAGTGGAGTGACCTGGTATTCTCAGACTTTGTAAAATACCAGTGAGATAGCTTTGTAAGAGGGTGTTTCCCTTAGGTGGTGATTCATGTATGCATTCTGGGGTACTTGGGTATAATGCTAGGGTTTTGACATCTTATGGATTCCTGCTTACCATACTTTTCCATTTAAGCTCCTATGATTATAGACTGCTAATCATTCATTCATTCATTCATTCAACAAGCATTTTAAAGTAGCTGTTACAGGTCAGGCACTGTTCTAAGTTCTAAAGATGCAAAAACAAAACAGTTCTTGTCCTGCATCCCTAAAATC
Source organism: Pseudocheirus occidentalis (assembly GCA_028646575.1). Classification (NCBI taxonomy): domain Eukaryota; kingdom Metazoa; phylum Chordata; class Mammalia; order Diprotodontia; family Pseudocheiridae; genus Pseudocheirus; species Pseudocheirus occidentalis. The sequence continues at coordinate 115,320,290 of CM053597.1, read as the reverse complement.
AAAGATGAAGTCAAGGTTGTAGTCCCAGAATCAAAGAACTTACATTGTCTTGGAAGAAACAGAGATAAGTAAATACAAAAACATGCAAATTTAACATAAATTTAAATTATGTGCTGCCTGTGTAAGATTTATGTCCCAAAGTTGTCTAAATGTGGCTTGTGAGAGGCATTGATGTGCACCTGTGGGATCCTAGCTTCCCCTTTCTTAGGAGCACTTTGATTCTAGCTTTGGGGAGAGCATGAGACAAGTTACCATGAGACTAGCTACTGTTCTGTTTTGAACTAGACTACAATTATACCTATCCGGCCCCTAAATACTGTTGGTCAAGGGGTACAATAGGTTCAAAACAAAAATTCTGCCTACCTGGCTACAGTCTCTTAAGGGTAGTCCAATACTATGTGGCTCAATAAATCCTGATTATATTGACTGATTATATCACACAAAGGAAACCATTAATAATTTTTATGTGCTGAAGCCATCTTTTTAAATCAGTACTAATAGCTTCTACCTTAACTACCTATTTTCCAAATATATCCTGTGAACGATGTTTGCAATTCTCCTAGTCACCATTCCCCCTTTAACAGCAAGGACATTAGGACTAATGAGATGATTAAACACTGCTACCTTCTGGTTACATTGTTGTTGTTTGTCCTTCATTCTTGAAGAGCACCATGGCATAACGTGCAAGGGATTTCGGTGAGGGAGGGCTGTGCAAAGTCACCAGCCTCACTTTATCTGGAAGTAGACAGCATTTTTCATCATGAATCTTTAGGAATTATCTTGGATCAGTGTATTTCTGAGAAAGACTAAGTCTATCAAAGTTGGTCATCTCACCATGTTACTGTTACTTTGCATAATGTTCTCCTGGTTCTGCTCACTAAATGAATTGGATTTAAGTGAGGGAGGATGTGCAGGGTTGTAGGAAACCAAAAAGGCCTGATCCAGGACTCAGATAAATTCTTGATAGCTGGCTCCAAAGGATGTCCTCTGTGACACAGCCTTTGAAGATAGCTCCTAGATTCTCCTTTGTGATGCAGCTTCCTTTCAAGAAGTTACCTGAGCACTGAGATCAAAGGCTCTGCCCTCTTCTAGGATTTTAGCCAGAAGACGTTAAATCCTTATTAGATTAGACACATTTTGTTGCATCCAGGAAATGAAAAATTATCTAAATCTCCTGCACTAAACAGTAATAAGAAAACTAGAGTTACATTTTCTTTTGTCTCTCTGCTTTATAAAAACCTAGTCCAAAAATCAATAAATGGATTTCTACCCTAAACTACCCACATGGTTCCGTTCATTCTTTTTCACGTCTCCACCCACACTTAGTGCTAGCAACTAAGTGTCTCCTAGCACAAGGTCACCAGCACATTGGGGTAGGGAGGAAAGGAGGCTTTGCTTTTATGGGAAGCCTGGGATCAGTAAATAAGCTTCGTAATTCCTGAAAGTAAACCTTTCCATCTTTTGTTCAGCTCTGGGCTGATAAAAGTCCAAGATGTCCCTCAGCATCCAAGGCCATCTCCAGTTGTCCTGATCTTTATCTTGTCACTGGACCCAACTGGCTCCAAGGGAGAAAGTGAGGTTGGTGACTTTGCACAACCACTTGCAAGTCATGGTATCACCTTCCTGATGTCTTCAAGAATGAAGGACAAATGACAACCAGTGAGTATCTGTGAGTAGTACAAGCTCCCCACTTGGGACCCAACTGGCAAGTTCCATTTGGGCAACACAGCTCTCCTCTCCTCTCCTTTCCTCTCCTCTCCTCTCCTCTCCTCTCCTCTCCTCTCCTCTCCTCTCCTCTACTTTCCTCTCCTTTCCTCTCCTCTCCTCCCACATAGATTATCATACCCTTACCTGCAGGTGCTCTGCCTAAAGGAATGTAATTCTGAAACCTCCCAGGATATTTTAGGGTTTTCCTTTCTTAGGAACCACACTGTAAGCATGATTCACTCTGGCTCACATTGATTGGCCGGCTATAGGTCCTAGCCCAAGCATCACTTAGTGGTCCTTATTTGGGCCCTGATGGCTCTGAGTAAATGTAAATAATAATTGTTTCTGTTTTGGCAAGAAATCCTGGGGGTCTTCCCCAACCAGACTGATTTTTTCTTTTCTTTTCTTTTCTTTTCTTTTCTTTTCTCTTCTCTTCTCTTCTCTTCTCTTCTCTTCTCTTCTCTCCTTTCCTTTCCTTTTCTCTTCTTTTCTTTTCTTTCCTTTCCTTTCCTTTCCTTTTTCCTTTCCTTTCCTTTCCTTTTCTTCTTTTCTATTTCTATTTCTTTTCTTTTCTTTTCTTTCCTTCTTTTCTTTTTCTTTTTCTTTTCTTTTCTCCTTCTTTTCTTCTTCTTCTTTCTTTTTTTTTTACTAGATCAAAAGGTCATTCTTTGCTTCATTTCTTATTTAGCCTTAATCACTGAATGGATGTTGTCTCAGACTGAGACCTGGGAAAGACCTTACCAAGTTCTCCCACTGCACCTGAGGCCATCGTCATCATCATCAATCATCAATCATCGATCATCAGTCTCTAGGCTATCTGTATTTTCTGTCCTGGGTGTCATACACACTGAGGGCCCACACATGTGCACACATACATATTATTTTATAAGTTCTTTAGGGTGTTCAGTTCATCCAAATGTATATTGAAATTCAGCAATAGAAATTCTTTATCCACTTGGTTTTTCCTGCATGGATGGAAAGGCCAGCCTTCTTTGAGTGCTTATAGATCTCTTCTATCAAAATCTCTGAGGACTGATGCACCCACCCCAATGTTATTCACAAAGGGCAGCATCTGTAGGACCCATCATCCACGGGAAATCTCTCTGACCTGGATTTTGCAGTCTTTGATCACAGTGGTAAATATAACATAACATCTTTGGAAAACATAACATCTAATTGATACATATTTTGATGGATGTTTATTATCAGAGGCTCAATGGATAAGATTATCTGTTTTGTTATATCTTCTAATAAATTTTGAATGAGCTTGATACATGGATGCAATATACATCAGGGGAATGATACAAAATCTTTGCCTGTCTTAGAGGCCTTCATGGAAGGGCTGCCCCTTTCTTCCACAGAGGCTAAATAAGGACTCTCACCCTCATCTAGTGAATCAGAATTACCACCAAGTCAACAAAAGGGTCTCCTTTCTTTTGGGTAAATATACATCCACTACAATTATATAGCAACAATTTCATCTCCCTCATGCTCTTAGAAAGCAAGACACCCTAATGGTAACACTTTCTGGGAAGAAGTTCCTAAATGATCCCAAAGAAAAGGAAGTCTGTCAATTGGTGGACACTTGACCTACTCTTCCAGGATATATGGAACAATCTAAAAAGGCAAGACCTTGAAGATAAGGGGAAGGAATAAGGAAAGTCCGGAGAGGATCAGCTACAACTATTTCCAAAAATGGTTCATTTTTATCAGATAAATCTTCCTGAAGAATGGATTCAAGAAACCACTGGACAAGAGACCCCTTCCCTTTTTCAGGGTAGCATTGATTTGTCACAAATATAGCTTCTGGGAGTTGGATACCTGATGCAGGCAGTTGAATTCATAATGATGCTGCTGTTCAACAGTAGGGGCAAAAGGCTTGCCCTGAGCTAAGAGAGAATTCAATTTTGCCAGTTGGGAACACGTTGGAGGCCGCTTTGGTCACAAATAGTTGGCTTGTCCTTACTGACAGGGTCTTATGCCCAGCACAGTATTGTATCACTAACCAATATACTTTGGTTGTGATATAACTTCATGGAGAAAATTGAAATCAATAATGACATATCCAGATATGGCTATCTAATTTTCCCAAGAAATTCTTATGCAAAAATCAGAAATAAAAATAAAGTAAAAGTACTTTTGGGGGCTGGGATGGGGTAGAGGAGGTGACCTAATTTCTTTTTTTTCCTTTTTTTTTCTTTTTGGAGGGCAGTTGGGGTTAAGTGACTTGCCCAAAGTCACACAGCTAGTAAATGTGTCAAGTGTCTGAGGCCAAATTTGAACTCAGGTCCTCCTGACTCCAGGGCTGGTGCTCTATTCACTGTACCACCTAGCTGCCCCTCTTTTTTTCCTTTTTAAATGTTTTATTGATTTTTTTTCTTACATCACTGTCACTTCCCTGAAAATAGAATCTTCCATTGTAACAAAGTAGGACAGTTGAGCTAAACAATTTAACACATAAGCCAAGTCTGACAAGATGTCCCTCATTCTACACTTATAATCCACCCCTTCTTGGCATGCTTCATGAGTCCTCTGAAATCATGATTGATTACTACATTGATAAGAGTTCTGATAAGAAGTCTTCTAATGTCACTTGCCTAAAAGTACTTTTTAAACAAAATAATTTTTAAAACTGTCATACATTACACATTAAAGTACTTTTAGCATGTTTTAAGATTATTCTGAACAATAACTATGTTTATCTCTCTCCATCATTCCCAACTTAGAACAACCTGCTCTGAGTATTTGCTTCTAAATCAGTATTTGCTTCTGGAAAGGACATTTACCATCTCAGTAACTCCCTAGACTAAAACCTCCTTCCCTGGTTACCATCCCCATATAAGCATTGTCTCTTCCCATGAGAAAGTAAAGTCCTTCTGGAGAGGACTCTTTCATTTTTATATTTATATCCTCAGTGTCTAGCACAGACCTTGGTAGGTGCTTGATAAATGGTTTTTTTTTTCATTCAGTTAGTCAAAGATGGAAGATGCCAGCCTCTGTAAACTGGAGCTGAATAGTTGGGAAATCTTTATATCAGGTATTCTTCATTTTATGTACATGTAAGGCCAGAGCTAACCCTAGGCAAAATTGAAATTTAGGTGACATTTATATTTGTCACCTCCTCATCTATTTTTTCTATTCATTCATATTAATCCCAGGGACTGACCTTCCCCCTTTTGCCTAACCCCCTTGCTTCCTTTCCTAACCTAACCCATTCTTGTGCCAAAGTGCATTTGGGAAGGCCAGGTAACATGAAGACCCCTCACTGTGGGAGTTGAGGGAACCCTTCCTCTTGCTTTTTCTTCTCACCTCCATCCTTGGTCAGGGCCACCCAGAACCCATCTGAGATGTCTGAATGTGGACAAATGTGGATGAGATGGAAATCACCAACTCTATTACTTCTGCTGAAAGTGGGGGGTAGGGGAGGAGAGGGAAGGGAAGAAAATTTGAAACTCAAGGGATTGTGGAACTGAATCTTGTAAACTAAAAGTAAACAAACAAATTAATAAAGACAAAAAAATTTAAAAATGAATCCTCCATTTCCCATTTTTCCCATTCATTTGTTCATTTTGTCACAGGGCATGAGGAGATGGAGAAATCCATGAAGAATTTAGCAAGACCCTTCAAATTAAGGTAATCTCTCCTTTGACACTCAAGACTTCAATTCTAAAGTAAGCACGGAACAAGATGATGAAAATTAAAGAGGAAATATGGTTCACAATGATGAAAAAAAAGAGGCCAAAGGTTTTTCTGTTTACCAGCCATTTGATATGTATATTGTACAGTGGACACTTGACATAAAGATGGGCTGCAGAGGAAATAGTTAACATGGCACCTGTAGTCCTACAGCTTATATAGATGATGAATAGCCTAGTCAAAAGAGTCTGGGAAGGCTCCATTAAGCCTGTCAATCCCAAGCAGTTTTTGTTTGTTTTTGTTTTGTTTCAGTAAAAGGGGCTGAGAGTTATAGAGTGTTTTTCTCATAACAACGCTGGGATAATTAGCATAAGTATTATTAGTTCCATTTTACAGATGAGGAAACTAAGGCTCTTAGGGGTCTTCTTGCCATTATAGTCTATGCCTGCCATAGACTTGCCTGCCATCACACAGATACTGTGTACCTGAGCCAGGTTTTGATTCCATGATATCTGGCTCAAGTTAGGAATAAATGTCCTAGGCTACCCTGAGAGTGTGAACCTAGTCTGACTTGTCCTGTTCGGCTTTTACAGATAAGCTCTTATTTAAAACAAAACAAAATACCACATACAGCCCACCCCAAACATTTTCTTTTAAAGAGAATAAATTATGGAGAAAGGAAAGGAGGTTAGACTTCTGCTTTCCAGAGGCTTTGCTGCCCTTTCTTTTACTTAGGAGAATTAGAAAGGGAAGGAATAGATGGAAATTATCTGGTACCTAATTACTGTCAATTGAATTTTTGATCAGTTATAATCCTTCATACCTCTGTATACTATACGAATTGTGTCCAAATAGCAGGAAAGTACCTAATATTGACCTTTATGGCTCTCTGCCAATTGGCTTCCCACAGAACTAAAAAAACATCATATCATATTACTTCCAACTCAGACTATCATACAGCCAAGGAAACATGTCATTCACAAAGGTTTACTTTCACAAGAGTGACTTGTTTCTCTTCTTTAGTACACCTAAAAAGGAATTCACCATCCTTCAGTGGCGAAGGCTTTAAAAACCAAACAGAGGATTTTACACTTGATCCTGGAGGTAATAGGGAGCCATAGGAGTTTTCTGTGTGTGTGTGTGTGTGTGTTTGTGTGTGAGATAAGACACATCTTTAGGAAATGGCACATAATAAATGTTCCATTGCTCTATATGTATGTATATATGCATGTATGAATTCATCTATTTTTCTGTCCATCTATCTATCTACCCATTACCCCCTTCTTTAGAGCTGAGCTTAGAAAGAAACCAGGGAGTCTGAAACTGGGGATTAAGAAGAGTGTGCCATAGAGGTTGGAGAGGGCTGGTCTTGAATGTGATAAGATGAAAGAGTGAATGAATTTTTTTGGACTGAACTTATAATTGTTATAAAATTTCTGAGGTGGGATCTTCCTCTCCCAGAGCAGATCACTCTCATCTCTCCAACTTATAGGTCTCAGAGACTTTTCTTGGGGGCCTGAGGTTAGTGACTTGCCTAGGGTCACACATCCAGTACGTCGGAGGTAGGACTGTGAGCTCAGTTCTCCTTGGCTCAGGGTCAGCTCTCTATCCACCACACCCCCTGCTTCTCAAGGGAACGAGAAGATGGTGAAATCTGTAAAGCAAAGGTCTAATTTTATGTTTCTTTTCTCCTGTCAGTTTCTTTGTTTTCGGGACCCAAAGAGCTTTTGTTTAGGGAAGAGGGTGAAGGGAATAAACATTTACGTGGTGACGCTACGAGCCAGGCCGGGGGCTGAGCGTTTTACAGATATGATCTCGTTTGATTAGGTGGGTTGAATCTACTGATAGGTACTGTATTAGAAATTAGAATATCTTAGTTTTATCTGAACTCAGGAAGACGAGTCTTCCGGCGCGCAGGCCCGGCACTCTGTCCCCGCCTTAGAAAAGGAATGAGCTAAATAGAGAAGAGTTTAGAGTAAACTCTGAGGCACCCCGATAAAACTCCAGCCTAGCTGCGAAGAGTGAATGGCTCCTTTTAGAACCCTTAGCTCCACCCCCTCACCGGGACACGCCCAGTCTCGGAGGACCTCACGCCTTCGAGTCCCGGGGCGTCCCAGCCAATCCCAGAGCTCGCAGCAGGCCATTGGGATAGGTGCCGGGTGCGCAGGCGCAGCGCCCTGAGTCCTTGGTCCTGTGGAGGGAGCTTTTGGCGGAGGTGAAAGCTTACGGCGGCGGGGTCATCCAAGCGAAAAATGCAGAGCTGGAGCCGTGTATCCTGCGCCCTTGCCAAAGTAAGGGACAACACCACCGTTCGGGGTCGGGGTTGTCGGGACGGTGGTGAGACCGCAGGGACAGGCCGGCTACCTAACGGGACTAGGCCCCAAGCCTGAAGGGGCAGGACCGCGGCCTGGACTGGTCTCTCCCCCGACGCTGCTTAACCCAGCCTAGGGGCGGGGGGAGAATACTGTCTTTGGTCTAACCCTAGGCCCCACTCCCGGCCTGCTCGGGGTCACCCTCAGTCTCCCTCTCCCGGCCTTGTCCTAAGGTGAGCCCGAAGCGGGTAAACTAGGGTACCTTCCTCCGCGCCCCCCCCTTCCCCGCCCCTTACCTCTCCTCTTGGTCCTCGGACCCCGCGCTCACCTGCCCAACTCTCCTCTCCCCTTAAATGCACCCCGTGTCTAGGGAAGCCAGACTCCCAGAACCGTCTTCACAAGTGTGGAAGCGAAGGCGGCTCACGAAATTTGGGTGATTTCCCTTACGGTTTCCCAGGCTAGTAAGGATTTTCAGCAGGGTAGAAACTTAGACCTTGCCCCACTCCAAGCCCTTCTTACATTTATGTTTCTGTACTTGCTGCTTGTAACTCTAAGATTATCAACAAACCTCATTTTGCTTTCCTTGACCATCGTTATCAAGACTTAGACCTTTTTCCCTGGGTAGACACAAGTTGCATGCTAGGTTGTAAGCTCCTTGAGGACAGGGACCATCTTTTTCCTTTTTTTGTAGCTCCAGCGCTTAGTGCAGTACCTGGTACATAGTAGACGTTTAATATGTTTATCGAAGTGAACTGGTAGGATTATTAAACTGGACCATATTAATCTTAGGCATAGTTCTAGAGGTAACATTAGAGATTCCAGGTCTCACTATTGATTGGCATCTCAGATATGTAGCCTGATAGAAATCCGCAACATCTTCCTACCTCTGCTTGAGAGACTTCTATTTCTTTCCACTCCATCTTCCTAATGAAGAAACTGAGGTCCAGAGAAGTTGTGTTTTTTTCCTCAGATCCCTGTGTTTCCCTTTGTCATAAGTTATATTTTGGATAGAGAGATTGTTAAAATTTTTGCTTTGCATCTAACTCTCACTTGCTAAATGATAAGGGCCAGTTGCTTAATCTTGTGCCTCAGTGTCCACATTCATAAAATCTAACGCATCTTAAAGAGAATGTTTTGAAAGCTATAATACAATTTGTCAGTGCTGTAAAGCCTTCTGAAGAGTTGTGTACTAGAAATGTAAAATTTAACTATTTAACTTATTTTTTGTTAGATTATTTCAGATGAATACAGCCATATTTCATTACTCTCCACCTTTTTTATGCTTCCTGCAAACCATGCTACAACCTTTTCCCCTCAACAACCTTCCTCCTCCCCCTTCACTATTTTTTTCCCCATTTTTTTCCCATTACATTGGCCACAGTGTAAAGCCAATCAACAGTAGATTCCTGAAAGAATGCTACTGTGAACAGCTTTTAAGATTCGGATTACACAGTAGTAGTGAACACTCTGTTTATTCCATTACAAATCAAGATTCAGTACAATATTCACAGTATCAACAATTCACAGTATTATATACAATATTCAGAACAAGGAAAGGCTCAATATTATATCTTAATACAGAAAGTAACAAGGAACAAGAGAAGAATCACCTAATTTCCCTAAGGGGGAAACCAGCTTCACATTCAAAGATTCAATCAATCAAGTTAAAGATTCAATCAATCAGTTCACCTGGTTTCCCTAAGAGGGGAACCAGCCTAACACTAAAAGAACAAAAGATAATTCAATCAATCAATTAACAAAAGGAATCACCTAGTTTCCCTAAGGGGGAAACCTGCTCACTTAAAGATTCAATCAACAATTCACAATATACTGATACTTCCACTCATGGGACAACCATTAACTTTAGTCTCCAAATAAAGTTCTTAGAAAACCACGCAAACTTTCCACCCCTTGATTTCCAGAAAACCTTAGTTAAGTCCAAGGGGAGGCCTTTTCTTCATTTTGACTCTGGGTGGTCTCTCTGATTCCCTGGATCCTCTTCCCTGGTCCCAGCTCCCTCCTGAATCTGTCAAACAATCACCTAGATTCAGGAGCAGAAAGCTGACAGGCTCTTGTCCTGTCCTCAGAGATAAACAGCACCCAGGTCCTTGTCCAGTCCTCAGGGCAATCCTCGGCACTTTTATACTACTTTTATATTCCTTTTACTTTGCTTGGGCTACCTTCCTTATATTTGAAATGGCCTTCCTCTTTACAGGTTCAATTTATTACTGCTCCTTTAAAGTGAAATTTAGTCACTTCCTCCATTAGGCATTTTGGAGCAGGGATTGTTTAATTCATTGTATTTTGTATCCCCATCTCCCAATACAGTACCTGACGTAGTGACACTGTTGAATACTTAGTTGATCTACTGATAGATCCTGAATCCTCTGTCCTCTACTATAGATCTTCCTCCTGATTCACATATCTCTTTGTTTTGCCACTCTTTAATATCCTGTTAAAAGTAACATTGTATTATAGTTATGTGTCTTAACGTAGACTGAAAACTCCATGAAGGTAGGAACCATATTTTATTGAAACTTGTAGAGATTTCCTCTGGGGTTTAGTATAGTGCTTTGCACAAAATTTGAACTTATTGTTTATTCCATAGCCAGTTAACCAAGAAATATCTAAATGGGACATTCTCAGCAAATATTTGCCGATTGTATATGAATGATGTATTTAGGGAGAAAAGTAAAAAATATAAAAGGGTTAGGGGACATTATAAAATTATTCAGGTAAGTGATAAATTAGAGTTTAAAAAAATTAGATAAATGAATTATTTTAAATAAAGGGATTTTGACAGCATTATAAGAACATTTAGCTGTACTTTCTGAAATTTTGCCAGTCAGTAAACACAAGTAAGTGTCTACTTTGTGCAAAGGAGCCATGCTAGGTACTTCAGATACAAAGGTAAACACATTCTTACACTTAAGGAGCTTCTGTTCTGTTGGGAAAGATAGCGACGATAGCGCGCACAGATATAAATCTGTATAGAATAAATACAAAGTAATTAAAACTCTCATTTGAGAAATTTAATGTCTTTCTTTGATAGCATTGTATGGAGTCTGTCAGTTCTTTGTAGTAAAATGCTATAGTGACAAACCAGTGATAGACTTTTAGAAACTTGGAAGCCGTATATTAATGCCAATAATGTGTGATAGTCTTTTTTGGGAGAAATTTAAAAAATTCTTTTTTAATTTAACTTGGAAGATGAAAAAGATTGCAGGAAGGAAAATGTGTTATCTTTACAGTTTATAATGGTTTACTGTTTAAAACAGAACAATACTTCAAATCTAGAATATATGTCTCGACCTTCTTTGGCATATGAATATATGTTATATATAGGTTGTTTTTCTTTCATAGACTATAATAAATTCAGTATATTATTTTCAAAGCTGTTCTGCTTATCTGTTTCTTGCTGATCTTTCCTGCTTTTCTTTTCTGAATATTTAAAAGAAATATTCATTGACCCTTTTTTCTTTTCAAAAATTTTGATTACCCTACTTGTCCTTTACATTACAATGGAAATTACATTACTATGCAATTGGAAATAAATTAGCAACCAGTGATTGATAAGTTTGTTGTATATGTAATCTTGCCAACTTTGAACTGTGTTTGAGATAAATATTTACATACTGTGAAACTCATTTTTTGGCTTTTTCTGTCTTCCAGAGAGGCCATTTCAGTCGAATGCCTCATGGCCTACAGGGGATTTCTGCAATTCCTTTGAGGACTTACACAGATCAACCAAGTAAGTGCTTTTTCTGGTAAATTCATTTCATGTCAGATTGATAGTTTCCTTACGTTCTTTAAAAAAAAAAAAGAAGAAGAAATAATATGATTATTAGCAAAGCAATAAATCTATGGAATAGAGTTGACTATTTCATAGTGTTCAGGATATTGAAATTAAGTTATTAAACACATACTGAACATAAGCAGGTGATATAGAAATGGATATTATAAGAAAGATAGGGGCAGCTAGGTGGCTCAGTGAATAGAGCACCAGCCCTGGAGTCAGGAGGACCTGAGTTCAGATCTGGCCTTAGACACTTAAGACTTAGCTGTGTATTGGGCAAGTCACTTAACCCCAATAAAAAGCAAAAAAAAGAAAGAAAGATAGAACATAGTCATTTATCCACATCAGAATAATTTTGGGGCCTCCTGGCGTTTTAGAGAACAATGGCTTTTTTGACTCTAAGGTGAAATATCATTGATTTTTTTCACAGTGTACCTTGAATAATATAGAATGGAAATATATGATAATGTTAACAACTGATGTTTACCTAATACATTAAGATTAATAAACCTGTATATATGTGTATGTATATCTGTAGACAAGTGTATGTGTATACATATGCACATATATACACATAGGTGCGCACACAAATGTTTACAGATTATATATGAATGACATTTAAGGGAAAAAGTCACAAACACAAGGATTAGGAACGTTATAAAAATTATTCAAGTGAGTGATAAATTAACTTATGAAAAAATGAGATGAATACATTATTTTAAATAAAAGGAGTTTGCATATGTATGTATAGGACTAGACATTTGATTTCATAGGGAAATCTAGGTGTATAGACTCCTTCAACTGTTGCAGATCAACAACTGTATCGGTACCTTTATAGCCTTGGATTTCATTTAATTTCACTGTAATGGGAAAAAACTTTATAGGTTGAACAGTGAAAAACTGAGCCTTTACGGAATCTTATAGATTAGAATGTTGAGTTTAGATCATCTATGTATGTAGCCTTTCATAGGTTATATCAAAGTGAATATGCTGGGCTTAGAACAAATTTAATGTACTAGGTTACTTTTTCTAAGATATGAATGAAAATGCATACCAGATCTAAATTTATTTAGTTCTTTCTTATGTTAAACCTCAGTTTTATTTTTCTTGATTTGCTTTTGGAATTGGGAAATTTCCTTGTCCAGATTCCAGGAGCATTTACAGTCCTATTTATTTGGCCAGCAGTCATATACTGCTTTGTGACATCTGTTGCTGTTTTGCAGTGTTTTATATTGTACTGGCCAGATGATGGGACTCTGTGTGTTGTCCAAGGATCCCCCAAATTTGGATAGGTTCATTGTTTAGTTGTGATTTGTATGGCCAGAGGAAGTAAATAAACTCAGAAAATTATAGATTTGTGACTTGCTCTTTCAGTTTTCATGCATTTTCTATGTCCCCTTAGATTGTAAATTACTTTAAATCAGGTACCTTCTTTTAAGACCATGTTTCTTTCCTTTTTTGAATTCTTGTTTCCTAGATGTTCAAGTAAATACTTGATTTTGATTTAGTTGCTAAAATAGCTTCCTGTTCCTTTGAGATTCTTGAAATGCCAGAAAATTATTTGAAGGATGCCTGTATGATGTTGGCTCTCATCTGGATCTCTGTCAGTTTACTTTTTGATAAACTCTTGGTTTTAATGTAAAGTTAGTAAACAAACTTGTTTTAATGGCAGCTACGGAGAACAATGTATATACTTTTTTTCAGCCCTTATTTGCTTCTTCTTGATTCTGTTTGTTTTTGTGACTTTAGCTGCCACATTTAAGGGGATCATTCTCAGTTTTATCCTGAGGGCTTTAAAATAGTTTCCCCCTCCCCTTTTTTTGCTTGCATATTTTATTTCAGTAACTTCTGCTGTCCCATTGGCACCTGAAACTTGAATTAATTTTCTTGCTGTCTTGTTGTTGTATGTTTTTTATTCAAACTTACATTGTTATGTTGTAGGACTTGAGTTTACGTAAATACTCTTAGTCATAAATAACATTATATTAATTTGAATCAAACATTCCAAAATCTCTAAAGTTCATACTGATGAAAAAGAGATTTTTATGTATACTGGGAAAGCAAAGTGGATGAAAAACTATATATAGAACTGTCCAGGTTAATTGGGTTAGAGTGCATTTGGATAAATATTAAGTGCTCTCATACTGCTTAGTGCTGTGTTATTTAAGATTAACGTTCTTCTGATGTAATTAAAATTACACACAACTCAAAGGACAATGAAAAGACTCCTGGTGGTTGTAATCAGGCTGTAGTGTGTTAGAAAAGAGATATGCATATAAGACATGCTCATGTGTGGAGGATGAGAGAAAATGTATAGATGGACAACTCAGGTGATAACACTGTGCTCTCAGGTTACCAAAAGAACAAGAAAAAGGCCTTTGGCATGTTAGGTAGATCCTTTATGGAGGATTTATGGTACAGTTTGATTCTTATATGATGAGAATTTGTGGCAGGCTCATGGATTTTTATTGATGAAGGGATTACATACTTACACAGATGAAATTATATCTTAAGTTCAAGGCACAAAGTGTGCATTACCTTATTTAATCTTGTCATATGCTACCTTGAACATTATTCTTCTCATGCTACCAATATTTGGTGTATTTTTTTTCCTTTTTCATTCTTACATCTAGTGTGAGAGGTTGAGGCTGATAATGAATTCTTCACGCATTGCTAAAACGGTTTTCCTTCTAATTTCTTCCTTTTCAGTATTGTTTGATTTTAATTGCGAAAACATTAAAAATTATTAGAAAAGGATAAAGGAGGGGTGGCTAGGTGGCACAGTGAATAGAGCACCACTGGCCCTGGAGTTAGGAGGACGTGAGTTCAAATCCGTTCTCAGACAGTTGACACCTTAGCCATGTGACCTTGGGCAAGTCACTTAACCCCAATTGCCCTCCAAAAAGCAAAAAAAAAGAAAGAAAGAAAAGGATAAGGGAGTTAAGATCTTACATCTAGCTTTAGATAGGAATAGACTAGAAATGTCTTTTAAGAACTGATACTGAACAGAGGAGTCATATCCACTTGTGTCCTTTGTAGTTGACAGGACAATTATCTAAAAACTCCTTTTTTGTCTTCAGTTTGTCTTTATGCCTTCTGGAATATCATTGTGGCAATGGATAGTATATCGTGTGCTCCCCCCGCCCCCCCAAAATGGGAATTTTCTTTAAAAAACTTTATAAAGCTCAGAGAATTCAAATAGTATATCCAAAATCAACTAGTAAGTCATATAGCTATGATGACCTGGCATACCAGTATTGCAGAATTCAGAGAGCCCTGGATAGGAGTCAGGAGGGGTTATGGGTTCTGTTCCTGACTCTGCTACTATCTAGTTTTGTGTGACCTTGGGTAAATCATACTGTTTCCAGGTTTCAGTTTCCTTATCTACAAGTTGAGAGGTTGAATTAGATGCTCTCTAAGGTCCCTTCTAACTAGAGTTTGATGAACCCCTGAATCTGTTGCTACTCAAGTACTTTATACCCTAGGACATGTTTTTACTCAATACTAAGATATTTTTCAGAGCCTTCAGTTACTAGATTGCAAATGAAATTATAAATACCCATTTCAGTCTAAAGATTGAGGACTGATAGGGAATCAGCCTAGATTCTAGTCACATGTCTTCAACTTAGTGACTGTGTAAGCCTTAGCAAAACCCTCAGTTTTCTCATTTTTTAATGTGAGAATAATGAAATACTAACTCACAAATTATTATATGGATCAAATACGTAGTTGTAAAAGCTCTGGTTAACTCTGGGAGTTCTGTATAAGGATGAAATTATAGGTCTAAGATTCCCTAACCTTCTCCCTGTCCCTCCCAGGGTATATTGTTTATTTCATTTTTCTTGTATTCATGGAAGGGGGGGAGACAGTTTGGTATAGAAAGAGTATTGAACTTGGAGTCAGAAGACCAGAGGTTTGATTCTTGTACTGACTTCCTTAACATATTAGGGCAGACCTGCACAACTTGGTAGTAGGTAGGGACCAAAATTAAAATATGTTAAATTTCTTCAGGCTGCAGATAGGTTAGACTAGACAGGCTGATAATGGTAGGTTGCCTTGGGTCATGTGACAAACAGGAGAGTACTCAGTGGTAACCCGGGAGCTGTATAAAGGCCTTATTTTTCTCATTTTTAAAATAAAAGGATGGGACTAGATGATTTCTAGGATCTTGTTTAGCCAAACCTATAATCCCATTCTATAATTTCTAATTATTTTACAGTGTTGCATGTAATGGGAAAACTTACCTGCTTTCTTTAGTTTTTGGAATATAGAACTATTTTCACTTGAGCCAAGAGCTATATTAGCATTTCTGGTAAATGAAATGATCACCTGTCAGCATTCAGTATGTAGAGAGAATCTACTAGGGATTCTTAGCCTGGAGTGCATGGATTTTTTTTTCTTTTTTCTTTTGATAACTACTTCAGTATAGTTCTTTCTTGGGATTGGTTAATCCCAAGTAGTTTATTTTGTGTACTTAAAAACATCCTGAGAAAGGGTCCACAGGCTTCATACTGCCAATGGAAGGTTCATGACCCAAAAAAGACTAAGAGCTCCTATTTTACAGACTTACACAGGGTTAAGAGAGTGAGATTGCCCTCCTCCCCCCTTAAAAGAATTATAAGGAGATTTGGAAGGTGGGGTACTGAGGCATCTTCTCTTCAACTTCAGAGGTTGAATTTTTGTCCGTTTTGAAGAAGAGAATGGGGACTTTTTTGCGTTGATATATACCCCTTGAGTAAGGATTGGTTTTGTTTTGTTTTTTAATATCTCCAGTAGCTGGTACATAATAAAATAATTGCTTCATATCTGAGGTGGATATGTGCCAAGACCTCCAGTGGATGCCTGAAACCTCAAATAATAACTTTACTTTTAATACCTATGTTAACTTGACTGTATAGTACTACCTTCTCTATCTCTCTTCCTGCCCCTCACCTTGGGGCTCCATGGCCTACCACCCTTCCCACAAAAAAATAAAAATAAAAATAAAAGAAACCTGGAAAAAACTCTTTACCCTTCAAGTGAAAGCAGAAGAACTGATATGCTCTGGAGGGCTTGGCTTGAGGCCTCTGGTGTACTGAGAAGACACCTTTGCCTTACGCTATCCACCTGACCCTGTATCTAGCCCCTGTGTATCTATCTTTTTTCCATCTATTGATATTTGAGTACTGCATGTCTGTCCCCAGCCCCCCACATGTCCATAAACCATGTGACGTCCCCCTCACTTTACAAACGTACGGCCCCCTTCATGCTGCCTCTCTCCTAACTCCTGGAATTTGCAGTTGGCCACTGGTAACTGAAAATGGGAGAGTGAAACTTCTGATAAGAGGACTACTGTAGGTACTTAAGAAATATCTGTTGATTGATAACTATGAATCTTATAAAGTTTTTAATTTGTGGTCTTTGTAGATCTTCATATAACAAATCTTTCTTAATTGGGGTGGAGCCATGATGGTGGAGTAAAAGCAGGAATTTGCTTGAGTTCATCCCCCAACCACCTCCAATACCTTAAAAATGATTCTAAACAAATTTTAGGGCTACAGAACCCACAAAATGACAGTGAAATACAAATCCTTCTTAATATAGAATGTCTGCCACATTTGTTGCTGTTCAGTCCTTTTCAGTTGTGTTAGAAATCTTTATAACCCCTTTGGGTTTTCTTGGCAAAGTTACTAGAATAGTTTGCCATTTCCTTCTTCAGCTCATTTTACAGATGAAGAAACTGAGGCAAACAGGTTGAGTGACTTTCTCAGGGTCACACAGCTAGGAAGTGTTTGAGGCAAATAGGTGCTTAGTAAATGGTTATTGAATTGAATAGAATATTCTTGTTATTTGAGTGTTTTGGTTCAGTAATTTTTATGCAAGACATGAATGACTAATTTTCAGAGAATTAGAATATAATACATGTATATAGTGAATTTAAAATTTTTCTAAAGCAGTCTTTAACTTTAATGACATCACCAGCTATAAATAGTAATCCTAGATAAACAGAAAGTCCTGCCTGTTCAACCTGAGTTGTGTGACCCAGGGTTAGTCATCTTTTCAGTGCCCCACGCAGCTCTCAGAAGGATAAAAGTTGCTGAGTAGATGCTAACCTGCATTGTTAGAAGTTCCTCAGCAGGACTTCTTACACCTGTGAAGTTACTTCGATTAAAAAAGAGTTAGATAAATGTTTACTTATGGTATTGAATAAAGAAATTCTCAATTTTTTATATCCATTTGGTTTTTATTGTAGTTGATGCTGATGTAACAGTCATAGGTTCTGGTCCTGGAGGATATGTTGCTGCTATTAAAGCTGCACAGCTGGGCTTTAAGGTAAGTAAGACTCAGGCTCATCTCGAGTGCTAATTCAACTTTATTAATAATTATTAGTGTGGGGGTGGGTAGGTGGTGCAGTAAATAGAGCATTGGCCCTGGAGTCAGGAGGACCTGAGTTCAAGTGTGGCCTCAGACACTTAACACAAAACTAGCTATGTGACCTTGGGCAAGTCACTTAACCCAATTGCCCTACCTTCCCCCCTCAAAAAAGCAAAAAAAATTTAAAAAATAATTATTATTGTGATAAAAAGCTTTAAAGTTGACAGTGTGATAAATACCTCTTCATTCTTATGAAGTAAATTGGAAGTTCTGAGGTGATGCTTCTGAGAATAAAGTTTATTTTTGGGAAGCAGTCCCAAAACTCTTAAGTTAAATGTACTATTTTTTTAAAAAGATTATTTTTATTCTAGGTAAATGGTCAAACAAGGACATTCTCTGTTCTGCCCTTTCCAAATTAATATAATAAATTTTTCGTAGATTTGACAGCATTTTTCTTGTCGACTTAAGACAGTGGTATTGATGGGTAATATAAAACTTAAAATTTGTTTATAGATTAGATTATAAGGGTGTAGAGTTCACAAAATAGCAAAAAAAGGTCAAGGGCTAATTTGTTGAAATAGTTTCAGACTATGTCACAGTTGATAAATAGCTTTGGGATGGAGAAGACCTAGGTTCTTTCAGGTCCTACCTTTGACTCTTGGTAATTCTGTGACCATGGACAAGTCATTTTACTTCTCACTGCCCAGGTCAGTTCTTTTAAAAGTAAGAAGTAGAGATGAGTGACTACTCTGATTCTGTGTTTGCAGAGGAAATTTCCACAATAGGAGTTCACCATCTCCCTGTGA
Organism: Pseudocheirus occidentalis; assembly: GCA_028646575.1. NCBI lineage: Eukaryota > Metazoa > Chordata > Mammalia > Diprotodontia > Pseudocheiridae > Pseudocheirus > Pseudocheirus occidentalis. The sequence goes on along the minus strand of CM053597.1, from coordinate 115,301,679 downwards.
TGAAGTCCCAGGCCCTCTTTCCTACTCTCTCAGATTAATTTGTTTCAGAACTACTAAGTTGTTAATAAATAGAATTATTTAAAAATTTAGTAATTAATTTTGGTTCGTTATGTAAAAGAATTTAAATAATATGTTTAAGATAAGGGTTATGTTTCACTGTATGTGACATACAGAATGAAAATCTGACTTTTCAGAGTAGTTTGTGCAATTACACTTAGTATTTTAGTGGTGTGAATTATATATTGCAATTGTAATCATGAATGGCTTTTTTTCATTGTAGACAGTCTGTGTTGAAAAAAATGAAACACTTGGTGGAACTTGTTTGAATGTTGGCTGTATTCCTTCTAAGGTGAGTGCAAATTCTGTAAAATTTAATAAATTCCTTAATCTCTCTACTAGTGTATTGGGATGGAATGATGGACCTAATTAAAAAATTCTTCTATGAATTTCACATCATAATTTCTAATTGCTGGAAGGAAATGAAGATAATTGTTTTAAACCAAAGGGTTTTTATTTTTCTCTTCCCCAAAATGTATTGAAATTAAATTTTAATATGATTATTGTGCTGTTAAAGCTCTGCTTTCAGAAGGCACAGCCTAAGTCACAAATTAAGTAAAGCCACTTATTAAAGCAGCAATTCTCAACCTGTGGGTTATGTTCAATTTGTAACAATGAAAACACATCCTGCATATCAGATATTTACATTACAATTCATAACAGTAGCAAAATTACAGTTATGAAGTAGCAACGAAGATAATTTTATGGTTGGGGCTCACTACAACATGAGGAACTGTATTAAAGGGTCACGGCATTAGGGAGGTTGAGAACCATTGTAACAAACGGGTTGAATCAGAGTAATCAGAATAGGGGCTAGGATATTCTGTTATTTTGGAGTTTAGTGAAGATTGAATGCACCTTACTCTTTGAGGTGGTGAGAGAGATTTTCTTGGAGAGAAGGGAAATTGACATTGGTCTCCAATTTGGGGTAATAGCTTTGAGCCTTGGGAAGAATGGGCAGTCAGGGCTACTTGTTAAATAAGTTGTCATAAATAAGTTACCTGATAAATAAGTTGCCATCAAGAAGAATGATACGTATTGGTGTCTATAGCTGAGTTTTAGGCATTGAATTATGTTTAAATAGTTCGCATTATTTTTCTTTTAAAATTTGCTTCTATCAATAACTTTCCTGTTCAGAAGTGGCCCTTTTGAAGTGTCAGCTAACCTTCCCTTGAATCCACTTTTGTATTCTATTCCACCTCCCAGATTGACTCGTCTGCTCTGGAATATTATTCTATCACTTTGATATCCACTGCTTAGTTTTCATTGAATTTGATCCCTAGCTTCAAAAACTTGACTAAATTAGTTGTTACCAAAAAGCAGAAACTTACATCCATTTTGAAGATATTATTTAGTTACCTTTTGGGCTTTCTTCTTTTTATCCATGATCATAAATCAAACATTTTAGACTAGAAGGAACCTTAGAATTGATCTATTCCATTTCATTTTACCAGTGAAGAAACTTCAGTTTTGTAACCTATCCCAAAATCTTTCAAAGAGTTTCACTGGGATCTGAGTCTGTTTGTTTAATAAAGAACAATTAATAGCAATAAAGAAGAGGATAATAATTTGCTGAATTTCAGCAAAAAACGTTTGCATGATTGTCAGATGGGATTGAAAAAAATATGATTTAATATGTACTGCTAGTGATATGTACTTCCACTTGGAACTGTGATTAGTTGTGATATTTTTTCAGCTATAAAAGCCATTAAAACCATTTATTGAAAAAAAAAAAGACCCATGAATCAGTGTAGCACAAAAATTTAAAATCAAGATTTAGAAAAAAAGCATTATCAGTTATGTCCTTGCTAAAAATATTAATGGTAATAATAAGGCTCTTTCATTAACAAATAAAAAAAAGATCTAAAATGTCTTTTATCTTTATCTTATCCTTTAAAATTTGCTTTTGTATGTTCTTATGTACATGAATATTCATATAGTAGCACATGCATATAATTTATGTATAAATATGCATATTGAGAGTGTGTGCTTAAACATTTTTTACTAATTGGATGAGTGAACTAAATACAGATCACTGTCCTATGGGGAGCAATACCAAAAAGTTCATTGAGTCAGTTTATAGCTTCATAAGGATTAGTAATATTAAGGTATTTATGAAAAGGAAGGAAGAGAGAGGAGCTTATTAGCATAACCAGTTTATAAACTGTATTACAAAGGAGGAACCATTGAAACCATGTAGTACTAGGTAAAAACTGAAAAGTTTTAGAACAGCCAGTCCACGGAATAACCACACATGGAAACAAATATAAACAACAGTCTAATGTTTGAGAAAAACAGATTTGATGAAAATTGCTGGAAAAACTGTCTGATTTTTTTTTAAAAAAATGAGATTTTTACCAGTATAGCATTGAATTGATTTGCATTGTTGTAATCATTGTATATGTTCTTTTGGCTCTGCTTTTTTCACTTTTTATCACTTGCAAATCTTCCTCAGTACCTCTGAATTCTTTATAGTTCTCATTCCTTAATGTGCAGCAATATTATGTTGTATTCAAATACCAGTTTCTTCAACCGTTTTCCTGTTGTTGGGTACATACTTTATTTTAAGGTATTTAGATGCTGCTCGCTTTCTCTCCCCTCTCTTTCCTCTCTCTCTCTACTTCTCTCCTCTATTCTTCTCTCTTCTCCCTTTCCCTCCCTCTCTTTCTCTCTCTCTTTCTTCCTCTGTGGCTGCTATCACCCCCCATCTAGCTAGATTTCTATTGCTTTCAGCCTTCTTAGGATACATTCCCAGTATTGAAATCTCAGAGTCATTGGATATGAAAATTTTAGTAATTTTCCTTGTTATAATTCCAGACTTTTCCAGAATGAGTTAATCAACAGAGCCCAACCAGCCCTGTCTTTCCATAGTTCCTCCAACAGTTAGTTTTTGGTAAACTCCTTGAAGGTGGGGACAGTGTTTTTATTCACTTTGTATTCTTCAAAATATCTAGAATAATGTACTAAATGAGTGTGAATTGACTGAATAATTGATCCAGTTTTCTTTTTTGAGTCTTCTTTTTTATACTCTGTTCCTTTCCTATAACTAAGTAATAAGTCTGTTCAGGCAGCTCTGAATTGATCAGAGTACTGGGCACAGTTATGGATAAAAACATCCATAAATGCTTTCTATCCTTACCTTTGTTTATAAGTACTATGATTTTTGAGTTGTTCTTTTTTCTTTTTCTTTTTTTTAGGCTTTATTGAATAACTCACATTATTATCATTTGGCTCATAAAGATTTTGCCTCTAGAGGAATCGAAAGTAAGTATACAATTCATAGTTAAAAGTTAAATATGCACAATTTGAGAAACTTTTTAAACGAAGTTTCTATAATAGGGAAAGTTAGAGTAAAAGAAAACATGGGAAAATTTTGGCTTGGGAAGAACAATGGCCTTCAGACTCCTAGATTGCCACCCTTCTTGCCCTCGCTGTTGTCTTTCCTGTACTGGCCTAAAGTACTAGGCAAATGGTGAGAGACTGTCTGGATGACAATAGGATGTTCGTGAGAGGGAGCATTGAATTAGGAAAGGGAAGATAGAGGAATTGTGAAACTTAGTTTCTCCTCAAAAGAAGGTTGCAGAACTCTAGACTAATTTTCATTTCCTAAAGTTTTAAGCGCTAGAGAATTAGAAGGGATGTTAACCAAGTCACCAAGCAGCTTGGAGAGGGAGTACTAACACCTGAGAATTCAGGAAAGTATTAGAGAGATGGTATTGTAGGGAGATAAAAAGCGTGGAGTCTGCTAGACTAGGTTCTGACATCTGTCTAGAGCAGTGTTTCTCAACCTTACCAATGCCATGGCCCTTTAATACTCATATGTGGGTGTATCTGCATGTAGGCAGACCCACCTGGAGACAGATAGAAGAGTGGTATATCAGTTCCTAAGACCATTGGAAATATGTGTTTTCCGATGGTCTTAGGTGACCCTGTTCAACCCCCAAAGGGGTCACAACCCACAGGTTGAGAACAGCTTATCTAGAAGTCTCTGGTATACGCTGTGCTGCTTCTCCTGGAGCGGCAACCAGAGCATGTTAGGCCTTCCTTGAGAACTAGAAGGTAAAATGTAGACAAAACAAGGAATCTCAACTAAGGCATCGTCTGTGAAGGATTGAAGAACAGTGGGTAGTTTTGCTATACAGAGGGATGACATTTTTATCAGGTTTTATGCCCAATACTGTCTTGCTTCTGTCTGTCTCTTGGTCACAGTAGTCTTGCAAAAGAAAAGGCTGCAATCTAGGTAAACAGTGGTGATGAGAATTACAAGGAGTGAGGGAGATTTCACCTAAAACGTGATTAAATATTAACATACTGTAGCAGAAAGAACGTTTAGCTTGGAGTCAGGAAACCTCAGGTTAGGTCCTGACTCCCAAGTATGAGTATAATAAATATAATTTAACATTTCTATGGTACTGTAAGGTTTTCAGAATAAACTCCATAAGACAGATTGTGTGAATATTATCTCCATTTTATAGAAGAAACAGACTCAGGTTCAATGACTTGCTTTTGATTATATAGCAAGTAAGTATCCTAGTAACAGAGGTTTAGAACTGGAAGGGTCTTTAGGTCATTGAGTCCAACTCTCATTTTACAGATGAGAGATTTGAGGCCCAGTAGGTTAAGTGATTGGGCAGCTGGTTGGTACAGTGGATTGAGTGCTGGACCTGTAGTCAGGAAGACCTGAGTTCAAGTGGGGCCTCCATCACTAGTTTTGTGACCTTGGGTAAGTATCTTAACCACATTTGCCTCTGTAAAATGAGTTGGAGAAGGAAATGGCAAACTACTCTAGTATCTTTGCCAAGAAAATTCTAACCCCAGGGTCACAGAGTCAGACATGACTGAAATGACTGAACAACAACAAAGGTTAAATGGTTTATAACAGTTAAAAAATATCTGAGGCAGGATGCCTAAGGTCTTTCTGACTTTTAATTTCAGTGCTTTATCTAGCTCTGCCACAGTGCCTTAGCATGTGACCTTGAGCAAGTCACTTAGGATAATAGAAGTTTAGAAATGAAGGAAACTAAGAGACTAGGCCTATACCTCTCATTTTATAGTTGAAGTAATTAAGAACCTTGAGAAGTGAGCTAAGTTACTTAAAGTTGTACAGCTTGTAAACAAGACAGCCCATATTCAAACAAGGGCCTTAAGACTCCAGATCCCAACAGTTTTTCCTTGTAACAGCCAGATTTTCATCTAGGTTTAAGCAGTTCTGTTTTATGCCTTTTTCATATGTTGGTCCCAGAGTCTCATGTGAATGACTGGTGATGAAACATAGTTGATCATAATTGTATAAACTTTTATTATATTTTGGAACTTTTTGAGTTTGTTTGCCTTTTTAAAAAAATGTATTTTACTTCAGTGAGCTAGATTTTTTTTGAGGTTTCAAATATTTGTTTTATTTATTACCTATCAAGTGGGAAGAGAAATTAGGAGATTGCCAGAGGGAAATAGCTTTTGAGAAAGGACATGGGTTTAGGTTATCTTCTTGATGCAGTGTTCCATGGATAGTTATTATATGGTGTATAGCTGAAAAATGTTGTTCTGTAGTCTGATTTATTCTAGAAGTATGATAAGTAGAAACATGATTTTAGGAAAAGGAATTTTTTCATAATATTTGTCTTTAAACATGACTAAAGACTCATCTAAATATCCATTTTACAAATTACAGTTAAAGAAATCCACTTGAATTTAGAGAAGATGATGGAGCAGAAGAATTCTGCAGTAAAGGCTTTAACTGGTGGAATTGCTCACTTATTTAAGCAAAATAAGGTTTGTTTTATATGCAAGTTTCTTTTTTTATTTCATGTAAAATATTTCTGGCAGTAGTTTAGCTTCTTATAAAAAATGGTATCAGATAGTATATTGGAGTTTCACCTTATGCATTCAAAAATTTTAAAATGTCTAGAATATGTAGTTCATTTTGTGTTAGACATTAGGACATAGTCTCTGTTCAAAAGTTTTTACAGTCTAGTAGGAGTGATAGACTAGAACACGGATGAATAAATGTGTTATATCATATGAGGACAAAACTTCCAGATGAACAGAATTAAGGAAGGCATTACAGAATAGGTATCATTTGAGCTAGATCTTGAAAGATGAATAGATGTCAAGTCAAGGAGTAGGTGTTCAGGCATAGAGGTGAGAAGGCCTAGGATCCATATTGGGAATTGAGTAGTACAAATTATTTGGGACATAGAATGTATGAGAGCATAATTTTCCATTTTAGGGAATATTTAATCTAGTATCAGATTGATTCTTCTGAAATCTTTTATCAAAGACAGTAATACTACTTTAATGAAGAACCACGGTTTCAGAATTTCTTACTTGATAAATATGTGGTGTCATATAGTAGATGGAATGCTGGGCTTAGTGTCAGAAAGAGCAGCATCCAAGTATTGCTGTAGACATTTGGTAACTGTGTGGTCCTGGGCAGATCACTTACCTTCTCCAAGCTGTTGTTTCCTCATCTGTAAACTGGGGGTCATAAATTATATACATCCTGGGCTTGTTATGAGGATAAAATGAGAACTTTATAAAGTACTTTACAAGTCTTAAAGCACTATGTATAGTAAATATCAGCTGCTATTATGTTATTTTATTGATTTTTTTTTTTCCTACTGGTAAACATGTATGTGCATGTTACATTTGTTTGCTCTTCTATAAGTGTTATCCTTTTTTCAAAGGTCACCCGTGTGGATGGATATGGAAAAATAACGGGCAAAAATCAGGTCACAGCAGCAAAGCGTGATGGCAGCTCTCAGGTTATCAATACAAAGAACATTCTCATAGCCACAGGTTCAGAAGTTACTCCCTTTCCTGGAATCACGGTACAATTTACAGTTATTACTAGTCACTTTTATTAAAAATGTCTTCATAAATTCTTTTCTTTGTCTCTTTGATTTTGAACAGATTTGGTCCTCTATTGAAGATTATTAAAATGGTCTTAACTTTGTCTTTAGATTAAATTAACCATTTTGTTTCCAAACATGATGGCTGATACAAATTTTCAAATAAACTTTTTTCTAATACATTTCAATAAAATTTGACATTGTGGGTAGTGGTTTCAGAAGAAAGATTTAGAAAAAAAAAGACATTTTAGTGATAGTGTTAAGTGAGGTCTACAGTTTAAAGAATTCCACTAATTTTTCATAGGTTGTTTTTAATTCAGTATCTTTTTGCTTGATTTTATAGATTGATGAAGATACAATTGTATCATCTACAGGTGCTTTATGCTTAAAAAAAGTTCCAGAAAAGTTGATTGTCATTGGCGCAGGAGTAATAGGTGTGGAATTGGTAAGTGGGATATTTGTCTGTGTATGCATGCATGCATGTACACACATATGCACAAACAACATATCTATCTTGCATTGTACAGAAGATTCTTGATCTGGCTTGGGGTTAAAGTGATGACCCTTGTTATTTCTTCCAACTCTTATTATACATAAACATCAATCACATCTATTTATGTGTATATGTGGTTATATATACAAGACATTATTGTCAATATCCTGCATCATATTTACACCCAGCCATGTCTTTTAATTTCCATTTAGGTCACCTCTGATTTTGTGTTTTTGTAGATTAGTGTATTCTTGATTGATAGCTATATAACGTCTCAGGAAGAATATTTGGTCACTGTTAAAGATTTGATCTTTTGTGATTGGGGGAAGTTTGGGATCTTTGAAAAGTGCTGTTTAGTTTTTTCCTGAGCGGTCTGAGCGCACTTGTACATACTTCAGTATAACCCACACATGCCCCTCAAGGGCTACCAATTGAACTGCATGCAATAACTGGGCATTAATGATTTTTTTCATTCATTTTGTTTTTCATTTGGGTATGCATAGTCAGGGTATGGATAGAGTACTTTTAGATGTTAATATAGATACTGTAGTTTTCTGGGCCTTTTTAAAAAAAATTAATTTTTAGTTCTCAACATTCATTTCTATAAGATTTTGAGTTATAATTTTTTCTCCCCATCTTTTCTCTACCCCCCCCACACCAAAATAGCAAGCCCATGAATACCCTTTCCCCTAATCTGTTCTCCCCTATGTCCTCCCCCATCATCTCCTTAACTTTCTAGCAGGTCAAGACAGACCTCTATACCCCAGTGCCTGTATATCTTATTTCCCAGTTGCATATAAAAAAACATTTTTTTTAAAACATTTGTTTTTAAAACTGAGTTCCAATTTTTTTCCCTTCCCTCCTTACCCGCCCCGACTGGGAAGACAGACAATTCGATATAGGTTGTACATGTGCAGTTACCCAAATCATTTCCATAGTTGTTGTATTGTGAAAGACCAGCTATGTTTCCCTCCATCCTATCCTGCCCCCCACTTATTCCATTTTTTCCTTTGACCCTGTCCCTTTTCAAAAATGTTTGCTTCTAACTACCCTGTCCCCCAATCTATCCCTTCTATCATCCCCCCTCCTATCTCCCACCCTCCCTATTTTCCCATAGGGTAAGATACCCAATTGAGTGTATATGTTATTCCCTCCTTAAGCCAAATTCATTAAGAATAAGGTTGTTCCATTCCCTTTCATCTTCCTGTACTTCCCCTCCTTTGTAACAGTTTTCTCTTGCCTCTTTTATATGAGATCATTTACCCTAACCTGTCTCCTCCTTTCCCCTTCTCCCAATAAATTCCTCTCTCACCTCTTAGTTTTTAGATATCATCCTTTCATACTAAATTCATCCCATACCCTCTATCTATACATGAGCATACATATGCCCACACTCACATATATATTTATATATACATACTCCCTCCTATATATACATATATATACACACACACACACGCATTCCCTTCAACTATTCTCATACTTAGAACAGTCTTATAAGTTACAATTATTGTTTTTCCATGTAAGAATGTAAATGGTTCAACTTTGATAAGTTCCTTGTGATTTCTTTTTCCTGTTTATTCTCATGCTTCTCTTGTTTCTTGTATTTGAAAGTCAGATTTTCTGTTTAGCTCTGCCTGAAAAGCCTCTATTTCATTGAATGACCATATTTTACCCTGAAGCATTATACTCAGTTTTGCTGGGTAGATGATTCTTGGCTTTAGTCCTAGCTCCTTTGACTTCTGGAATATCATGTTCCAAGCCCTTCAGTCCTTTAACGTAGAAGCTGCTAGGTCTTGTGTTATCCTGATTGTGTTTCCACAATACTCATATTGTTTCTTCCTGACTGCTTGCAGCATTTTCTCCTTGACCTGGTAACTCTGGAATTTGGCTGTAAAATTTCTAGGAGTTTTTTTTTTTTGGGATCTTTTTCAAGAGGCAGTTGGTAAATTCTGTCAATTTCTATTTTGCCTTCTGGTTCTAGAATATCAGGGAAATTTTGCTTGATAATTTCTTGCAAGATGGTGTCTAGGCTCTTTTTTTGCTCATGGCTTTCAGGTAGTCCAATAATTTTTAAATGATCTCTCCTGGATCTATTTTCCATGTCAGTGGATTTTCCAATGAGATATTTCACATTGCCTTCTATTTTTTCATTTGTTTGGATGATCTGTTTTATAGTATCTTGATTTCTCATAAAGTCATTAGCTTCCAGTTACTTCAGTCTTATTTTAAAGGAGTTATTCTCTTCATTGAGTTTTTGAAAATCCTTTTCCATCTGGCAAATTCAAGTTTTAAAGGCATTCTTCTCCTCACTGACTTTTTGAGACTCTTTTGCCAATTGAGTTAGTCTATTTTTTTAAGGTGTTATTTTCTTCAGTGTATTTTTGGGTCTCCTTTAGCAGGCTGTTGACTTGCTTTTCATGATTTTCTTGCATCATTCTCATTTTTCTTCCCAATTTTTCTTCCACTTCTCTTACTTGATTTTCAAAATCCTTCTTGAGCTCCTCCATGGCCTGTAACCAGTTCATATTTTTCTTGGATGCTTTTGATGTCAGAGTTCTGACTTCTCTGTCTTCCTCCTGCTCCATGCCTTGATCCTTTTTGTCCCCCAAAAAAGAATCTCTGGTTTGATTACATTTCTTGGGCTTGTTCATCTTGCCAGTCAGTTACTTGACTTTTGAGTGATTTGCCACAGTAGAACTCTGCTTCCAGAATGGAGAGAGCTTCGTCCCAGATTGTTGCGGTTTTTATAGCTGCCAGAGTTATTAGTTGGGCTCCCTCTCTACAGACAACACAAGTTCTGGCTCACTGGTCACATACCCCACGACCACCATCCAATACCCGGATCCAGATCCAAGCAGGTTAAAGCAAGAGCAATTACCCTCTGAATGGTTGCTTGGTCCCCCTGAAATCTGCAAGTTAGGAGCTCCTGAGACAGTCAGGCAACAGTGGCTGCATAGCTGCCACACCTCTGTGGCTTCTTGCATTGGGGGCAGGGGCTAGACTGTGCTCCCACAAAGTTCCACACTGACCTTTTACCTTCTTTTTGGCATTTATGGGTTGATAGTTCTGGAAAGTGCCACAGCTGCTGGCGATTGTTTCTCCTGAAGTCTGCTCCAGGCCACTGATGGTTGGGGCCACCCTGGGGCTGAGGAACCAGTGGCTCACGTGGGGCTGTGCTCAGCTTCCAGCCTGGTGGGGATAGATCTTTCCTGTCATTCTTCTGGGCTTCTTTCAGCAGGAGCTTTGTTTCTCTTTGTCTCTTTGTGGTTTCTATAGCTCTAAAGTTTGTTTAGAGTCATTTTTTTACATGTATTAGAAATGATTGGAGGGGAGCCTGCACCAAGTTTTTGTTTCTACTCTGCCATCTTGGCTCCGCCCTGCTGTGTCTTGATGTGTGTAATTACTGCATTGTTAACTATGACTAGGAATATTCTTACATTTATACATAGTTGAATTCTTGAGAAATATAATTTAATTTATGAAGATATATAAATCCATTTCTTTTAATGGTTGATAGCATATGTTTATGTAAAATACATACTTTCTCATTAATTATAATTTAGATACATATTTGACCAAGCTTAGTGTTCCACTCAGCTCTTTTGAATTTTAATATGATATGGTCATTTTATCTCAAGTTTCCTGTCACTTTCACATTCCTAGCTATTTCTTTTTCTTGTTGGTGAGAACTAAGTCTGGCTAAGGGATTGGCTCCCTTGTTTTGATTACCTTCTGAGTAATGTAATTATTAAAATAGGGCATGACAGGAATTTTTCTGATGACTCTTTCTTTAGCAGAATTAGACTTCAGAAAAAAATAATGTCACTGAAGTCTTCTTTAACTGCTTGGTACTAGGCAGGTTTTATAATATGAGTTTGCAAAAGGGTCATTGATAGTCTTCTTTTTCCTAGGGAAATTTTATATGAACATTAAAGTGTGTGTGTGTGTGTGTGTGTGTGTGTGTGTGTGTTAGAAATTAGAGTTTAAAATTTTGATTTATGAATTCATATAAATCTTAACTATAAGCAAATGATGGTAAATAAGATTATATTTCTCAAGCTTGAAATAAAATACTGTTTATGAAGTTAAGATCTGGTAATTTATATAAGCTGAGTTGGGTTTTTTGGTTGTGAAAGAAGGTAAAAAGTCTTCTAATTTTCATATATTTTTGAGACTATAAAGACCTGAAATCTCTACCACTAGCCTTTTTTTATAGTTGCAATTAAATCTGTTTGAAGTTGAGATTTCCATATTACTCCTTCATCCAGTAAAATCTTTTACCACTTTCTAAAGCTTTTATAAACATTTCCATAAATTGAAACACTTAAGCAAATATTTTTCTTTAATTCAGTTGAAAAATAAAACTTAGTTATTTTACATTTACTTTTGAATTGTTAGAGAATAATAATGAATTACTTCAAAATATTTGTTTGTTTTTTTAATTGTTTACTTATGTTGTGAAAAATTATATTCCTGGGGCGGCTAGGTGGTGTGGTGAATAGAGCACCAGCCCTGGAGTCAGGAGGACCTGAGTTCAAATGCAGCCTCAGACACTTACCACTTACTAGCCATGTGACCTTGGACAAGTCACTTAACCCCAGTTGCCCTCCAAAAAGAAAAAAAAAAGAATTATATTCCTTTTATTTCTTATGCATGATATCTGGCACATTTTTTCAAGGTTCTGGGTGAAATTGTTTTAAAATATTTCTCTCCATTATAACTTGTTTAAAAGTCTTCCTTTGTATAAAAAAAAGCGAGCGTAATTTTTAAAATGTACTGTACTCATAGTTAAATTGTACATAAAAATACGTTAGCCTTGGGAACTGATTTTGAGTGGAAGATGTGTGTTTTCTAGAACAGTCTTCATTGAGGAAATGAACATGCCATGGTTATAGGTCCGTTTGTCAGGTATAATTTCATTTTGATAGTGCACTATTAACTCAAATGCTTTATAGGATAAAAAAATAAGATGCTAAAATTAAGGTTCTTTGGGCTTCTTTATTTTAAAAAACAGTACATTATTTTCTAATTTATTTTACTATTGAAATATGTAGCTTTTTTAGTTTATTTGTGTTCATGATTTATTTGCAGGGTTCAGTATGGCAACGACTTGGTGCAGAGGTGACAGCAATAGAGTTCTTAGGTCATGTTGGTGGTATGGGAATTGACATGGAGATTTCTAAAAATTTTCAGCGAATCCTTCAAAAACAGGGATTTAAGTTTAAATTAAATACCAAAGTTACTGGGGCTACCAAGAAACCGGATGGAAAAATTGATGTAGCGTAAGTGTGATGCATTTATTTTTACTTGTGTTATGAAGATTTTTTGTATAGGTCAAACATTCAGGTTTTAAAGACGTTTTAGTGTTAATTTGAACCCTAACTAAAGATTGTTTTATCTCCCAAAAGAACTTTTTACGTTGGTGTTTTACTAGCAAAACAGCATTTTTTTATTTTTAAATTTTGATATGCAATCAAGGCTTTAGATTTTTAAAAAGAGAAAATGAATATAGTTATGGAGATAAATGGTGGAACTATTTATAAAATTTCATTAGGAACTAATAAATTTATAACTTAAGCTGAATCCATAGAAAGTAATTAAAAATAATTTACTTTGGACTATTACACTTAAAACCTCAAAATCTCTAAATGAGTTAAGGTTAGGAATATGTAACTTAGTGGGAGGGAAAGTAAGCCATTTTTTCATATGAGTGCCCAGGAGTTCTTAATAGTATCTGTAGTAGATAACTTTGAGCAGGAATTTCATTTTGGATCATCTCACATTAATTGCTATATGTGGAGAGAAAAACATTGTAGCATAATGTATAAAATAAAATGTTGAATTTGAATTTAGAAGACCTGAATTCAAATTCTGCCCTTACTCAACTGTTCTGAGCCTCAGTGAGCTTTCTGTGACTGAGTTATGAGCAGATTGTAAACTACCCAGAGCTAGTGAAATCATTCTAGTATTGCTTAATTTTCTTACTCTTGGAAAAGTTTTTGTTGTCACAGAACTTAGAAAAGCTAATTTCTGAGCATTTACTAACGTTTTAGTTAATGTCTTTACTTTCGAGTATATTTTGGTTTCTATTTACCAAGACTTTATAACCTTTTTTGCTTAGAGTTGAAGCTGCTTCTGGTGGAAAAGCTGAAGTTCTCACTTGTGACGTACTCTTGGTTTGTGTTGGCCGACGACCCTTCACCAAAGATTTGGGACTGGAAGAACTTGGAATTGAACTGGATCCCAAAGGTAGAATCCCAGTCAATACCAGATTCCAGACTAAAATTCCAAAGTAAGTCTGATAATTGTAACATTTTCAATGAACTTTTTAGATTCTGTTTCAGGTATTCCTATTTTGAAAATGATATTTAGAATATATTAAAAAATTAAAATCATTTATGTGGGGGAATTCAACCATGGTGAATATATGAAACTCTAAAATTCTGGGTTGTGGGTTCATCACATGACTAAAGTTAGATTTTTTTATGAAATTTGGGAATTAGAAACCTAACCTGTTGATTTTTAAAAATTGGTGATTGCTTTTTAGGTTATCTTTTGGGTATTTAGTGCCCAAGATTTCACTGGGCACTGTTTTTCTTGTCATTTTGTGATACAGTATCTTTGCTATTGGAGATGTAATTGCTGGCCCCATGTTAGCTCACAAAGCAGAAGATGAAGGTATTATCTGTGTTGAAGGGATGGCTGGAGGCGCTGTACATATCAACTACAATTGTGTACCTTCAGTGATCTATACACATCCTGAAGTTGCATGGATTGGTAAATCAGAAGAGCAATTGAAAGAAGAGGTAATGAGAATTTAACTTCTGGGCCACGTGTTTAAACTAAACCAAAATCACAATACTATGGCTAGATAGCTGTTGTTTAGAAGTAGCAGCTGTGGTTATCTACCTTATTTATGGGTGTCACCTTTGAGTAATTTTATTAAAATTGTTTAAATTTTGACCTGTAATCATTTTCTCAGCCTTTCAAAAGCTATTACTAGTAGATTTATAATTTACTTATTTCACATTGTATAAAACACTAGATTATCCAGATGTCATTTATATTTATGTTTACCTAGTGAGCACCATAGTGTGGATTCTACACTTTAGAACATAATATGGAGCAGTAGTGGAAGGAACACTGGCCTGGTGGGTGATGTAGAGGGAGTGAAGGGGTAGGAGAGATGCTAGGTGGGAAGGAAGTTCTGCTCTTTATTTGCTGTGTGACCATGATGGGTTGCTTTATCTTTCTGGGCCTCAGTTTTCCATTCTCTAAAATGTTAGGTTAGACAGATGTTTAGTAAGCTTCATTCCAGATCTAATGTTCTGTGATTATATACTTAGTCGCTCTCTCACCCACTGTTTCTACCAATAGTTTGTCCATTTAAACTTAAGGGCTCCTTTCCTTTTAAGTCACTTGTGAATAAATATTCTGTGTAAGCAATAAATTGAACCAGACAGTAGTAGTTCTACGAGATAGAATGAAGTTTTATAATGCTTATACATACATGCATTACTCATTATCTGTTTTTCACAGGGCATTGAGTACAAAATTGGAAAGTTTCCTTTTGCTGCCAATAGCAGAGCTAAGACTAATGCTGACACAGATGGCATGGTGAAGATCCTTGGTCAGAAATCAACAGACAGGATACTGGGAGCACATATTCTAGGATCAGTGAGTATTGTGAAACCAGAGAAATTCCACAACTGTTTGCAAAGCATAGCCTCATTGCAATTTAATTTTTCAGTCAGTTTAGAAACATTTTAAAGTGTCTACCATGTACCGGGCATTGCACTAGGAGTTATAAATAAAATAAAAAAGTAAACACATTCCCTGCTTTCAAGTTTACATTCTGTTGGGGAGATAAGTAATTGTAGGATATATTATTTACATGTATATGTGTTATCATTTTGGGAAATTGAACTAATTGGGAAAGACCTTGAAGAAGTTAGCATTCGGATTGACTATTGAAGGAGAGGTAGAGGTTCCAGAGACAGCAGTGGAAAAGGTAAGAATTTCATGCATAGGTATAGAGGTGGGAGATGGAATATTATAGAGGGACCAAGAGGCCAGTTTGATTCAGCCATAGAGTACATGAAAGGGAGTGATGTGAAATTATCCTAAAAACACAGGCTAGATGCACATTTCCAAAAAAGAGGAATTTGTACAAGGGAACTGCTGAAGTTTGAGCCCGGAAATTTCAGAATTTTGGAGTACAAATTTGGCAGCTGTTAAGAGATGGGGAAAGAGTTTGAATATAGGGAGTACAAATAGACTGTTTCAGTAGAATAGAGAGATTTTGAGAACCTTAACTAGGGAGGAGATGAATATGAGAGAGAACTGCTATTGAAGACAAGATTTGGTAGCTGATTGCATATGGGGCCTGAGGGAGAGTGAAGAATAGAGCATTGCTTTTGGGTTGCACACTTTGAGAACTGGCAGAATGAGTGGTGGTGCTCTTAACAGAACTAGGAAAGTTAGGAGTGGGTATGTATTTACAAGGAAATAGGATGAGCTGCTTTGGACATTTTGACTTTGAGTTGCCCAAGGGACCTACGGCCAGGTGGAACTGTAACCAGCATACAATTGGAAATGTAGGACTGGAGCTCAGAAGAGAGATGAAGGCTTTATATATAGATTAGGGAATCGTCATTTTTGATTACCAGGTGTCTTGACAAAGGTGTGGTGATGATTATACTGATTACTCATTGCAAGTCTTAATGGATATGTCACTGTTTTGCTCAGGTTTTCCCCTCAGTCAACTTGTTTCTGAGCAAGGAAGTTTTTCTAGTATCAGCTTAATCAGCACTTTGAGATCTGGGCAAGTTTTCACTTAAACAGGTGATCATACCCTGAATCATAAAATATTCTCTTTGCTTTATAGTTCATTTTCTATTCATTAAAATTTCCATCGACTTAATTTTTTTTTCTTAGGACTGTAATGGCTTTCTTAAATTGTCTAGTTCTCTGCTTAAATGTACAGAACTTATACAGACCTGTACTTGAAGATCACTTTGGCAGCTTAATGGAGGATAGCCTGGTTTGGGGAGAGGTTTGACACAGGGAAGGGCTATTGCAATAATCTAGATCTGAAGTTGTGAGGATGGTGGCGGTGTCAGAGGAGATGAGGTTGTATGTATATGAGATGTTGGGAAGGTAAAAACGGTGAGACTTGGCAGTGCATTGGCTTCATGGAAGGTTGGGCATGAGAAAGTTGCAAACTTGAGTAAGTTAAGGATGACACTAAGTTATAAACCTGGATGACTGGGAAGATTGTGGTACCTCTAGTACAAATAAGGAAACTGAGAGCAGAGGGTTTGGGGGAAGGATAAGGAATAAGTATTGCAAGGACCATTCGCTGTCCTGTTTACTTTCTTTAGCATTTGCCTAGCTGAGCTAACTAAAATCCAAGATTTTGAAGTTATTCCTTTGAAGATCAGTTTTTATGTGTGGACAGAAATTAGAGAAAATGTATAGACTCTTAAATGGAAAAACTGTTCTGTGGCTTTGAAAAACTAACCAGAGTTGTGGTAAACTACTAGTGAAAGTGAGCAGAGCTTGGGGTAAGCTTGTAAAACAATGGGTAGGCCTTCATTTCCAATTTTTTTGGTTTTGTTTTACATTCCCCTTTTCTTATCTCCCCTGGCCCCTTTGCAAAAAAATGCCAGAATATGCTTCACAGGATCATAGCTTTAAATCTGGAAACCTAAGAGGTCTTTTGGTTCAGCTTGTTCATGATATGGAAACAAATTCAGAGATATGCCCAAAGTCCTGCAGGTAGAATTCAAATCCAACACTCCAGGTGAACACATTCTCTACCTTAGCTTTATTGCTGTATACACCCTAAAGGAATATAAAAGTTTGTATGCACGGTAGACTGGATAGATAGCTGCTCAGGTTCCCTCAAATTCTAATTTATTTGCTTTTAAAAAATTTTTTTGCTTTTTGGGGGGCAGTTGGGGTTAAGTGACTTGCCCAAGGTCACACAGCTAGTTTTTTGAACCTCTCAAATTCTGTAATTCAAAGGGAATCGGGTGTATTTTTTGGCTTTTTGGAGGGTAGGGCAGTTGGAGTTAAGTGACTTGTCCAAGGCCACATAGCTAGCAAGTATTAAGTGTCTGAGGCTGGTTTTGAACTCAGGTCCTCCTGACTCCAGGGCTGGTACTCTATTCACTGTGCCACTTACCTTTCCTGGGAGGCAGTTTTAAGAGAGATGATTCAGTTTAAATAATGCAACTCAATATTTTGTTTGGTTTAAGAAAAGCATATTGACTTTGAACTTTTTGTTCAAAAGTTTTAGCCAGATAATAATAGTTTTTGTAGTACACATTAAGTTCACAAATAAACAGCTCACTATGATTGGGAAGTTGGCATTTTCATGTAATCCCCCCTTAGGTATAAAAGTACTTTTCAAAGTTTATATAAACACTGATTATAGGATGTTCCTATCTTATTTGTAATAGGATTTATTCAACAGAATGGTTTGAAATCACAGGATCTGGGCCTGAATTCCATTTCTGCTACTTCATTCCTATGTGACCTGTCAGCTGCTCTGTGCTTCAGTTTTCTCATCTGTGAAAAGGGGTTGGACTGAATGAACTTCCAGATCTTTGGTTCTTGTGAAATATTAAACACCCACTATATGTTGTGATCACTCTTAGGGATATAAGCTTGTTTAAAATACTATCTCTGCCTTGCCCTCAAGATGCTTAAAATCCAGCTAGACACAGCGGTTCTCAGCCTGGGGGTTATATTCAATTTGTAACAATGAAAATACATCCTTCATATCAGATATTTACATTACAGTTCATAACAGTAACAAAATTACAGTTATGAAGTAGCAATGAAAATAATTTTATGGTTGGGGGTCACCGCAACATGAGTAACTGTATTAAAGGGTTGAGGCATTAGGAGGGTTGAGAAACCACTGAGCTAGAGGATGGATTAGTGCTGAGGCTTGGAAAACTGATAATTCTTTGTGAGCTCAGATGATATTAATAAAAAGATCAGTGGATTTAATAGAGAACACAAAAAGCAAACTGTGCTAATGTACACATACGTGTATGCATATATTTATGTTACTGCCATAGAAGTAGAATTACCACATGGCTTATTACTTTAAAGGGTGCTGGAGAAATGATAAATGAAGCTGCCCTTGCCTTGGAGTATGGAGCATCCTGTGAAGATGTAGCAAGAGTTTGTCATGCCCATCCGGTAACTATTTTCTTTTTTCGGCAACTATTTTCACTGTAGAATTTGTTTCTAGAACTTTTTTTCTGCTACCAAGTTGGCTTACTTAGATATTTTTTTTCTTTACAGACTGTATCAGAAGCTTTCAGGGAAGCAAACTTAGCTGCATCTTTTGGCAAAGCAATCAACTTTTAAAATGAAATGAAATATGCTTTTCTTCTGAAATATCTGAGAGATTTTTGTGGAGGGCTTCTAACATGGAAGGCTCACAGCTCTGAGACTTTTAAGACTGAATTACGTAATGTTTTTGTTCAGACAGCAAGTATTTAATAAACAGGTTTGGATGAAGTCGAATGATCCAGTGGCTATCTATTAAATAAATTTAATAATCATTCATTTTCTGTGCATTGAGTACTGCAGAAGTAAAACTGAAAGGATAGCTGGTACCTGTGAATTTGGTAAGAATACATAAGCTTTCTGTAGCATTACAAGAACTGCTTAAATGTGCTATACTTTACTAGTTTCCACCCCAAAACACTTGTTTCTTCCCAATTCAGTCACGTTGAATGTACTTGAATTGGTGTAGCTGGACTACAGTATGTGAAGTGAATTACAGTTAAAGATAGGTTGATCTAGTGGCTTATACTTGGTTTTCATATTGGAAACAAGCAATTAAAATGAATAAAAAGTTTAAAGATGTTTAAACAAAATAGTGTAAATATAGGAAATAAATATTAATCATTTAATTTTTATTTAACCATTGAATTTTTACAATCCAGAGATAGAAATGTTTGGAGGAAAAATAGAATTTCCAGGATCACATCATTGTAAATGAGTAAGAAGCATTAAGTACATTCAGGTGACACTGCTACAGTCTTAAAATGCCTTTGGGACTTAGAAGCAGTTAACTAATTGAAGACACAAATGAGTTGTAAGCATTCATTTGTTATTCACTAAATAGGTCATAACTATCTCTGGAATGTAATCTTTATAAGGTCTAAGACTTTTCAGTTCAGTCTTGAAAAAGAACAATTTTCAAATCAATGTTTAATGCTAAGGCTCATATCTTCAGTATTTTCTGTGTTTTGGAAAAATGGCAGCCATTCAGATGGCCATTTTAGATATGTGGATATATGTTCTGTGAACAGATCTGAAAGTAGATAATGTATTGGACAAAACCACGACATTAACAAAACTTTGAACTTGCCTGTTCACTTTTCTTATTTAGTTATTTCATTCTCCAGTGTATCCAGGAAATAGGTAAAGTGTTTTTCTAATACAATGTGAATGATTGTTTCTAAAAATGCTATAAAATTATATTTGTTAATGAAAACAGAATGACCATTTTCCTCTTGTAATGGTTACTCTTAAAATTATGCACTGTTATATATTGAGTACTAAAGGAGAAGTAGGATCTGCACCGATGTAACATAAATTACTATAGGATGGTTTGGAAGGCATTTATTAACTTTGGGGTATATTTAGTCAAGAAACCTAGAAATTCTTAAAGGGAAAAATTTTGTAGTGGTGGTTCATTAATTGTTACTAAATGCTATCAGAATGAATACACATGCATATTTTTTAAGGAAATATAAAAATGTTAAGAGATGAGATTATTTACTGTCACTCAAACATATGTACTCAGGGTGGGTCTAACTCTTAAATTTTAGTGGCTTAGCTTGTTTAGTTCAGCAGAGTTGGTACCTCTGGCATTCTCGATTTTATTTGGTGACATGGAAAGGTAAGATGTTGTAATTATTAAGGATTTCCTTCTTTTAGAGATGTACCAAGGTTACTCAACTTTCAGCCCCTTAAACATTGAAACTGTATTTCAGATTGTTGTTTATGACTCTTAACTTCATCAAATCCTATTTGAACCCCAAATTGATACACCCATGGGGGAAAAAGGAGTTGGTTACTTGGCATGATTAGTAAAAAGGAAATCAGAGCTGTCAAACTTGGGTCCCAAACCTGGATTAAAATGATATTGGGAAATGTTTAACAAAATAAATAAAAAATATAACCTAGCTAATGTTAACTTGTTTTCTATGCCAATTTGTGCCTAACGTCTGTTTGAGTTTGACATCACTGATAAAGAGGCCAAGGTCATTCATATAGAAACTGAAGACTGGATTTGAACCCAGGTTCTCTGACTCCACATCCAGTGGTTCTCTTCTGTTGCAATGGGTGGGAAGACTTCCTTTTTCTGACAGGCCTTTCATATCTCAATGCCACTGCCTTCCTTGAGGTGTCTTCTAGTATGAGGAGGTAGTTTTGATCCTTGAGATCCAATGATTAGCCCAGGTATTAGTCATTAATTTTTTTTTAAACTACTTTTTAATCTGCTTTTTATTTTGTCCCATTTAGCAGAATGATCTTTTAGCAAGATCAGTGTGACTTTGCTTTTTGTAGTGCTATTTTCCTTTGAAACTGGAGGTAACAAAATTAAAAAATAAGGAACCACAGTCCCCCTCATTGAAGAGTTCATAGTTGTAGTAAGTATATAAATGAAACTCCAGATTGGTAAAAATAACAAATCTTAACTAGATGCACCTCTATTATACAAAAAGTGCATTTGTACTTTATTTGTAACTTCATTAAAAAACATTTGGTAATTAAAAAAAATTAAATAAGCAAAGGTGGACATTGTTTCATTTTATCATCGTGTTAGCTACATTTTAAAAAATACAATTGATGTAATAATACTTTGGTCTCAGCCATTTCTGTCCCTTTTGGCTTTGCTACAAACAAGTGCTATAAACAGCAACTTTTTGGCTTATATCCTGTAGAAGTGAACGAACTTCTTCTTCTAGTTTCACCAATTCTTGAGCTTTATCTTCTAGATATTTTTGATTGTCTTCATATTTTTGCTCCAGATCTGTAGAGGTGAAAAAACAAATAAGTTTTCTGTAAACAATGAATTTAACAATTTTGTCTAGATATCAATCCTTGAAAGACCTTCAAAAATTTAACTTTGAAATTGAAGAAGGGGGGGGCGGAGCCAAGATGGCAGCTTAGAAGCAGCAAAGGGCCACAGCTCCCACACAAACACCCTAAAAAACTCATAAAATGGGACGCTAAACAGATTTTCAAGCTCCAAAACTCTCCACAAGACTGAAAGCACATCTGTTGCTACAGGCAGCGCAGCAGGCGGGGCTCTTCGCAGCAGTCTGGGACCCACGGCTGAAACCTCGGCCAGCTCAGGCCCTGGGGCATCGGGCGGGGAGCCGCGGCTACAGGAGAGCAGATCGCCTGCACTGGAGGCACAGTTACCACATTTATCAGGCCAGAAGACAAAAAGGCTAAGAGAAAGGTCAGTGGATTTTGCTAACTGGGGAGGAGAAGAGCCAAACTGCTCCCAGGGCGAGGAGGCAGCGGGAGGCGGCTGTACCAGCAGGACTGTC
>CM053597.1:115249530-115279181 GCA_028646575.1 Pseudocheirus occidentalis | reverse complement strand
CAGAGCCAAGGTGTGCCCTCCGGTCAGAAGAACAGAGTTCTGAGGAGGTGTGAGTACCAAGGCTGATATGATTTTGCAGGACGATGAGGTTCTCGGGGGCATGGTGGAGAAGTCAGCAGTCACTATGAATTCAAAGGATACCCTAAACTAAATCAGCATATATATATTTTGGTAGTCAGTGACTTTGGTGCAAAAATAAACATGGAAGAGGACTGTTGAAACTATATTGGACAATATAGTCTTGAATTAAGAACTAAAAGAAGCCCTTGGCTTACAGATGACTCAGAAATCTTACTCCTGTTCATCATGACTACTGTATTCAAAAAGAAAATCCAACTTCACTGAATGTGGCAAGCACCTAATGACATAATTAAAACTGTGATTGTTTTGACAAGAAACAGGTAAAGAGATAGCAGTTCTTGCATAAATAAGCTTTCAGCGTGCAGTCACACTGCAGGTACTGTTTAGAAGAAAAGTCCAAATAAACCTCAAATTAGTAGAAAATACAAAAGTGAAAAGAAGTGAGTGCTTTGACGACAA
Organism: Pseudocheirus occidentalis; assembly: GCA_028646575.1. NCBI lineage: Eukaryota > Metazoa > Chordata > Mammalia > Diprotodontia > Pseudocheiridae > Pseudocheirus > Pseudocheirus occidentalis. Next base: position 115,278,641 of record CM053597.1, on the reverse strand, counting down.
TAGCTCCGTCCCAGCCTGTTGAAATGAGGCGTCACTTATGGAAAACGGACACAATTAAAGATGCCAACTGTGATTTTCATTACTTCTCAGAGAAACTTAATCACAGCCCACAAGACCACCAAAATGAGGCAGAAAGTGTTTTTTAAAAATTCCTTGGCCTCAGACACTTCATCACCTTGCCAGGCAGGGACAGATAGTAGGTAAAACAATATTTGTAGTACCAGTTCATTTACAGAACATTAGCAGGATGGTAGAAGAAGGAAGCTCTTCTCATCAGTGATGATGGGGATGCCACATTGGAATGCTGTCACCTCAATACCCCCCTGTACTCTGTAAAGAAGGGGCACTTGCAGGGTAGCTAGGTGGTACAGTGAAAAGAGGACCAGCCCTGGAGTCAGGAGGACCTGAGTTCAAATCCAGCCTCAGATACTTAACACAAAATTAGCTGTGTGACCTTGGGCAAGTCACTTAACCCCAATTGCCTTGCCCTGCCCTCACCCCTCCAAAAAGGGGAAAAAAAAATTTGTAAAGGAGTACTTGAGAGGATGAAGGCAGGAAGAGCAACTGGAGATGACCAAATAAATCATTATGACCAAGAAATCTGCTAGAAAGAACAGTTTTAAAGGGGCACAGGGATTCATTTTCGATTTAATTCAAAGAAGAAAAGGTTTGAAAAGAATGGGGAAACTCATTTAACCAGTAAATGGAAACACAGAAGACAGTGGCAATCCATGCATTTAGTTGTGATCATGGAGAGAGTGCCAGGCTTTTTGTCAGGAAGTCCCAAGTTCAAATCCTGCCTCGCACCCTTAGTATCTCTGTGACCCTGGGCAAAATCATTTAACTGATTTCAGCTTCAATTTTCTCATCTGCCAAATGGTGATAATAAGAGTATTTCCTTCACAGAGTGGCTGCAAGGATCATATGAGATATATTTTTTTGCTTTTTGGAGGGGGGAGGGCAGGATAATTGGGGTTAAGTGACTTGCCCAAGGTCATACAGCTAAGTGTTAAGTGGCTAAGGCCAAATTTGAACTCAGGTCCTCCTGACTCCAGGGCTGGTGCTCTATTCACTGGACCACCTAGCCACTCCCAAATGCTTCTTTTTTGATAACAGAACTGACTGAGAGGTATAGAGAATATGAAATCCTGCTCTTTTTTTTTTTTCTCAACTCTTTTTTTCTAAAGCTTTTTTTTTTCAAAGTCTTGTAAAACAAAAGGTAACCCTGAACATTATCTCCAGACAAGATATCTTCTCTTCATTGTTGTTCAGTGGTAATCGACTCTTTATGACCCCATTTGGGGTTTTCTTGGCGATGATACTGGAGTGATTTCCTACAGCTCGTTTTAAGATGAGGAAACAGGCAAACAGGGTTAAGTGACTTACCCAGGGTCACACAGCTAGTAAGTGTCTGAGACCTGATTTGAACTCAGGTCTTCCTGAATCCAGGCCCAGTGCTCTATCCACTGTGCCACCTGGTTGCCCCAATGTCTTCTCTGCATGCAATTTTCAATAATCCACTGTACAGGCCAGACAAAAGAAGGTTTTCCCCATGATTGCAAAGTTCTCTAAATGTGTCTCTTCTAAAATGACATTATACCTATTGAGTTGTGCTCTGGGAGTACTTGAAATCCTCTGCAGTAAGTAATGTAGAAGAGATTGGATGGTTATAAACCATCTACACTCCAACCAAAAAAAAATGAGATTTTAAACAGAGAATGTAATTGATTTCAAATCTGACAATGTGGAACATGGTTGAAATCCTTAAAACTATTTGATTTTGTCATAGGTAATTTTGATAGATCTGCTGAAAAAATAGGCTCTAAAATATCTCAGGAACGGTCAAATGTGATATATGTCACTACACTTTCTGCTAGTAACTGGCTGAATATGAACCAAACCGTAATAGTAGATGATATACTTTAAACAAAAGTTATCCGTGGCCCTAAAACATGAACACATTTTTATCAGGGAGTACATTAGCATTTTTTATGCCCAGTTGTGTATACCTTGATGAGATTGCAGAATGTGACCCTGTAGGTCCTCACGTGTGGCCTCGAGGCCACAGGTTCTTCACCCCTGGTTTGTGATTGGTTTTCCCCAGAGTCACACAGGTGACAGGTGACATATGTGACAGAGCTAAGATTTTGAACTGAAATCTTCTGACTCTGGAGGATACAGGAAATGTCCGACTAGTTACTGAACTAATTTCCCTTTTTCTAAAGTTTCCTAAGGCTTCCAGAAGGAAGGGAAAAGACATGAACAAGGTGAGAAAGTGATTAATGGTTCAAGAGAAAAAAAATATACTTATATTGATCAAAAAAAGAAGGAAGGAAATTTGAACTGTTGGGACTTTTTTGTACTCTGTAGGTCTCCAAAATGGCAAACATGGCTTGACCTGAGTGTGGGGGCCTGGAGAATGTTACCAACACATTTCATAATGTATAGATTATTGATTAAACAGCACTAAATAGGCTCTTTAGCTTCTTTTGGCATTCACCACCACCGCTCTTGCACCTTGATTTCTTTTTTTAAAAGGCTAATATAACCTCTGTTGACTCATGTCACAAGGCAAACTTCTTTGTATTGTGATTATGTTTGAATACTTGGAAATAACTAATAAGAAAACTTTTGAGAAATTTGAAAGTATTATATGAAATTAATTTTATTTGGGAATTTTTTGTATATTATGTCTGAGTAATTATGTTTATTTCTGTCAGACTAAGACAGACTGGTTACAACCTCAGGTACCCTGATTTTATTTCCAAGATATTAGATTCTTAGGCCATGCTCTTTAAATATAATGACAGCACACGACTCCCCATGGTTTAGTCATTCTGACACTTCTGCACAGCCATAGTGTCCTCTTCTCTGCTTGCAAGTAGATATTCTGGCTTGGTGTTCTTAACACCATTCTGTAAACATCTCCCGACTCTTCTCTGCAGTGTCTGGCATTGACTCATTTGGCCAAACAAATTATCTGACTACTGATCACCCTAGATGTGTCACGTGTAGGGCAAAACCTGCTTCAATCAAGTTGCCTGATAACACTTTACTGACAAACATTTGTTACTTAATGTAATGGCCTGTAATTTCCATAAGGACAGACACCATATCTTACTGAAACTTTGGCTCTATCTCAGCACTTAGGACAGTGCTCTGCATACAACATGTGCTAATTAAATGTTTGTTGGATTAAATTTGTTGAATAACATAAAAAAAGTAATACTCTAATAAAATAAAAGGAGAAATGAGAGGCAGCATTGTAAGCATGCTAGATTTGAGTCAGGTGACTTCAGTTCAGATTCTTAGCTCCATCATGTATTACCTGTATGACCCTGGGCCCTTTGATAGGGCCACACTTGAGGGCCTAGAGGGCCACAGGTGGCCTCAAGGCCACAGGTTCCCCACTCTGAACCTGTTTCATCATCTGTGAAAATGTGGGAGTTGGACTTAATGACCTCTGAGGTACCTTCTAGTCCTAAATCTCTGAACTGTGAGCTATTTAGTTAAAGATCTTATAATGGAGAACCAATCTCTTCCCTTCCATCACCATTTTGAGGGCCATGGTTATTTCTTACAGTGCTTTCTTCCTATATGGTCATAATCAGTAGCATCTTTGTAGTAAGCCCTTCATAAGACTGCTCAGCATCCACCATCATGATGTCCATTTCTTCCTCTATAACAGTGGTTCTCAACTTTCCTAATGCCACGACCCTTTAATACAGTTCCTCATGTTGTGGTGACCCCCAACCATAAAATTATTTTCACTGCTACTTTATAACTGTAGTTTTGCTGTTATGAATCATAATGTAAATATCTGATATGCAGGATGTATTTAAATTGAACATAACCCACAGGTTGAGAATTGCTGCTCTATAAAATGAAATCGATGATCTGACTTCCTTTCAGCTATAGATCTTTGGTCTGGTGAGAGAGAACTGGTTTGGGCAGGGACAGAGAATAACAGTGACCTATACAAGAGAGGGTCGCTAGTGCAGAAAATAAAACACAAAAAGGAGAGTTCTCCAGGAAGGGAAAAACATGGGACCTCTCTTAGCCAATACTGCTCTGTGGTCCAGGACCCTTTTGTTGGGAGCCTGCTTAATGTCCAGCATTAAGCATGACCAGAGATGTGAATAAATGAAGTGATCAGGCCATGTGGGTCATCCAAGGAAGAACCATGAACTCCGTTTATTGATGCTTAGAACAAAGTTTTTAAAGATCCAAATGACAAAGATTCAAGTATCCTTATCTCAAACATATCCTGGAATATTATTACTCATAGAATAGTCTGCCATACCTGGGAAGTAGCTTGGATAAGACAAGGCTTGTTATCAAGGACCCAGGAAGACATGGGAAAGGTCAGTTGTCTTTTATCAAAATGTATCTTACAGGACAAAGGATGCTCCCTGAGAGCAGGCCACAATCTCAAAGACATCTGCATAGAAACCAGATGCCATCCCTGAGAATCAAGCATTTTGACTTACAATAGTCTTTTAGCATAATATGATAAGGAACATGTCCTTTTTGGTGCCTGAAGTTTGGGGGCAAAGGTTTTAATATCAGGATATCAGACGGAAGTCCTTTCAAGTGCACCCCAGAGTTTCCTTTGAGGGAGCCAGCCTTTGCAAGCCGCATCACCTCAAGAGGAATTAGGATACATAATTAAGGTCTCTTATCTGAGTCCTGGATCAGGCCTATCTGGCTCCCCACACCCTTTAAATGGGCTTGTCCTTGGCTGCAGTTGCCCATTGAAGAACCAGTGGCCTGGTGTTCTGTTTCTCTAAAGTCCCTTTTCCACTCCTCCTTTGGAGGTGGCCAGATAATGCAGGGGAGAGAGAGATCACTGGGCCTAGACTCAGGAAGATTTGAGTGCAAATCTGCCCTCAGACATTTATTAGCTATGTGATGCAAAAGCAAACCAGGTAACTTCTACTTGCCTCAGTTTCCTCAACTGTAAAGTAGGAGGCATAATAACACCCATCTCACAGGGCTGTTATGAGGATCAAATGAAAAGCATTTGCCACAAGGGTTGCCACATAACAGATGCTTTAAAATCTTTCCTCCCTCCCTCTCTCACCCCATCTTTTCCTCTCTCTACCTCTTTCTTTTTTTCTGCCTTCCTTCCCAGACACACTTAAAGAAAAGGCATTCAACTCAGTCCCTCCATATCCAGTCATATTAATCACCACACCCATCGTTTCCTCTTCTCTTTTTCTTTATAATAGTTACTTTTGTAGCATCTATTTAATGCTAATAAGCAAACTCCAAACCTCTCAGTACCCAAAGAAGAACATAAAAGAGGAATGTATATGAAATTCATCCTCAATAGTTTCCACCTAACCCCCTGTCCATCACGTCTAAGTGACCCTTTCTTAGGCAACCCAAGGGCTGTGTTCATATTATACCCACATTTTCCTTTTTTCAAAGTGAACAGATTTAATCCTTTCCCAAATAACCTCACTCTTTTAAAGCGAGCACCCTGCTGTCTATTAACTTACATTTATCCTACCTTTACCCCTTTTATGAACTCCAGAAAGAGAAGAAAATCACTTATGTCAATTATTCTACTTATTGCAGCTCATTTATGGCATTTAGACCCATTGTAGCAAGATTTTCTGTGTAATTTTAGCATCTTTGGGATGGCTGAGTGTAAATCAAACATTCTACTTTAACTGCGTGAATATGTGATTTTCATTGAAAAGATCTCTGGCGTTCATTCCTCTTAAAAAGAGTCCTTGCCCTCCCAAGTGACTTGATTGGAAAGGCATTTCTAGAAATGGGATAAACAAAGAAACAATTCCATGTCTGTAATAGCTTTAACAACACCCTGTCTGTCCCTCATGATATTAAAGTATGAGACTTTTTAGGATAGTCGTTGGGTCACCTCTCAAACTAAGCCCAAGATCAGCTGTTAACATTGTTGAACTGTGACCCAGCCATCTGCAAAACATGACTTTTGCTTTTCAAGTGTGAAGTTCCAGGGAATTCAGCTTCCTCAAGAGGACCCGAGTCTGGCTTCCCTTTGGAATACTTGCCCAGACATATCTTCCCAGCACAGATGGTGCAATAGATCCTTGATGCTGGCAAGTGAGAGTGAGCATGTTTCTCAACAGCATTTCATGGGAGGAACCATTCTTGGCAAGTAAGCCTCGTCTTTAAGTCCCATCACGTTGAACTGGTATTCTCCCACCAGAGATAGAATTACAGATTCTACAGGCTGACGGCGTGGAAACATGAAACAGTGTAAGAAAAAGAGAGCTCTTCTGTGGGAACATTAAAAAATAAAATCAACACGCAGACAAACCCCATAACTCAGGCTAATATACGGTAAAAGGCTGGGAATGGGACTGGATCTGTGATTTCCTTGGTAGGGAATGGTTCCTATACCATTCCCGGATAAGGGAACTTCCTTTGCCAACAAGGCATGTTGGTACCATCTCTGCCACTTAGAATCGGATTGATGCTGACAACATTAAGAAGTACCTTACCCAGAGTCACAGGACCAGCGTGTATCAGAACCCCAGGCTCTCTCATACACTGTCTGCTATCTACTACAGAATAAAGCTCGTTGAATTCATGGGAGCACAGATTTACATCTCTCGTACCCAAGGATGTTAGGTGACTTAGCCTGAGGTTCACACAGCTCTTATATGTCTGAAGTGGCATCCAAATCCAGGTCTTAACGACTCCAGGCCCAGAGCTCCTTCCACTGTGCTACTCTGCCTACTAGACAGATCACGCAAATGTGGAATTTGTCACAATGATCAGGGAGTAAGCAGAAGCTTAACTTTGTGTTATCAAAGGAAGGAAGGAAGGAAACTTTACTGGTCGCATTAATAGTGTAAACAATTTATGGATGTAATAAATTATTTAAATTACTTGAGACCAAATTTCATAGGCACTTTAGAAATCTTGATTCTGTTGCTACTTAAATATATGATATTAGGAAAACCCTTTAGCTTCACCTGTAAAATTAGAATTTGAACTCAGTAATCAGTAAAATCCATCCCAGCTCTAATATTCTATGAGATGTCAGTCTATTTTACATATGTGTCATTTAAATTATAAATCCTATTAAGTCCATAAAGCTGATACCCTAAGCATTTATATGAAACTAGACTGTTAGCCTAGTTTTGGTTCTGTATGTCTAAAAATAATAAAACTGATATTACTGAGGGAGCTACATGGTTCACTGTAAAGAGTGCTGGGCCTGGAGTCAGGAAGATCAGAGGTTATATCCAGCCTCTGAAATTTACTAGGTGTGTGACCCTATGCAAGTCATTTCCTTTATTTACTTTAATCCGCTGGAGCAGGAAATGGCAAACCACTCCAGTATCTTTGCCAAGGAAATCCCACGAACAGTATTGGTGTGCTGTATGTGGTCCACGTGCACAAAAAGTCAGACGTGACTGAACAACAACAAAAAATCAAACTGTATTTCTTTAATATCACACTCTAGAGATTTTTCACTGGTCAATAATGCTGTTCCTCAAACCGAGTCCAAATTCAGGCTCAGACACTTCTTAGCTGTGTGATGATGGACAAATCACTTAACATCCATCAGCTTTAATTTCTTCATCTGTAAAATGGGGGAATAGAGGGGTTGATAATAAAAGCACTTGCCACATAAAATGAGATAATATTTTATAAATCATTTTGTAGACCTTAAAAAGGTGTCACATAAATGCTAGCCCTCATGATTATTACTGTCATCAGTGAGGCTTTATTATAGGCAGAAATGAGGAAAGCAACAGAGTACAGGGGATAACGTTGTAACTGGAGTTAGATCCTATCACGTTAGATGCTTGTAAAGCGCTTATCACAGAGTCCCCATGTAGTAGGTATCTGATAAATACTGGTTCCCTTCCCTCTCCTCTCTGTCTTGGACAAAGTATTAACCCTTTCTGAACCTCATTTTCTTCATCTGTAAGATGGGGGTCATTGTATAAAGCTCAAAGGAGATAATGACCATTGACCATAAAGATCCGGAGCTAGAATGGATCTTTGAGGCCATCTAGTTTAGTCCGTCCATACCCATTGTACAGATAAGGAAATTGAGACCCATATACAGTTCATGTCAGAGATGGGTGTTGAACCCCAGCCAGTCCTCTTTGAGGCAGTACAGTGCAGTCTGCTAGTAATGTATGTAAAACAGTTTGCAAATTTTAAAGTACTATGTAAAGATTAGCTGTTGTTTCATCATCATCATCATCATTATTAGAGATTATTTCACTCTTTATATGTTACTGTAAAAGTAAGGAAATGGGCCTTTTACCTCCCCACTCCTCCAGGGACCCATATGCCATTTTCATTATTCAGGTGTTTTTAATCAAATGCCAAGACCTTCGCACATTTCATTGCCTTTTCAATTTTCATATTTAAAAAAAATTCTATATAAGTATTGTCACACTTGAGAGGATGATTTCTTTCCAGCTGCCAGGGTGATGTATTGGGTCGTTCTCTCCAAGATGGGTTTCCTTTGTCAAGGGGAATCCAGCATCCTGGGCTCCTGCTTAATCACCGAAAGACTATCTGTACCATGGCTGAATTCTGTCATCCTCCTCCCTTAGCGAAGCATGACCAGGGTTCTCCCTATCTTCTCAAATAATTCACTGTTTCTTCCACTCATTTGCTTGACTTGTCCAAGAGAAAAAGGCTGGGTTTTTTTTTTCTTTCAACCAAATTGAGTAACCTTTGTATTTGTCTCATTATCTGCTGTGAACTGTGTAGTCAAGTTTGAAATCTGTTCCTTGATCTACACTGGGAATGTCGACTCCCCAAAACATACACACACACACACACACACACACACACAGTGCTTGCCTTTTTTTTTTTTGAGAGAAGAAAACTAACAGGGAAAATTAACCTTAAATAACTGATACGTGGGAGGAAAAGAGCTTAAAATCTGTCAGTTTACAAGAAGTAGTTTTCATAGGTAATGTTATCCACCAAGATAGAGGTCTAGTCATGTACCTCATTCTTCAGCAGAAGACAGCACTTTTCCAGGTTACACTTTGTATTCATAGGTACTTGCTAGGGATACAGTAGGATAAGCAAGCAAACACGGTGGCCTTGTCTCCTATAGGATAAGGCAAAAAAAAAAAAAAGCCCCTTTTTACTTGTGTTGAACTGACCTTTGACATGGATGCGGATCTTGATAAGGCAAACATGTTAAAAAGAGAAGTATTGATGCAAGATTGTTGTCACCTGAACTCGGCTGTGCTTGGTAGAGAGACAGCACTGTAGTTCAGCAACCGGTAACATTGTCCATGGAATGTATAGAAGGACCTTTGACTCGCTCCGAATAATCTGATTCTTTGTAAAACAGCAACAATACTTGTTAAATTAGATGGCCCCTAATGTCTCTTCTGTCTTTTAAGTCTGTAGCTGTTCAGTGCCAAGGTTGGTTGCAAATTTAGGCACAAATCAGGAAATGTAACCTTATCATGAACCAGTAAATCGAATACTCAAAAATCCAGCTATTTCACTTGTCTCCTTTTTTCCTATTAAATTAATCAGTAATTGCTTGTCTAGGGTCATAGGATCATAGATATAGGGCTGGGGTGGAAAGGGGAGGGATTTAGAGGTCATGTAATCCAGCCCCTTCATTTTATAGTAAAGGAAACAGAGCCAGAGAAGTCTTGCCTAAGATCACACTGGTATTATGAATTGCCAGGGCTGAAATGCATACTCTACTCCTCCATCTCCTGCCCTATTTCTATTATACCATTCTTAGCAGCACGTATGGAGATGGGCACAAGGAGGGGCTTGTTCTTTGTTTTTACCAAGATAATGGTTAGGGCCTAAAGAGGAACATTTTGTGGAATATGGTTGAAATGCTCTGAGATCCTTTTGATCCAAATCCTCTGGATGTGTCCATAGGACATATCTTTTGCAGAATCTTGCATGGTATCCTCGGTTGTTGGCCAGGATTTAAATGGAACCTACTCAGTTTACTCAGCTTCTCTGGAGGAAAAGGTGAATTCAAGCTGGCTGTTCCACTCCCTAGAATTTCCTTTCTGCTTAGCTCTCCTAGAGCTGCTTGGATATTTTTCTCTTAGGCTTAACATTTTCCAACAGCAAAGCATGCTGGGAGAATTCCATCTAGATTATTAGGTTGGCATTTCTAGTTGGCTTGTAATGCTATAGGTAACCCTTCAACTAAGCATTCCGTAAATCTAGTAAAGTAACATAGCTGTTCAGAGTCATTTGCTGTGTCAAGATCTCCCTTCTGAATTAATAATAATAACAGCAAATAGCTAACATTTACATAGAGCTTATTGTGTGCCAGGTACTGTGCTGAGCCCTTTATAATTATTTTCTCATTTGAACCTCACAAACAACCCTAAGAAGTAGATACTATCACACCTCCATTTTACAGGAGAAGAAATTGAGACAAAGAGAAGTTAAGTGACTTGTCCAGAGTCACATAGCTAGTTAAAAGAGTCTGAGGCCAGATGTGGACCCTGATGCCAGGTCGGATGGCCCTGTGCCAGCTAGTTACCCTAACTGAAGTACTTTAATTTTATGTTTTATGACCTCAGTCCCATTGTTTAAAAAAAAAAAACTCAAAAAACATTTTGCAACTATAAGTGTCCAGCAATTTGAGGGCCACTTAAATTGACAGTACAGGTGTTCAGCTCTCAGTTGTTAATTAAAGGATAAGAAGGATGGGTGAGAAGTTATATTGAGCATTGATCAAGACATGGCTTCAGACTTCCCTGATTATGTTTTACTTTGAGAGGATCAAAGGGAAGAGAGGTGTGATGTCTCTTGACATGTCTGTCTAGATAGGATTCATTTCCCCAAACCAATTTAACCCATTTCCTCTTAGGGCCCTACTCCTAGCCCATCCTTCAGAAGAAAAGTAAAAATAAGATCAGACGTCTTTACATAAGGAGGACTCAGGCTTCCTCTGTTGAAATTTATGAATGATTTGCCTAAGGAAAATTTATGAATAATTGTTGACAGATTTGATGAGTAGAAAGCTTTCATCTGGGCAGCAAAGCCATCCTGTTAAATCATCCTTAAAGGAAATGGGTATGCTTGCTAGGCTCGGTCACCTGCCGTTTATTCTTAATGACCATCCTTTTAACTAAATGATTTCCCTTAGACTTTTTGTCTCTGCCTTTTAGTTTTCTTCGTAAAGAATGACTGGTGTATAGGGGGATAGAGGGATCATTCTTCTGAGGATTGTTCTTTTCAATAAGAGGGATCAAATTGCAAAATAGTAGAAAAGACGTGCTGAAAAAAATCAGAGGCAAAAAAAGGAAGGGGAGGTACATTTTCCTCTTTTGCAAAAGGCTATCAGAGTTATCTGAAGACATCTTACTGGCCAATGGACTGTTCAGGAGAATCTAGAAAAAAAATTTAATTTGGCTTCAGAAATCAGAGTAGTGCTTTCAAGATATAGCTCTTTTTGTCCCCCAGTCATTGTTCAGTTGTGTCTAACTCTCTGTGACCCCGTTTGGGGTTTTCTTGGCAAAGATCCTGGAGAGGTTTGCCATATAGGTGAACAGAGGTTAAGTGACTTGCCCAGGGTCACATAGCTAGGAAGTGTCAGAGGCCAGATTTGAACACTCTATTCATGGAGCCACCTACATGCCCCATTATACAATGGCATACATTGTTATGAAACAACTGGAACTGAAGCCAGGGATACCTGTTTTCAAGTGTAATCTCAGATACTTACTAGCTTTGTGACCCTGGGAAAGCCACTTAAATTCATTTTCCTAAGTTTTCTCATCCATTAAATGGGCTGGAGAAGGGAATGGCAAACCTCTCCACTGTCTCTGCCAAGAAAACCCCAAATGGAGTCATGAGGAGTTGGATATGCCTGGAAAATGACCGAACTAATGATAATTGTAATAACAGCATTGTTAATACTTTCAGATTTTGCAAAGTACTTTATAAATATTATCTCATCCTCACAAAAGCCCTACGAGGTAGGTGCTACTATTATTCCCATTTTCCAGATGAGGACACTGAAGGACAACATGCAAAAGGAAACCAAAAAGGAGGAGGCAAGTAGGAAGATACTCAACACAGGGCATGGTGAAGAAGGCCCAGAGCAGGGCAGCCAGATGAGACATGGGGTGTCTGAGCTGGGCTCCCCCCTTACGAGGAGGGTTTGAAGCTCATGGCTGCACCCTGGGATCACAGGGCCAGAAGTAGAGGACCAAGGCTGATGGGATCTGGCAGAAGGATGAGCTTTCCCCAACAGTGAACATGGCAGAGAAGTCCCAGTAACTGAAGTTCTAGTAACAAGGCGTAAGGACTGGAGAAATCCAGATATTTGGTGACGGAATGGATCTAACTGTCCTGTAAATTTCTTGAGCAGAGAACAAATGGTTTTATATAACTTTCTTTTACTAGGACAGTTGGGGAGAAAGGCAAGTCTTTTCAGTTTTCAATATTCAGATAGGTTCCTTCATCCCAGTGCCAGTATCAGCCTCATCATCAATGCCCTACAAGCACGCTACAGTGGAAGGAAGACCAGATTTGAAGTCAGAAGGCTTCAGATCTTGGTGCTGCCACCTTACTCCCAGTGTAGCACTGAGCAAGTGACTTAATACCTTTGGGTATCACTTTCCTCATCTGTAAAATGAGTAGGTTGGACTTGGTGGCCTTCTTAGGTCTTAGGTCTGTCCCCCTGTCTCTAAATCTCTATGATTCTCTGATTGTGGAACACACTTAATAAGTCCCTGGGCAGTGGATTTAACTTTATCTTATGTCTCTAAAAAGTTGTGCCAATTAACTTTTAGTGTTTAAATTATTCCAGGAATCCTTTATTTATTGTTCATTGTTCTTCATCTTGTCCTGCATCCAGCTTGTGCCCTTTAAAGACCCTTCTTTCCTGTGGTGCTTTCCATTCTTGTATAGACCTAATTGTTGATACCTTTTTTCCCCTTTCTAGCTTGTGACTGTGACCCCAGAGGAATTGAGACAAGTCAGTGTGACCAGTCCACAGGCCAGTGTGTTTGCATTGAGGGTGTGGAGGGGGCACGCTGTGACAAGTGCACCCGCGGGTATTCGGGCGTCTTCCCTGATTGCACTCCCTGCCACCAGTGCTTTGCATTGTGGGATGTCATCATCTCCGAGCTGACCAACAGGACCCATAAATTCCTGGAAAAAGCAAAGGCTTTGAAGATCAGTGGTGTGATTGGGCCTTACCGAGAGACTGTTGATTCTGTGGAAAGGAAAGTCAATGAGATAAAAAGCATCCTTGCCCAAAGCCCAGCTGCAGAGCCCTTGAAGAACATTGGAAACCTCTTTGAGGAGACAGAGTGAGTAGCTTATGAGTGGTGGGAAGAGTTCATGCTATTCAGTCTTAAACAAAGACCAAAAACTTGCCAGGGAGCTCTTTACCTTTTTTTCTTTTTTAAGAACCATTTTTTTTTTTGGAGGGGGCAGGGTAGAGCAATTTAGGTTAAGTGACTTGCCCAAAGTTACACGGCTAGTTTTTGTGTTAAGTGTCTGAAGCTGGATTTGAACTCGGGTCCTCTTGACTCCAGGGCCAGTGCTCTACTCACTGTGCCACCTAGCCACCCCAAGAACCACATTTTTAATAGATGCCACTCTGTTAAATACGTACTGTCTCCAAAGTATAGGAGGAAGAAGTTTTTTTAAATGGTCAGACCTAATAGAAGACAATGAAATCATGGGAATAGGATAAAGTATATATTATCCCCATCATATCTGCCAACCCAAGATATTTTCAGTGAGCCTGCAGATGAGATGACAGCCTAAAATTTTCATTTAAATATTTAGATATTTATTTTAAAACCTACCATTTGTTCACCTGTTCAAAAGTCCACTGGCCATTAAATATAAAGGAGGAGGATGAGCACCTTCTCCTAGGGCCATTTCTATCTATACTCCCAAACAATCATAAAGATTGAAATGGTCAGAATAATTCATCAGTCAGTGAACAAGCATGTATTAAGTACTTACTACATGCCAGATAATGCACAGCTTTTAAAATTTTTGAAGTGCTTTACATGGATCTCGTTTGAGCATCACAATGAACCAATTTCCTTATCTGTAAAATAAGTAGTTTGGACTCAGGGGCCTTCTTAGGTCCCTCCCATCTCTAAATCTTTAGGAGTCTCTGATTATAGAAGAATGTACTTATAAATTTTTAAAAACCAAATACCCAAGACCCTTGGGTAAAGATTCAACTTTATCTCATGTCTCTAAAAAGTTGTGCCAATTAACTTTTGGTGTCTAGATTATTACAGGTTAAATATTCTCATTATCTCCATTTTCTTTATGAAGAAACTGAGATTCCCAGAGTTTGTGAGTGCCCAAGATCACATAGTTAGCGTCCGAGGCGGTGCTCTTGGCCTCAGGTCCTGTGTTCCATCTGTCATACCAATCTGCCTCTTATGTGATCAGCCTATGCGTACTGGCCAAGAGGTACAAAGATAGTTCAATGAAAATGACATCTTCTCCTACTCATATGGCCCCAAAAAGTCTTTACTCTCGACCCATAGGCAAAGGACAGTTGGTAGAACTGTATAAAGTTGGGGCTTCATTATAAAATTCATCCCACAAAGAAAGTAAAACTGACTTATAACCAAGTCGTTTTGACCACATATAATATGGTGGAGCCATATTATACCTCGTTCTTCACTGTAGTAGTGTTAAGGCCCAAATATTTGTATTACTGGTTTATTATTATTTCATTTCACTTTCTTTCTTGGGTTCTTTGTGACCGGGCCATTTTCATGACTTAGTGAATGAGTGTCCCAAAGAAAGAGTGCTTTGCTAATTCAGTTACAACAAATGGCTGTACAAAAAAAATTCATAGATGACATGCGCTTTCTTCAGCCTCTGGGTATTTGTCTCTCTGATCATACTGAATATTTTTATAGACACAAAGATGAGAGAAAAGTTAAACTGAGTTATGTTGAGTATTGGCAGTGATGTTTTTCTTGCCATTAATTAGAAATTACTTTTCACTTCTCCATAAACATTTCAACTATTGTCCCAGGAAAATTTCTCCTGAAGTCCTCTACCAATAACTATAAAAACACTAAAAAACAAAAAAAAAATCCTTGAGCAAGGAGAAAATTGGGAGAAAATATGATGATAAATGTGTGATACATCTTTCCTTTTCCATTTGGAGTTAAAATATCTAAAATAAGAATGAAATTAAAATACATTGGCCAATTCACTATTAATAGGTCAGTCTTCAGAAGCATTCCATAGTAGAATCTTTACTCTGGGAATGTGATTTCTAGTCATTATGACAAAATAACACCTCAGCAAAACCAAGTTGGATTCCTGGGGAGTATATTATAAGGGGATCTTACAATGCCAGGATCTCCAAGAAACTAGATGTGGATTTCTGCTTCTGAGTTGGACAAAATGATCTCCAACGCTCCTTCCAACTCTGATATGCTTTGATTCTATAATATTTCATTCATCTTTATGTAATGTCCATAAAAGAAGAAGGGAGTAATTGGAATATTTGTGCCTTGGCATAAAGTGAGCAAATGACTTGTTAAAATATAACATGCCAGAGACCCAGGAGTGGAGCAGTGATCTCTGAATTAACGGCCAGTCGAGAATTCTGTCCATGGAACCAGATTATTAATCAAGGGAATCATCAGGCATTCTGTGTAAATTCTTAATGCATTTAATAGAGAAATTTATTTGATTGTGGCTCCTAAAGTGGCTTTACATTTTAGAACATAATGGTGACAAGTTTGAAAAGCAGTATTCCCATTACCAGCCCATGAACTCAGAGATTCTTCAGTGATTTCTAATTTTCCTTTGGGGAAAAAAATGAAATCTGTTGTTCTTTGAGAGGATGCCAGGAGGTCTGTTACAAGACTGCATTTTTCTTACAGCTATAATTCTACATGCTGTATTTGCCTAACTAGTTATATTCTGATCTTCTCACAGAAAAAAAAAATTGCACTGATGTGCTTCAATGCTAGACTGCCGAAGATGTATCTTTTGGGCACTAAGGCTAATTTTTCATTTAAAAATAATTACTGCAAAGACTTGTAAAGCCCCCAAAGGAATATATAAGCAGGCTCTTTGGTAAAGGTGGCTTGCTGAATATACATACATACATGTACACAGATAGCTACATACCTGTCCTAAGCCTGGCCATTCCATTTCAAATTAAAATAGCATGATTGTCTGGTTGGGTTTTTTTTTAAGGAAGTATGTTGGTATTGCAATCTTTTCATCTTTTTTGCCATACATATCTCAATTTCTGAGAACACTATGTTCTTTTCTATGTAAACTCTTAAAGTATTCTTCTCTGAAAGGGCTATTTGTTTGGGAAAGAACAAAGGAAGTTATATAGGGCCCTGTTGGAAGGGAGGGGGGAAAGGCTAGTTTTACTGGCACTTACTGGTCTCCTGGAGGTGGGATGTGTGGCTTCCTCTTCACACACTCCATCTTGAAAGCACTGTTGGCAGAAAGGAGATCTCTGGGAGCTCTGAGAAGAGTTTTTTGGGGTGGGGGTAAGATTCAACAATGGAGCCTATTATGTCCCTTGTGTTTGTAGGAAAAAAAAAAAGGCATTTGTAATTATGTGGGATGTGAAACAAATTATGTATGGTATTGGGTATTCCACACTCTGACCTAAGCTGTTGCTATGGTTTGAGAGTATGACCAGTAGTATTTTGGAATTTGTCTTAAATAGTTAATCTTCTACAAGGCAACCTGGTGGATCTTTTTGTTTTGTTTTTTTTTCTTCAAAGAAATGGCATTTTTTTTTTCTTGGAAGAAAATAAAACCATAATAATCTCTATATGATACCAAGGCAGGGTGGAATAGGGAGAGTCAGCCTCAGAATCTGGAGTGACAGAACAATACATTTAGAGCTAGAAGGGAACTTGGACACCATCAAATCCAACTTTCATTTTACAGATGAAGAAACTGAGGAATAGAGAGGCTAAGTGACTGACCTAAGGTCACGCCAATAGTAAGCATCAGATATAGGATTTTAACTGAGTTCTAACTCCCAAGTCTAGCTCTCAACCAACTGTGCCATCTAGCTTCCTGACTTTAAACCCCATTTCTAACCAGCACTGGTTGTAAGATTCAAGGCAAGTTCGTTAACCCATTAGTGCCCACAGGCAATTCTCTAAAATTATCAATAACAGGACAAGTTTGATCTTTATGTGTAAAGGAAGCTTCCTGGCCAGGAATTCCTTGCATCGGAGGTGCCAAACACACCATCCATAACACTCACAAAGAGGGCTCAAACCAGATTAAAATATAATTGGAAAACATTTAACAAAATAAATAAATGATAAAATATAGATATAATTAGTATGTGGTTTTCTAAGTCAGTATGTGGCCTGTGGGAATGCCCATGCATTGTTTAGTGGTCCTTGTTTCTATTTGATTTTGACATCATTGCTTTAGATAAATGAAATTGCAGACCTAGTCCAAAAGCTAAGACAGAGAATATCAAACTGGTATTTAGAGCAAGGTGACATTGTTTGCTGAGTTGGTTTGAATCCCTATTAAGTTGAAAGAGCTTCACTACTAGGAAACAGTAAAATAACCATCAGAGTTTTGGCAGAGCCATGATTACTCATCAGCGTGTATGGACGCCCCCCCCCCCTTCCCAATGCAGACCACAGGGCCCTGCTCATCATGTATCATGCATGACTCTTGGCCCTGTTTTCTCATAAAGCCTCCACAGAGAGAATCTGCCACAAAAAGAAATCAAATTGTGTTTATTTGGCTTGAGCAGATTTACCCTTCTGTCCACAGGAAGCTAACCAAAGATGTTACAGAAAAAATGTCTGAGGTTGAAGCAAAGTTATCTGACACGGCCTCACAAAGTAATAGCACAGTCAGAGACTTGGATTCCCTGCAGATGGACGCACAGAGCTTGGAAAAAACAGTGAAAGAACTTGCTGAACAACTGGAGTTTATTAAAAACTCAGATATTCGGGGTAAGCTTATGGTTTGGGGAGGGGGGAGGTTCAGAGAATTGTTGGAAAGAATAATCCAGCTCAGAGAATTTGTTTAAATACCAAACTAATCTTTCCTTTTAGTGACTCACCTCCCCGCCCCCCACCATAAAGAGCTTTCTGTTTTCTTAACTCTTCTCATCAAGTTTATGGTTTAGATGAGGATGACAAATTCCATAAGCCAAATGTGGGAATTGGGGCCCAGCAAGTCTAAATGATTTCTCAAAGGTCCCACAAAGACTAAGTGGTGGCATAACTTTTCTATAGTAAAACTTGCATTTCCTGTTTTTCTGGTTAGTGGTTTTAGCTCATCCCTTACCCCGCTAGCTTTTCTTGGGTAGGCATCCAAAGCCACCCCTTTGGAATTAAGTTGATACTTCTACAAATCACTTTAAATTTAAGATGTTGCTTAGTCAGGGATTTTTTTTTTTCCGGATCCTTACCTTATTGACTTTTTAGGCCACTTAGAGGAGCCAAAAACAGCAAAAGAAATCCCAGACTATGTTATATCACATTACCCGTCACTGTTGAGTACACAATCAGCCTCTACAAATGTTGACTTTGGCCCTGTCTACCCGACAGCAGAACATCTGGATGAAAAGTGAAACATTAAGTCAACCACCCGGATGTTTTATCTACACGATGCCAGCTCTCCAGATGTTTCCAAATATTCAGTGTCTGGCATCATATAATAAAACTATTCCAGATAACAGATTTAATTTTTCACTTTTCATTCAAATGTTCATCATCATGTGAACTCAGCTTGAGCATTGTTTGGGGGTAGGACTAGAATGGGATGAAAGGCGAAATGTGCATTTGGGAAAAAGGAATTCCATGGTCCTGTTTGTGCCTTCGGATTTTTTTCTCTTCTTTTTTCAAACAGAATTTCATTTCTTTATAGGAAGTGTAGGGCAGAACAGTACAGAAATTATCTATTTGTTAGTAGAAGGTAGAAATTGGTATTAACTTGTAGTATTTTCATCTAATCTTGTAGGAGCCTTGGACAGTATTACCAAATACTTTCAGATGTCTCTTGAGGCGGAGGAAAGAGTGAATGCTTCCACCACAGATCTCAATAGCACTGTAGAACAGTCAGCCCTTACTCGAGACAAAGTTGAAGACTTAATGATGGAAAGAGAGGCCCAGTTCAGGGAAAAACAGGAGGAGCAATCACGCCTTCTAGATGAGCTGGCAGGCAAATTACAGAGTTTGGATCTTTCTGCTACAGCTGAACAGGTAAGCTTTGGCAGTTTGGATTTTGTGGCTGTGATACTTAAAGAGGAAAAATTCTTATCAAGTTCACAGGCAAGTGCCTCCTTTGTATCAATGCATTTTATTAGGTACTGTAGATAAGAAGATGCAGTGAAGCTAGATTCAATATGGCAGCTTTTCTGGATGAGTTACAGAGGCCTTGAATAAATTAGCAACTTCATCTTTATAGCAACCACTGGGTAAACAGAGTAAAATTTCCCTCTGTACTGTACTTTCCCACACCCCCCTATAGCATGGGGTGCTTAAGTGCCTTGACCATGGTCCTCTGTGTCCATAATAACAGCAGATAAAGGAACAGGGATTCTTACTTTTAGCCTCCTTTTTCTGATAAAGTAGCTCAAATCACCCTCATGTTTTTTCTTTGGGGCATAATCCCCATCCCCTTATTCTTATCGACTAATGACTGATTTTGGATTTAGATTGGATCCATTTTATTTATGAGCTTTTTCCATAGATATTGTCCACCAAATAAAAAGTACAAGCCATCAGAAGGAAGTCCTATCATTGCCAAAGGTGGTCCCTAAGAGAACTATAAAGGGATCTTTTCCCCCAGTGGGTTATTAACATATTCTTTTTAAGCAATAATTCTTACCTGGGTGACCATCTCATTTTAAATCTAAGAGCAGCCTGGAAAACTAGGACATTCTCAGAACCTAAAAAATATTATGTTGTCTGAGGGCAGCTGAGAAATCAGACTCTTGAAAATCAGGCAGCAGGCCTAAGAGCCCATACTAACCTTACTTTAGCTTAATAGCACAAGGCACTGGAAGGAAAATGGGGCTAAATAACAAAATAACGTTTTGCCTTGGGTAGACACAGAAGTTCAGATGAGATAGAAAATGAAATCCTCAAAAGACACATCCCTTTATTAAGTGCCTGTTTTGTGACAGCTGAGCTAAAGATTAAAAATGAAACAAGCAGTTTACATTGTTGGAAGATGCAAATGAGCATGTATAGGTATACTTTAAAAAGTTATTGAATTTTGATGAGGAAGACATTAGCATCTGCGAAGTAAGAAGAGGCTTCCTGTGGAAGGTGGTGTTGGAGCCAAGTTCTGAAGGAAGCTGGGGATTGTAAGAGACGGCAGAGGTAAAGAAGGAATTTGTGTAAGAAACAGCAAGGATGCCTGTTGAGCTAGACCATGGAGTATATAAAGGAGGGTGATGCAAGATCATCATGGAAAGGTCAGCTGGAAGCATACAGATTGTAAAGACTATTCAAGGCCAAGCTGAGGAGTTTGTGTCGGATCCTAGAGGTAATTAATAGAGAACCACTGATCAGAGGATGACGTGGTCAGACCCATGCTTTAGGAAGATTACTCTGGTAGCTGTGAGGAAGAGGAATGAGAGTTGGGGGGAGGGGGAATTTAGAGGGTTATTACAGTAATCCAGCTTCAACTACAGTAATCTCTTAGGAATAGAGAGAACAGGACTGATGTGAAAAAATATGAAAGTGGATAGACTGCTAGATCTGGAGTCAGGAAAACTTGGGTTCAAATTCCACCACACTCACTTACCATCTGAGTGACTTTGAGGTCCTTTCTGGACCTCAATTTGCTTATATGAAAAATGGGGTGTACTGGCTGACCTCTGAGATACATCCCTTCCAATTCCAGCCCTATGATCCTATGACGTTCCTACAGCTTTTCATCTATGATTTTGTGATCCAGAAGAGAGGTAATGCATGGGTGATTCCTACATTGAGAATATGGATGTCTGGAATGATAATGCCCTAGACAGAGAGAGGGAAGTTAATAAAAAGGATGAGTTTGGGGGGAAAGGTAATGAGTTCTTCTGGGCATGTTGGAGTACAGTACATCTAGTATGTGCAAAGCATGGTGCTAGGCACTGAGGATGCAAAGATGAAAAGGAAATCTCTCATTCTGATTTTTTTCCCCAAAGATTTAGATATTAGTGCAACATCCAAGTGAATTAGACATCCTCATTTCATAGACAGCAAAGCTAAGACCCAGAATATTTCTGTGAGATTCATTGAATCCAAATAGACTTGGTTAAGTTGTTCTATATTGTAACTGAATATCAGATCCCTGTTTCTACCATCTTTGTTGACATTTCAGTATTCACTTCCCGCTTCACTGGATTATATTAAGGACAGGGGCTAGACCTGTAACTTAACCTGTACAACCAATTCCCAGGTGGAAACCCCTTCTACCAACATAGATGGATACCTTCTTTGCGAGATAGAGTCTTAGAGGGTTGACTAGAGTATTAAGAGGTGAAATGTACCTAGGTTCACAGCTGGTCTGTGTCAGAGGCAGCGTCTTTCTGACTTTGAGACTGGCTCTCCACTGACTGTGCTGTGGTGCATATATGTTAAAAATAAAAACATTCTGCTGACTGCAATAAGGAAAGGCTACAAAACCTTTGGGGAATTTTATTTTGACATGTATCATAAGGGGTCTCTGGCATTTCTTGATACCTTTCCAGTCTAAAAAGTGGCAATAGAGACACCAGTGAGTGTTTTATCTCCCCTTGTGGAGTGTAACATTCCCCACTTAGAAATCTGGATTCCTAGGGCCTCTCATGGAACTTGGGAATATATGTTCCTCTTGGTTTTCCAGGTACACCCTGTCCTTTATCTCTGCACATATTTAGCTGGAGCAGAGCTGTTCTGGTTTTTTTTTTCCCCCCTTACGCTTGTCTCACAGGATCTCTTGAAACAAAACAGACCTTCTGGGTGAGCTCTTCAGCTGTCAAGCTGTTTTCCAATAAAGTATCCCCGGTGCCCTTTGCTCCTGAATAAAGCTAATGTTTTGTGTAGTGTCCAGGATTGCACTATTCAAGCATTTCGTGTGAAATAAACCAAGTGCATTTTAAGGCCACTGGTTGACCTTGAATGTGAGAAATGAAGTATGTTTAGAAATTTCTCAAATTTAAAAGATTGGAATGAAGAAAGAATAGTTCAAAGGAGAAAGAGTTCTGCAAACTTTTTTTTTGAGGGAAACTGAATCTTCCTTTACCTGTTTTCTATCATCTTTTTGGTGTTTCTCATCTATCATCACTTTCTCTTTTCCTACTGCTTATCCCTTCTACTCCCAATCCTCAAAAGAATGAGCCCATAGTATCTTTCAGAATCACGCTTATATTAATAAAGTGGCTTAAGAAAGGCAATAGCAGTGGAATCGTGCTTTCTCAGTACATTCATTCCAGGGCATCCTTACCATTGCTGAAGAGGAATGGAGTTAAGGTGAGTTTCATGTTCACTGCCCCTGAAGGCAGCTGATGCTGGGCAGCTGGGGTGAGGGTGGGGTTAGGAATGAAACCAGCCCTTTGAAAATAACATATTTGACCATGTAGTGTAGTGGAAAGAGAATCCTGTCATGGACAGTGGGCAATTTGTCTTGGTCTTAGTTTCCTCATCTGCAAAATGAGAGGTTGGACCAAATGACTTCTCTGTTCTCTTCCTTCTCTTCCACCTCTGAATCTGAGACTAGATCACCTACAAGCTGTCGCTGATGTTATCCGCCACAACCTCCCCAACCCAACCCTGCCCCCTCTAGATGGCTGTGCCCACACTTACCCCAGAATGACTTTTCCCATGTCCCTTCCCCTAATCAAGTACTAGCCAGGCTCAGTAAATCTCACTCCTTCCGTGAAACCTCCTCCAAACTACAACCGCCTAAGTCAGGGGTGTTCTGTGAAGTATGGCTCCAGTCAAAGAGCCATATTTGAGGACCTACGGGGCCACATGTGGCCTCGAGGCCACAGGTTTCCCACTTCTAAAATGTTGTCTCATTTCTCCAGTCTCCACTGCATATAGAAGTGTGTACCAAACAATGGGATTGTCTATTCAACGATTGGTTGACTGATTTACAAGGGTCGCTTTTTTCACTTAGCCATCATAATGGGGGGACCCCTCAGTCATGGGCTATAGACTGTTTGCATCTGAGGTAAACCCTTGTTTGGGGTTCCCTCCTCCCTCAGATTTACTGAAAGTACTTTGCCTTTCTCACATTAGCAGTATATTTATTTATGAATTATATATCCCCACTAGATTGCAAGTTCCTTGAAGGCACTATCACTTTTCATTTCTACATTTCCAAGTGGTAGACATCTAGTCACTGTGTACTGAATTTAACTGAATTTGTTTAGGGTGATGGAATATGGAATATAAATTGATAACCAGGCTAGAATGTGGGCCACAGGAATTTCATTATCCTTCACTGGTGAACTTTAGGCTTACTTCTACAATTTTTGAATATATCCTTTCCTTCTCTGTCCTTTTAACTGTTTTGCTATATATTTATTGGACATTGATAACAGTGTGCTCGGAGGGAGCCACCCGTGATCTGGACAGCTGCTCTGTAGCAGAATCACTATCTGAAGCATTCTACCTAACCTTGACTTGTTGCAGACTTGTGGAACTCCTCCAGGGGCCTCCTGTGCTGAGACTCCATGTGGAGGGCCAAACTGCAGGACAGACGATGGGGAAAAGAAGTGTGGTGGGCCTGGTTGCGATGGCTTGGTCACGGTGGCACATAACGCCTGGCAGAAAGCCATGGACTTCGACAGAGATGTCCTCAGTGCCCTGGCTGAAGTGGAACAACTCTCAAAGACGGTAATTTAGTATGAGTGGCTTCTTGCTCCTGTTGTTGGATTGAAACATGGGAGAAGATGGAGATGAGGGAGAAATACTGTCTAAATGATGACTGGTTAAAAAAGGCATTTTTCAGCCATGTGCCGCGCTCAAAATGAGTGGGTGAGTGTGGGACCTTTACTCAGACAACTGAAGTTGTTTGTGGGCTCAAATGTTATTCCTAAGTGAACAGTGTTGATTCCAGAACAGGTCAAATCTCAGTTTTAATAATTTAAAGCAACCCATGTTGGGGTAATAAAAATCACAGCGCACAAGAGCAAAATCTGTTCTGCTACTCCCTTCAGGGCTTAAGTCTATTTCTTCATCTGAAAAATGAGCACATTGGATTAGATGCTCTCTAACACACCTTCCATGAAAAACCTCTGAGGTAACTTCTAAGTCTGAAGTGAACCAATGACTATGTCACCTCTAATCTTCCAATAATAATAATTATTCCTAATCATTCCTGGCACTCCACAAAACGGGTATCTATCTGTAAGTTAGGCACCAATATCAACTTAAAAGTTTTGAGGGTTTTTTAAATTACTGAAAAATACAGGTTTTGAAGGCCGCATAAAGTAGCTTCCTGTTCATACAAAAACCCTTTAGAGAGTCAGAGAATATTCATTTCCAGTGGCCTGAGATCATAGATGCTGGTATTGTAAGCATTATGTTTTGATCTTAGTTTCCAAACCCTACTGTAAATTACAAGGAGCAGAATCTTCAGAAAATATTTGTTATAATAATATAAAAATATTTGTTATAATATAAATTATTATACAGGAACGGTGAAGGAGTGAATTTTTTTTTAATTTTATGAACCATATTTAGGTCTCTGAAGCTAAACTGAGGGCAGATGAAGCAAAACAAAGTGCTCAGGCAGTTCTGTTGAAAACTAATGCTACCAAAGAAAAAGTAGACAAGAGCAATGAAGATCTGAGGAATCTGATCAAGCAAATTCGAAACTTTCTGACTCGTAAGAAAAAATGTTTTATTATTCCCTTGTTTCCATTTTGATGTTGAATAGGAAATGAACAAGCCAATCCTAAAATGATAAATCGAATAGGGCTTCATGATTGAAATCTAAGACAAAAATCAACCTGCATTTTAGAATAGATTTCTGATGAGATTTTCTAGTAAGAGAATAATTTTTTCCTTTTCTCTAAACTGTATGATAAGCTTCAGAAAGTTATTTGGCAGTGATATACAGATGGGAGGCCTCATAATGTGGAGCCATGTGACTACAAGTCTTACCTCTGACTGGCTATGTTTAAGTCACTTATTAAGCTAGGGTGCTGAGGCTCCACAAATTGCAGATATGGTGGCAGTTGTGCATTGATAAAGGAAGTATCTTCAAGGGGAGTTTCCTGTGTCAATGAAATACAATCCAGGCCAAAAAACATACATTTGTGACAAATGTATATTGTCCTAGAAAAGTATGTACTAGATGAAAAACTGGAAGGCAAAAAAAAAAAAAAAAGGTCCTGTTAGAACTGTTCTAAGGCTTTTTATTCTGTCATGACAGCCTATCTGAGGTTTGATGTATAAGAAGAGCTCCAGCATAGTACTCTAAGTAAACTACTTTTATCCTAAAGGAAGCCTCAGGATATAATGGAAAGGGCAGTGGGGTCACAGGGTTGTCTGGGTTTGAATCCAGTTGTTATTTGCTGCTGTCTCTTGGGCCCTCAGTTTCTTCCTCTGTGAGATGAAGAACTGGACTAAACTATTTCCCTTCCCCTTGCCCTGAGAAAAATAAATGTCTAAATTTTGTCTTTTATGTCACAATCTTCATTTGGTAAAAATTTTAATGCCAGATGGCATTTCTAATTGAAGTTAGATCATTCTTGGCTACTGATTCAATCCAAAAGCACTTTCTTATACAGTACTAGGTATAAGACACTAGGAAAAACACCAAGAAAAACTGAAAAAAGTTCAGCTTTTAAGAAAGTTACGTTTTATTGGCTTAATTAGTATTTCTCAGGTTCTCCTCATTTCTTGCTAACTGAATTATTCAGGGTCCATTTTCTTGTATATTTTGTTCTTAAATTACCACTAGAACTAGAACCTGGGTCTCTTTTAGCTTCCAGGTTAATGTTCTGCCCTTGGTCTTTAAGGCCCAGGTCTCATCCTGGTTTCCATTTATCATTTACTTATCAACCCTGGTACAGGGAGTTCAGTGAAATCAGGTTTGGGGATATGCATAAGACGTTCATGTCAATGCTGTATCTACTGTATAGTAAAACTGAACAAATAAGATTACAGATTTAGAAGTGGAAGGTTACCTCAGTTTTAGTATTATTCCATCACTTTAAAGATGAGAAAATCCAGGCCCAGAGCAATGAGGACACTTGCCTAGTCTACTGACTGGGCAGTATGAAGCAAGATTCAGAGCTTAATTTCAAGGCCAGTCAGTGCTCTACCCCCTATGCCACCTAGTTGTCTTCTTGTAAGACAGGAGTTCTTAGGTCCCGAAGAGTTTCCAAGTTTAGACTTCATGAACTCTGATAGAAAAAAATTATCCTTTTCACAGGCCTCTAACTGAAATCTAACATTTCCTTCAGTTATTTAAAAACCTAAGAGGGTCACATCACCAAAAAAAAAAAAAAAAAAAAAGATTAAATGGCCTGTCTTTCCTTTTCACAGAGGACAGTGCTGATCTGGATAGCATTGAGGCTGTTGCAAATGAAGTACTGAAAATGGAGATGCCAAGCACTCCACAGCAGTTGCAGAACCTCACGGAAGACATTCGGGAACGAGTAGAAAGCCTTTCTCAAGTGGAAGTTATTCTGCAGCAAAGTGCTGGTGACATTGCCAGAGCAGAGATGCTCTTAGATGAAGCTAAGAGAGCTAGGTAACTAGGGCTATTATGGCATCCAGTGGGATCAGTTTGAATCTCTGGTATGAGTACCATAGTGTATTGTATTGAGTACCATTGTCTACAACCAGTGGCATTTCTGGCTCTCCCCTTCCCCACAAATGTATTCTTAGGCTATGGTTGTCCTGGGACATTCTTCATTTTCATTTGTTCTGAGAATAAATACATATAAATAAAGATCTGATGTATTAACTTTTTGTTGTTTCAGCAAAAGTGCAACGGATGTTAAAGTCACCACAGACATGGTAAAGGAAGCCCTGGAAGAAGCTGAAAAGGCTCAGATTGCAGCAGAAAGGGCTATTAAGCAAGCAGATGAAGACATCCAAGGAACTCAAAACCTACTGACTTCAGTAAGAGAGTATCATTGTTGGGGGTCTTATTGAGAAGAGAAAGCATTTATCCCACCAGGTTTGGGGTAGTGGGCATGGAGTTTCAGGTCATTTTTTTAACGCCTAAAACAGAAATATACTATTTAACTTGGAGGCTGTCTGTACCAACAGGTGAAGAAAAAAAGCACCGTTAATTTAATAGGTCTTTGGTGACACTGATGTTGCTCTAACTTTTCAAAAGAAACCAGAACAGAAAATAGGGGCCCTGCCTCTTTCCTCTTAGGAAATTTTTTTGAGAATCAGGAATAGGAAATAACATCCTTTCTTAAGAGCTAATTTTATAAAAGCAGGCTGTGCAATCAATGGCAGTGATAGACCTACATCTTAAGGGAAGAATAGTAGAGACCAAAACATCTCTCCACCAGTTTCCTAGCTCCCATCCTTCATGGACGAAATGTCTAGCCAGCAAGGTGCTTCGGTAGACAAGGAAATGGCATCTGCCCCCCTCATAAAATAGGAAATAAATGGATATTTCTTTAACTGAGCATGATTTTTTGAAATGAAGAATATACTTTGATAGATAAATATGGTAGTAGGTATTAAAATTCCTTAGTGAGGCAATTTTCATACAAGCTTAGCCTTTCAATTTTACAAAGTACATTCCAGAAGTGATGAATATCAGCATGAATCCACTTAATTGGGCTGTTATATTATGAAGCAATTCTGTAGAGAACCTTTTTCCCCTCCAAGAGAGTATTTCTTAAATGTACAAGTTGCTTCAGAAACCAACACCAAGTGGCCCTCATCTATGGAGGATGAGCCTTCTCACATTCTTACTAATACTAATTGAGAACCTAGCCCTACGGTCATTTCCATGATGTAGAGGAACCACAGTGGAGTAATAGAGGGACTGGCTGTCCCTCTATGTCCCCAGGTGTTCACCTTCAAATCAATCAAGGGTTCACAGGCTGCAAGGCACTATCAGTCATTTCTTCCACCTAAATTCATTGAAAATGTACAGACTTAGCCCATGATTTAGCAATCATAAAAATCTTCCTTCTAAATACCAACTCTACCCTCAGTGGAAATGAATAGTTTTCGTTATCAGCTATACTGTATTCTTCACATACTTGTTTCTGCCAACAGCAAAAGTCTTTTATTTATTTATTGCTTTTTTTCTTGAGGGGGGAAGACAGGGCAATTGGGGTTAAGTGACTTGCCCAAGGTCACATGGCTAGTATTAAGTGTCTGAGGCTGGATTTGAACTCAGGACCTTCTGACTCCAGGGCTGGTGCTCTATTCACTCTGCCACCTAGCTGCCCCACCAACATAAGTCTTTACTTGTTTTGGTCAGAGCAGGGCAATTAAAATGTTTAGAAAAGCAAACTCAGTCTTGTTAGTTAAATCAGATGCAATATGTTGGGAGGCGCGGATCTGTCTCTCACACTCACTCACAGATATTGCTCTTGAAAGGGAATATGGTATGCATGTATGTGTACTATTCAATTTGTAAAATTAAATATATCAGCAGTAACTTTTGCTAAACTACTTCCAAGTTTTTGTATCGTATCCATACTTGGCAAAATATTTAAGGATTTAGTTCATACTGGGCGAGTATTTACTCTCTTTAGTTTTAATGGGAGTAGCCATCTCAAAAATAACCCGTCCCACCCTCACTACAATGCACAGTGCAAAAGACTTGATCATTTAACCCTTTGCACTCCGCTGTCCCCCCTCAGGGGACATCGGAATTCTAGCATATCACTCGGATGTCCCCTCTTAAGCACTAAAACAGTTGCATACAGAAAGAATAACACTACGCTTCTTGAGTGGAAAGATAAAAAGAATTATTACCATGCTCACCAATTATTATAACACAAACCTACAATCTACCCAGAGAACATTACGCGGTGGACATATCGTAACAGTAAGCCTGAAATGGTGTCAGAATATACGGCAAATATGGGTGGTGTGGATTGTGCGGATCAATACGCTTCGACGTATTGTTTCCTCCGTAAATTGGGACAAAGAAAACGGGACTGCATTGTGTGTTCTAACAGGAAAACACCTGGTGGGAGGCGT
>CM053597.1:115213069-115249030 GCA_028646575.1 Pseudocheirus occidentalis | reverse complement strand
AAAGAGTTTGCAGATCCTATACATGATTGTATGCCACCATGGCAGGGGTGAGGGGTGGGGAGGAAGGGGAGAAAAATCTGAAACTCAAGTGATTCTGGAACTGAATCTTGTAAACTAAAAGTAAACAAACAAGTTAAAAAAAAAGAGTACTGGGCTAAGAGGGTACCAAGGCCAAAGTTATAGGTCTTCTTCCTGGAACGGGGAATCTTAAAGACTTCTCTGGGTTCCCTTTGATACCTCAATTCATATGCATAAGTGCAGAAAAAGAAATACACAAATTGATATTTCTTAGATCACCAGGCCACACTGTTTGCAATTAAATCAACCTGGGCAGATCGGTTTTTTGTCATCTGCTTCTACATTTGTTCCATTTTAGTCATGCTTAAAGCAAACAAAACACAATCTGATCTAACGGGCAAAACCTATAGATTTGGTGTCAAGCTTCATTAATCCCCTTACAACAATGTCCAGCATCTTTGGGCAAATCTCATTATAATCTAGTAGGAAAAAAAATGTTGCATTAACTTGCAATACTATTTTGTGCTTGATGCATGGTTACTGCCAACAGTTACTTTTATTCACTTCATCTGATATCATTCACTAGCCAGTCTCACTTCCTCCAAAAATTAGGATTTGGTTTCCTAACTTGTGATAGATTTAGAGTTAGGGGAAAAAACTATTTCTCTCTCCATTCTTTTTCTTCCCTCTTTTTTTTTTTTTCTTAGAAAAGACTGACTGCCCAGTCATTAAAATCTGTCAAAAATATGAGTATTCACTTCTGTTCATCTTCAGGTGTATCTTGGGGAAAATACCCCAAACCCCAAATTCTGCTTTAGTCAGGTGTCTGTGTATGTGTGTATGTATGTATGTATGTATGTATGCATGCATGCATGCATGTACATAGTTAGTTAGTTAGTTTATGTATTGTCCTACCCTTGGGAAAATGATGACCGGTGATCTCCTGACTTTAAGTTACACTTGAATAAAAACCCCAGGCTTTGACGAGGCATGCCCGTAACACAGGAAAACATAATAAAATGAAAACTGCCAGCTGGATCCCAGTTTTTGAAGAAATTAGAAATAATGGTAACAGCAACAATAATAATAATAGCTCCCATTTTAAGGTTTATAAAGGCACTTCATGTCTGTTATCTCATTGATCCCCACAACAATTTTCTGAGGTTGATGTTATCATCCTCAGTTTACAAATGAGGACACTGGGCCTGAAAGAGATTAAGCAACTTGCCCCATACAACTACTATTGTTTCTGAAGATGAACTTGTGCTCAGATCTAGCTCCAAGTCCAGCCCTCTATCCAATGAGCCACCTAGAGATGCAAGTTTTTACCACTGTTTTAAGGAGCTCTTAGAAGTGTGAATAACTGTACCAAAGGTCACAAATTCATCCCCACACTGTTAGCCACCCATCCACTATCCCTGCTTTGTTTCATTTTTATATCCCAATTATTCCATTTATTATTGTTAAGGTGGCCAGGACTGATACAAGGGTGAATACAGTCAAAGCAGATCATGCCGGGTATGGATTCCCCACTCCAACATCTAAATTGGCTAAAATGAACACGAAAGGCAGTCTTGAATGTTAGTCAGTAAGCATTTATTAAGCATCTACTGCATGCCATGCACCGTTGTTAAGCTTTCAAGATAAAAAGAAAAGCACAAGATAGTTCTTGCCTTGAATGAGTTCAAATCTAAGGTAAGGAATGTGCAAGGGGGTCAGTAAGATGCTGCTGGTTTGCCTTCATTTTCTGATCTGGAGCTGAACACCCCTAGAGGAAGACATGCAACCAAGGTGATGGGTCCACTGTGAATTTTTGCTATCTGACCTCAAGAGTACTCTTACTGCCGCATGAAAATTCTTTAATTCTTCCCTGATAGACTATCATACTTCAAGTCGTTGTTCCAAGTCTCTTCTTCCTCAAGCCACCTACACCACCACCTCATGCTATATTTCACAGAAAACTTGAAGCCATCTGTCCAGATCTCCCTTTTCTTTGTGATTCTGCATTTCAGATAACCCCATTGACATTGTCCCCTATCCTATCCTATTTTTATGCCCTCTATGTAAAGCACTGACCCCATTTCCTCCGGCCTTCCCCTGAAACTTGCTTAAGATCCAGAGTTCATCTCCACCCCTCATTTTCAACCTCTCCTTAAGTAGTACCGGTCCCTGATGCCTTGAGACATTCTCAGAGCTCCCTTTACTTGACGGTACCGTATGTTCAAGCTGTAATCCTATATCTTACCTCCCTTTCGAATTCAAGCTTCTAGTCAAAAGCTACTTATATTTCTTGCCTCCATTTTTGTACCACCCCGTTTCACTCCCCAAACTCTTTCAATCTGGCTTCTATCCCCCAAACCTAACTGACATTGCTTTCTCTAAGCTTGCCAATGATCTCCCTATTGATAAATCCGAGGACCTTTTATTTCAAGCATCATATTTCTTGATCTCTCCTCAGTCTTTGATAATGTTGGCCATATTCATCTTCTAGAAATACTTACCAACTTGGATTTTCGTGACCCTGCTTTCTTGGTTTTTCTTCTATTTGTTTGATTACTCCTCAGTATGCTTTACTGGATTATCCCTCTTCTCACCCATCAAATGCGGGCGTACCCCAATGTCTATATTTTGAGTGGATGTATCTTGGGCCCTCTCCTCTTTCTATATCATGTGTCTTAGTGATCTCATTAACTCACAGATACAACTATCACCTCTAGGTATATGGCTCTCAGATCTATACATCCAGCATAGATCTACTACTTTCTATGGGTCATTTGCACTTGAATGTCCCATAGACATGGGTATCTTTCCCCCTAAAAGTCATGCACACCTCCTATTTCTGTTGAGAAGCACCGTCATTCTTTTAGACACCCAGGTTCCAAATCTGAGTTTCCTTCCATTCTTTACTATCCTTCACCCTTGATATTAAATCAGTTACCAAGTCCTGTCCACTCCACCTCCATAGCATTTCTTCAGATCTATCCTCTTCTCTTCACAACCCACAACCCACCCAGTTCAGGCTTGTATCATCTAACTATCCTTTGCCTCTCAACCAGTCTCCTTGCTTCTTCATGCATTTTCCCCTTTTCAAATCTGTTTTCCACATAATTGCCAAAATGATATTCCTAAAGCATAGTTCTGACCAGGTCACTCCTCTGGTTAGGAAGCTTCAATGGCTCCCAAATGCCTCTGAAATCCAATAGAAATTCCTATTTGGGGCATCTAAAACCCTTAAAACCCAATTCTGGTCAACTGATTACACATTACTCTTCCTCATGTACTTTATATTCCAGCTGAACCTGCCTACTTACCATTCCTTACATAAGTCCCCGCCATCTCTTGCCTGTACCTGTGCACAGACTGTCCCACGTCTGAACTGCCTTTCCTCTCCACCTCTGCCTCACTTCTTCACCTTAACACAAGACTAAAGTGCCATCTCATTCCAAAGGCCCTTCTTGATTCTTCACGCTGTTAGCTGTCCATCCACCACCCCTGCTTTGTTTTATTTTTATATCCCAAAGACTTACTAATCCTTAAGCATGCTTAATCTCCTCCCCCAATAGAATATAAGCTCTTTGAGGGCAGAAACCATTTGACTTTTTGTATTTGTATGCCCAGGACCTAACACAGTGCCAGATATACAGTAGGGGCTTAATACATATTTGCTGATTGGTTTTATATACAACTATCTCAGGTCTTAGCATCAGCTGGTAGTCTTGTGAGCTGCCTTCCTGGGTTGCTGCCATCCCCTTGTCACACCAGCCCTTGCAATTCAACCAGGCTGGACTTTCAAAACTACGTATCACCCTAAGTGATCAAGCGATTGCCATACACATGATTCAGCTTAAATGCCAAGAAGCCAAAGCATTCCCTGAATCCACAGACTGGTGGGTTTTCTCTTTCTTTGGTTTACTGTATTAATTGTTTTATTAACCAAGAAGTGACCCACTGTAACACAAAGATCCCTCTGCTGGGGCATCCAGTAGATCTATATTCGAGTCTTGGCTCCTTTATTTATTAACTAACTGTATAAATTTCAATATATCTGTTTCTGTATCTGAAGCATTAAGTACTTGAACTACATGATCTCAAAATTCGCATTTGGCTTAAATCTCCTATGATTCCAGATTTTTTTAGACTTATTTTCAGTTTCTACATAATGGATTGACCTTTCTTTCAAATGGGAAGAATGAATCATTGAAAGAAGTAAAAGAAAGAGGCCTACATGGGTACCATAGATCTGCCCCTAAGTCAAAGTTCCTAAAAGGAGGCCTATAATTTTTGACCTAAACAAGTTGGCAGTGTTCCTTTACAATGTCACCCTTCTGATGAATTTATAGCAGAAAGTTTAAAGCAAAGATAAAAGGGAGAAAGAATTCTGAGTAATAAATGAACAATTCTCTGATTGAATCTGACTTGGGGTAACAGGGTTTTCATGCCTTCCAGCAAAAGTCGACCTGGAGCAAAAAAGGTCAGAAAATTCTGGCAGTGAGCCCAATTTTGCCAATGACACATGCTGATTGAATCTGGAAATAAGTAGTGATGGAGAAAAGCATGTCCTTGGGGGCACTGGAAGGTTCAAACATTTAAAACTAGATTGCAAGCTGGATTTTTTTCTTTCCTCTTGGAGAAACCAGTACCATTCCACTGGAAGTAGTAACTGGATACTTGAGAGATTCAATCTAGTAACACATCAGCATTTCCACAGGAGAGAGATTCATGAAAAGGCACAGAAAACACATTCCCCTCTTTAAAAAAAAAAAAGAAAAAGAAAGAGGCCTTAATCTAATCTAAGATATTACTACAAACACTCTTGGCTAAGCCTCAATTTTTAAAACAAATCAGATGTTAAATTCTGCTCTCATTCACTGAAGAGTTCCTGCTGTTAATGAAGAGATAGTTTTAAAAAACAAAAGAACACAGAGTATCCACATTTCTAAACACCACATCTTAATCACAGTTTGGTATTATGTAAGGGGTCACAACTGGTCTTGCTAGTTTGAGTCTGTGTTATTTCTTTCTTCACTCATAACTGAAAAACCCCAAAAAACCAAAAACAAAAGTTCATTTTCCCAGTAAATGTCAACAGAAGAAAATGCAACAAGTCAGGCATGAGAAATTAAAGAAAATATTTATATCTAATTTTGATTTATGCTTTTTATTTAAGAATAAAGTTCTACAAATACTTTCCATAAAGTTTTCTCCTTAAAGCTATTCTCATAGAAAATTAATCTGGTAACACAATTGCTTAATCCTTATGCTGTTGCAACCATTGTGATTCATTTGGCTTTAATAAGTTTTACCCCCTGAGAAAATGCCATTCTAGTTATGGAATATATTAATTTTTCCTTCTCTCTTTTTTCATCTTTTGGGCCCTTTTCTCTCTCTTTCCCCCCCATCTTTTCTTTTTCTCTTCTCTCCCTTTCTCTTTTATCTCCCCCCATTTCTCTTTTCTCAATTCTTACCTCTCTTTTCCCCTTTCTCTTACAGTGCAATAAATGAGATTTCAAAAGAACACCCTGGGCTTTATTCCCATTTAACAGACCTGGGGTTTCCATCATATATTTCTTTTTGGTGCCCCAAATTCCCACCATTATCATCCAGTCCTTATAGTAAGCAATGATCCCTGGGATTAGGGACGGTGAGATAGTCAGTTCAGGTCAGGAGATTTGGATTAACAATCTACTCCACACACCAGATGCCAAAAGTGACAGGCTAAAACAAAAAGGCCTTTTATTTGAAAGCATGCATTATCTGAACCAAAGAATGAAAGTCACAATCGGAAACGACCTTGATGATTATCTTGTAAATGAGAAAGGTGGATTAATTAAAAAACCAAGGCCCAAGATCCTAGAGCAAGCCAAGGAAAGAGCTAAGACTGGCCTCTGGCATTCCTAATTTCCATTCAGTAAAGTGCAGTAAATAATAAGTGTTCTTTGTATAGACCATCATCTGCCTCTGTATAGACACATGTAGGCAGATCTCCACTCTTTGAATATCCTATTTAATAAACTGATGAGAAATTGCAATACAAAAATTCCAGGAAAGTTCACTCACTCACAAGATGAGAAAAATTCTCCATATATGAGAAACATAAGTTCCCGAGAGGTAAAAAACAAACAGAAACTCAGTTTGAGCATGGTCCTCCCCTTTTCTGCCCTTGATAACAGCCTTAAACAATACAACCTCATCTCTAATTGAGTGACAAGGAAAGCATTGAGGAGGTCATTAAAGAATAGAGCACTGGCCCTGGAGTCAGGAGTTCAAATCCAGTTTCAGACACTTAATACATACTAGCTGTGTGACCTTGGGCAAGTCACTTAATACCCGAATTGTCCTGCCCTTCCCTCTCCAAAAAAAAAAAAAAAAAAGCAAAAAAAAAAAAAAGGAATAGAGGAGAGAGACAGTGTACTTTAGAGATAGCATGCTTTAAGCCAAGGGGAGTCTGGCCTTCAAATAATAAATACAAAATGGTATCTAACTCATTTCATCAACCTTCCTCCTCTTTCCAACTCAAACACTGAATGCCAGTGATTAGAAGTTCATTAACTAATCCATTCAGCAAATGTTTATGCTCATTGAGAAATACTAAATGTCTAGCACTGTGGGGGATGCAAAAAATTATGAGCCAATCCCTGCTTTCACGGATCGACGGAGTGGCGTGACGTTCATCATTAGAAAAAGTCACAATAATGAAGGAAATAATGCAAGATACACATAATACAAGAAAGTGTTGAAATCTGGATTAACAGTCACAATAGCTAACATTTATACAGCACTGACCATGTGCCAGGCATTATGCCAGGTGCTTTACATCTCATTTGACCATCACAATAACCCTGGGAGGTAGGTGCTATCCTTGCCCCCATGATGAATATTGATGAATACAGATGAGAACGCCCTAACCTAACTCTTCATGTTTTGATAGTGAAGACATAGGGTGATAGCTCATAAGATGTGGTATCTTCTATCAATGTTATGCGTCCTTATTAGACCAATAAACACTGAAAACAAAGTGAGAGAGAAAACAAAGCGCAGGGCAGTGATGAAGACAAGGGAAAGCAGAGAGGACTCACCCTGGCACTCCACGTCCGGATCTCCCCAGAAGAGCTCCTGGCACTCATTACAGGTCCGGCCTCCAAACCCTGGCATGCACTGACACTGCCCAGTGAACTGTTAACCACAAAATAACAGACACGAGGTTTATTTAGACTTTCCCATAAAAGGACATTTTAAATTTTGAGATTAGCGAGTGAGGGATGTGAGAAGACAAGGAGGACGAACCTGTCCACAAGAGAGTTGTGCCAGTGGGGTCCCCTGAGAATCTGTTATCTAACTTCAATGTGTCCCTCACTTTTTGTTCTTTAGCTGTTTCAGTGGTGTCCTACTCTGTGTGATCATATCTGGGGTTTTCTTGGCAGTATACTGGAGGGGTTTGCCATTTCCTTCTCCAACTTGTTTTATAGATGAGGAAACTAAGGTTAAGTAACTTGCCCAAGGTCACATAGCTATTAAGTGTCCAAGGCCACATTTAAACCAGAAGATGAATCTTCCTGTCTGCAAGCCCAGTACTCTATGCACTGTGCCACCTAGCTGCCCTGTCCCTTGCTATGGCAAGGTAATACTTTTAATCCTCATGCCTTATCTCACCCCCAACAGAAGCTCTTCCAAATTCTCTCTCAAACTTTCTCTTCACATTTTACCCTGCCCAACCTTCTCACCTGAGCGTGTTTCCTTTGACTTTACTATAAAAACGGAAACCGTTTGTTGCAAGCCCCATTTCTCCTCGTCTCAAACACCCGAGACCTCCCCGTCTCTATTCTTCCCTCATTCCTTCTGTTTCAGATGAGGTAACCGGGCCTGCCAAGGCCAATCCCTTCCCTCCCCTCTTCTCCGTAAGAGGCTCCTCAGTCATCTCCTCTCTCTTTAGTCTTCAGTCTCTCTTTTTCCCCTGGTCTCTTCCCTACTGCCTTTAAACTCACCCAAGTCCATCCCCCTCCAGTCACTGTCCTATACCCAACTCTCCTATCCTTCCCAGCCAGCGTCCCAAGCAAAACTGTTCACATTGATAGTCTCCATCTCCTTTCCTCTCATTTACTCAACGTATGGCAAAGTGTCTTCTGACCTCGTCACTCAACTAAAACTGCTCTCTTTAAAGCTATTGGCGACCTCTTAAAAGTTAAATCTGGTAACATTCTCAATCCTTATCGTTCTTGACTTGCATTTGACTCCGCTGACCACCCTCCCTTTCTGACTATTCTGTCTTCTGGTTTTTTTTTTCCCCTTGCTACCCTGTCTCCTGGCTTTCCTCTTCCCTAGCGGCTCCTTCTCAGTCTCCTCTGCCTATTTAAGCATGTTACACTCACTAACTATGGGCGTATACCCCAAGGCTCAGCCCTGGACCCTCTTCTTCCATGTTCCTACATATTATCAACTTCCCCAGGCTTAACTATCTCTATGCAGATGACTCACAGATGCGGAATAGGAGCTTAATAAATCTTGTTAATTTATTGATGAATAAGTGGCCCTAGCCTGATCTCTCTCCAGAGCTTCAGTCCCACATACCTACTGCTGGACACCTCCAACTGGAAATCTCAAAGACATCTTAAATTTACCACAAACAAAAGAGAACTCATCATCCTTTCCCAAACCCACCCATCCAGGAAATTTTCTTTTTTCTATCAGTCACCACCATTTTTCCAGTCTCCTAGGGTTGTAATCCTGGTATTATCCTTGATTCTTCAGTCTCCCTTACCCCATAATATTCCACTGGTTACCAAATCTTGCCATTTCTACTCCCACATCTCTTACATTCAACCTCTTCTTTCTACTAACACAGCCACCGTCTGATAGCGATCCTCGTCACCACTCGCCTAGACTTGCATTGACACTCCAAATGGCTTTCCTCACTTTACACTACAATCTGTCTGCCACAGAATCAAAGAATCTGAGAATTCGAAGGCACCTCAGGAGGTATGTGGTCCAACCTCAGTAGCCACATAAGACACTCTGCTATGACCTCCCCAATAAATGGTCATCTAGCCTCTGCCTGAAGACTTCCAGGGAGGAGGAACCAACCGCCTCTCTGGGTGGCCTGTTTCACTTTTGGATGGCTTAACTGTAAGTTTTTATGTTTTGTTTTCTAGATTTATCTCTTCACAACTTACATTCATTGCTTCACCACAGCTGCCAAAACATTGATCTTTAAATGCAGATGTGAGTTCAAATCCAGCCTCAAAAACTTGCTAGCTGCAGAACCCTGGCAAGTAACTTAACCCTGTTTGCCTCATTGGTGAAATGAGCCAGAGAATGGCAAACCACACCAGTATTTTTACCAAGAAAACTCCAAATGGGCTCATGAAGAGCCAGACACAACTGAAAAACTGAACAACAAAATACTTCTCTTTCCCTGCTCCAGTGGCTCCAATACTATTGATTCTAGAATAAGCCTCTGTCCACAACCTATCTTTTCAGCCCTTAAGCATGACTTTTGTTCCTACACCCTATAGTCTGGTCAACTGCCATTTTCTGTTCCTCACATGCAGCGCCCCATTTTCCATCTCTGGATTTGCTCAGGTGCCCCTGCATGCATTAAATGCATTCTCCTCCTCATCTCTGTCTCAGACAATCCCTCACTTCCTTTACGATGCAGCTCAAGTACCACCTTCTTCCACAGGAAGCATTTCCCGATCCCAACTGATCTTGTTTTTTTAAATTTATATTTTTCATTCTATTTACCCTACATATCTTATATATATTTATGTTACTTATATAATTTTAAGCTTATTCTAACATATTCCTATGTGTACATATTATCTCCCAAGATAGAATCTAAGCTCCCTGAGAGTGCGGGTTATTTCTTCTTCTGCTTTTATATTCCCAATGCCCAACACAATATTAGATGCATTTTCTGGTTATCCAGTTGTTTCAGTTGTGCCCAAGTCTTCATGACCCCATCTGGGGTTTTCTTGGCAAAGACACTAGAGTGGTTTTTCCATGGCCTTCTCCATTAGATGCATGATAATTGCTTAATAAATACCTGCTAATGTATTGATAAAGAACAAAAGCATGAATGCTTTTCTTCTCCTGAGAAGGGCTTGGCTCATGTTAGCTAGGAAAAAAAGGTTATTTTTTTTGCAGGTGCTGAGGGATCCAAAGGGGATCTCATTGGTCAAGCCAGCCTTTCCCTGGTGTGCTGCACTTGTGTTTACATCTTTTCTCTGCCATGCTTTTATCCTCATAAATCAAAGCTGGAACTCAAGGTTACCTTTGACTGTATTTGACTTGGACAGTTTATTTTCAGTGTGTCTCCAGGAAACATGATACCACTTGGCATAACAATGGATACAGATGTTTGGTCCCCCTTCCAGCTGTGCTGGAAATTTGATTCACTTGCCCAGGATCAAAAAGCAACTCAATTCCATTCAAAATGAAGAACAGCTTCCATCACAGGGTTGTTTTGGGGTTTTTTTTTTTTGCTTTTTGAAGGGGGGGAAAGCAGGGCAATTGGGGTTAAATGACTTGCCCAAGGTCACATGGCTAGTGTTAAGTGTCTGAGGCTGGATTTGAACTCAGGGCCTCCTTACTCCAAGACCAGTGCTTTATTCACTGTGCCACCTAGCTGCCTTCATCACAGTTTTTCAATACACATCAGCCGTCATAGTACTGTGGTTTAGACACCAGGGATGGCTCAAGCAGGCACCTTCCCCTGAGCTGCAATGATCAATACCCTCTCCCCCCTTACCTCATTGCAGGAGGGGCCAAAAGAATGGGCAGCATCACAGCTGCAGAGCTCACACCCCGTCCCACTGGCCAGGTTCCAGGTGTTGGGTGCACAGTGGTCACAGTTCTGCCCGATCACATTCGGGAGGCAAAGGCACTGCCCAGTTATCTTGTCACACTGACAGTCAGAACTATCACAGTGCTCCTGTACTGTACCCAGATAATTACAAACACACTCTGCAAGATAAGAAGAACAAGGGAAATGCAATGGCGAAGCATACTGAGCTTCAACAGTCCAATTCCTATCCTGCTCTCTCTAACTTCGTTACAAAATCTTCAAGAGGCAGGAGAGAATAAAGGGAACATTAAAATATACACAGAAATAAGACAAAGACTAGGGTGTTAAAGGCATTATACCTAACGTTACAGTTTCTCTGATGTCTCCATGCCACTTGAGAGGGTGCAGATATTGTCCTGTTAGATTTATGCCTATCACAGTGCCTGGCATTCAGTAAACAATTAATAAATGCTTTTTATTCACTAATTTTTGCACTACAAAAAAGCAGGCAGTTTTGCACCATCACTAGCAAGTCAAGAAACATTTATGATGTTCCAGGAATTGTGGCAGAAGAGACAAAGAATGGGGGAGACAAATCCAAAACAAGCAAGGGGCTTTTGAAACATGAACTAATTGTGAATTCTTGGCTGCAGGCAGCAAAGGGAAGAGCAGAAATCAGAATGTTTGTTGAGGTAGATAGAAACCTCTCAAGTTACTTTGTTTTTAAGTGTGTTTTGCTCCACATCTTCAAGGAATCCAGTCCTGCTGTTCCTTAACATACCAGAGATGTTTGTCTAAAAGCTAGGGCCTCAGGGGCTAGAGTTTAATAGCAACAGGAAGTGACCATGGATAATCTCTCGATAAGAGGAAAACAATGAATTACAAGAAGATGGAACAGGCACAAAGCCTGATCCTTTTCAGGGTGTCAGTCTGGTTTTGCCCTTTCAATTGGAAGATTCCAAATCACAAGATGTCAGAAAACTTAAAGTTCCTCCATTTGGTGGTTAAATTTGTCCATCTCCTAACCAACCCAGTACCTACCATAGTGCTGAGCACATAGTAAACACTTCATATATGTTTACTGATTCACAATCAGCAATGGCTCTGCCTCTCCAGCACTCAAAATGCTCTGGGATGATTATTACTTATTAGTCATTGATACAGCTTTTTCCTTCAAGAACTTGCAACCTATCCTTGCCTGCCCATCCTGTGCAAACCATGTCTTCCTATAAGTCTGACACTTACTCATATATAGTAAGCACTTAATAAATGTTTTTTCATTCACTGATTTATAGCAATGCACATTTTGCATAAAGCAAGTAAGAGCATCCACCCAATAGGATACGATGGGTGGCCGCTGAGCCTTCTGCTCGTATCATCCAACAGGACCCTCAAGTCATCCACCTCTTGTTCTCTTCTCATGGGCAGTCCATGATTACTTACATTTATAGTCCTAAATCCTCTGTAGCTATAATACAAAATTATGCAGGAATAGTTTATCACCATATGAAATAGCTAGATAGGTGATAACTTCCTTCAAGCAGTCTAGAGCAGCCAATGGGCTGATTGATTCTGGAGTCTCTGAAGTAAGCCAGAATATAATAAGGTTGGAAAAAACCCTGCAAAACGTGAGCCCCATGATTCTTCACATGTAAAAGAGATGCCATGAGGGGTATTAATTCACACATGTGCAAACACACCCTGAATGGAATCAGTGCTATTGGCACCAGACAGCCCTGATCACTGAGGCCA
Organism: Pseudocheirus occidentalis; assembly: GCA_028646575.1. Taxonomy (NCBI): domain Eukaryota; kingdom Metazoa; phylum Chordata; class Mammalia; order Diprotodontia; family Pseudocheiridae; genus Pseudocheirus; species Pseudocheirus occidentalis. The sequence goes on along the minus strand of CM053597.1, from coordinate 115,236,480 downwards.
TATGGGTGACCGTTTTAATAAAAGCAGAGATTTAACTTAGTCCTCTGGTCTCTTACTTCTACAATCCTGCCGAAGCGCGTCTCCATAATACCCAAATTTGCAAAGCTGGCAGTTTTCACCCTCAGTGTGATACAGACACTTGAGGCACCTTCCAGTCACTTTGTCGCAGGCTTTGGGGTCAGTCGTATCGATGTTGTTATGGCATTGGCACTGCTGGCACACCCCGCCCACATCTTCGGGGTTCCCGAAGTAGCCCGAGGCGCATTCATCACATCTGGTTCCTGTTGGTGAAAAGAACCAAGGGCATTTCAGCTGGTTCCATAATGTTCAAGGGGCAGGACTGTGTAATGATGGAATGTGAACAAAGGCAGAGAGCTTTCTTTCCTTCCACTTCAAGGAGCTTAAATTTTGTCACTGTGGACATGCCCTTCCACTGAGGTAGGAGGCAGTGAAGAGCACCGGGAAGGGCATTTAGTGATAAGAGCAGTGCATCTGAGGAGGGCCTGGGTTCAAATCCTACCTCCTGTCACTTAGTTATCTATGTTGCTCTGGGCAAGTCAATTAGTATCTTGGGGCTTGGATCTGTCTAAAGAAGGGGGTATGGACCTGTTGATTTACAGGATCTCTTGTAGTTCTAAAGCTATGATCCTATTATAATTCAGATTTTATATATTAAATATTCTATAATTATTCTATATTAATATATTATAATTATATCTATAAATGCAATTATATATTTATATATATTATATAGTTTGATTTTGGTCATCTTCTCTGAAAATTAGATGATCTGTGAGCGCAGTCATGCCTGAAAACGTTGTCATTTTACAACCCATCTGGATAGATGGCAAAGCTGGTCCTTGGACCAACAGACACATGGATCTGATGTGGGGACTCAACTCAGACCTCCATATTTTACATTCTGTTCTTATGGCCTTTGAGAATTCAGTCATTCCTATGCCAGTGAGACACTGGAGGAAAGAAATGGCAGGAGTGTAGTATAACGAACAAATTTAGAGTCAGAAAAACTGGGTTAATATCGGTTACCTTGGGTCATTTCTCAGGGACTCAGTCTCCTCATCTGCAAAATGGATATGAAGGCACTAGCATTTATATAGTGCCTTAAGGCTTGCCCTTTATAAATATTACTTCATTATATCTTCACCACAACCACCCGGGTGACTATTACCCCCGTTTTACATATGGGGAAACTGTGGCAGAGAGAAGTTAAGTGACTTGCCCAGGCTCATACAGCTACTAGGTGCCTAAAGCTGCATCTGAACTTAAGACTTTCCATGTCCAGGCCCAGCACTCTATTGGCTGTACCATCTAACTGTCTAATACTTTTAATTTTTTTAAATAATATTTTATTTTTCCCCTAATTACACATAAAACAACTTTTAACATTCATTTTTAAAATTTTGAGTTCTAATACTTTGTTATCTATAATAGGGCTGTTGTGAAGATTGAAAATGGATTGGAAGGGCCTTGTAACTTGGAAAAAGTATAAGCTCCTTGAAGCCAGGATTGGTGTCGCCTTTGTTTTTATATCCTCATAACAAATGACCGCTAAACTGAATCATTTATTCAATTAATATTTTTAATCTGAGCATATGAATACACCTGGATTGACCTACTTTGAGGGAAAAGAGAGGCGTATTCTACCCAAACTATCCAAGGAAAAGAAGGGGATGGGAGACTGGTTCAAAGAATAAAAACATTCTATAAAATTAAGAGCGTGTCCAAAAGATCATGAATTGTGCTATTGTAAAGGTATTTTCCTTGGCACACAGGTTTACACAGTAGGATAACACCTCCAAATTGAATCTAATCATATTCTTATTGTGAAGGGAAAAAAAAATATGGCCTAATCTTAGCATTCTACTGCTATGGGTAGTGTTGTCTACATTGGAATGTTGCATTATTTCAACACATATGCAACAGAAGATGTAGGATTGGGTGTTACAACATTCCAATCCAAAGACTTGTCAAGTAACTGGAAAAACTTCTTTCTGCTTAAAAACTTCAGGATTGTTAACAAGGAAAAGTGACATTGATGGTGAGTGTCTCCCCACAGGTATCTCAAAGCTACAAGTGTAAATGTTTGCCAAGAGCTACATGAACACAAAAATGCAGAGTGAAAATAACCATTAAAATTAAGAACGGGGAAAAGGGGGGGGAGTGGAGGATTCATTTTCACACTGAGTGAGCTAAGCATAGGTCTTATTCTAAGTAAGGTAGACAATTTGGGTAGAGATCAAAAGATCATAGATAAGGAGGTGGAAAGGACCCCTGATACCACACAGTTCAATCCTCTTATTTTGGAAATGAAATTGAGGCCCAGAAATCCCCAAGTGAGATTTGAACCCAAGTCCTCTGCCTCCAGAAGTTAGCTCTTTCCATCAAGACACATAAAACAAAGGTCCCCAAACAATGAGAAAACGCAACATATGTGACCCACTGTGGTTGAATATGAGTGTGGATGGTCCCAGTCTCTTGATTTTCCTCCTCTTGCCTCCTGTTGTATGCCTGTGACCATTTCATTGCATGTTACCTTTATCAGAGGCTGGACAGAGGTAAGAAAAGGAAACTAAAACCCAGTTTTTTTCTGTTGTTTAGTAACCATGACAAAATATTTGACGGATTTAGGGACTATCCATAATCTCCATGCCACTCCTGTTTTCTATTATTACTATGTACAATCAACCGGATGTATTTCCACATGTAAAAAAAAATAGAAGAATATTGTTACAACTTCAGATGCCCTTAACTTTCAATTAATGACCATGAAAATGAAGCTATTTGGTTATCTATGAAAATGGTTTTTGGTGGGGGGTAATTTTACAGATAATTCATTACTCAAATATTTTGCATGTTCTTTGCCTTCGTGTTCACCATTTACCTAGGTATCCAGGATTGCAGACACACACAAGCTGCAAAGTAATAGGATCTTGATAACACGTATCAGCAAACTGTCGTCCACTTTCTGGACCATCTGGGCATGGGCAGGGCCGACAGTGATCTCCTGAACCAATGATAGGATCTCCATAATAGCCAGGCAAGCACCTAAACCAAGCACCAACCAGTTAGGAAAATCAACACAGAATTACAGAAACTGAGAGGAAGGAGTAGCCTTTAAGGTCATCTAATCCAGTACTCTCATAGTTAACGCAACTAATTAAGGACTAGCCAAAACTCAGTACAGTGCCTACTCTGTAATATTTTTTCTGAAAGAGAGGCATATTCTACCCAAACTATCCAAGGAAAGAAGGGGATGGGAGACTGGTTCAAAGAATAAAAACATTCTATAAAATTAAGAGCGTGTCCAAAAGATCATGAATTGTACTATTGTAAAGGTATTTTCTTTGGCACACAGATTTATACAGTAGGAAAATCTGCACAGATACTGCAATTTTTTATTCTTCAAAACTATTTTAAAGAAGGTTTCCTAAGCGAAATCCATTCAAACAGAGTCTGGCAGAAACAGAAGGTGGATTCCCTGCATCCCCACAGGGAAATCTGAGATCAGAGTTTCCCTGTCAAGTTCATACGATTTGAACTCTGATTAACTTTGGGGATGAGGGAAAAAAAAATAATGAGAAATTGGCTCAGACTAGATCTCAGAATTCCAAACATTTATTAAAATTATATTTTATCCAGGCCTAGCCTAAGGTCTTCTCTCCTCTCACACCCACTCCCATTCTCCCCGAGGCAAAATAAAACCCTTCATTATTTAAACACAAAATGGCAAGCATGAACAGCAATATCCCAAATATTCGCACAGGATATCCTTTCATATGCTGCTCACAATGTGACTGGCTCTGAACTAGCATTGGAAAAGCCATCGCTGTTTTTCCTCTCTGTGTATCCCACGACTCCCCTTTCCCATCTGCACCCTCATGCTCTGCTCTGCATCATTTCTCAACAGAATAGGAACAATGAAAGAAACACATGCAGGACATTATCCCAAACGGCAGTTTTCCTCATCCGGCCCCCTATGGACATGGAGAAATAATTAGCTATAGGTGTACGTGTGCCTTTGCACACATTTTTGAGGGAATAATAGTAACGATGGTGATGACGATGCTGATGAAGCACCTTACAATATCTCATTTGATATTCACAACAAACCTGGGAGGTAGGCGCTATTATTATCACCAGTTTACATGTAAGGAAACTGAGGCAGGCAGAAGTTAAGTGACTTGCCCAGGGTCACACTACTAGTGTTTGAGACCTGATTTGAACTCAGGGTTTTAGACTCCAAGTTTAATGCTCTATCTACTGTGCCACCAGAAGGGAAGCAACATGGTTCAGCGGACAGAGTGGGCCTCAGAGTCGGGACAATGTGGCTGCAAGTCCTCTCTCTTGACATACCTGACTGTGTGACTCTGGGTGAGTCCCTTACCCTTTTACTACCCCAGGTAAGCAGCGGCTGATCTGAATTGGTAGTTTTTTCCCCAGGAGTTCTTGAAATCACAGACACAGAGCTCTGCTATGCCCATTTCCCCCAAAAGCATTTTAAGATAATTTCATTAGATTCTACAATAGCCCTATAAGGTACATAAAGGATCTTTGTCCTCATTTTAGAGATAGGACAATTGAGGCTTAGATGGGTTAAGTGACTGTCCAAGATCAGATAGCCAGTAAAGGAGAGAACCAGGACTCGGGTCTCTTAAGCCCAACTTCACTGCTGCCATGTCCAAGGAAGCACCTACTGCAGCATGATGCAGACCCCAAGACAAAAATGCTTTTATAGTGGAACGAGAAACCCTAGAATAAAATAATTCAGGGTCAAAGTCAGATGTCATCTCTGACATTAGAATTTTAAGAAAGATACAATAAGATCCATTTCCTTGTATTACCAACTTTAAAAAACTGGTGTGACTGCACCACTAGCCAGGCATTCATGGGGTAGAAACCATTTCCACAAAGACATCTAAGCGAGTTAGTCTCACAGAGAAGCCAGGGACACCGAGAGCTTCAACGCCGTCCTAGGGTCATGCGGCTATTAGGGCAGCGGCGGGTCTTGAACCCGGGTCCTTCTGCCAGCTCTCTACTCCAACATATCTATATGTAAATACTATCCGTTGTTATACTGGTTCTTTGAATCTTAGGTTTCCTATAAGACAGTGTCTGGCTGCTATGGTCACAAAAATTCATACTTCTTTCTACTCAAATCTTTACCAGGCAAGTAGCCTTGCCGAATGTCTGGGATGCCTTTTCTGTATAAAGCTGGAGGCACAGACAAAAATGTACGTTGTGATGTTAGGCTTTCCTTCTGCTCCACAGTGGTAACAGATCACACCGAGTCATCTTTTATTTAGCTTGCCAGCCGCCAAGGGTAGGGGCAGGTGGCGCTAGGCGCAGTAGACTCCACCTGGAATCAGGAAGAACTGAGTTCAAATTCTGCTGCAGTCACTTAATCCTCCCCTGCCTCAGTGTCCTCATCTGTAAAATGGGTGTAGTAACAGCACCCACCTCCTAGGGCTGTTGTGAAGACAAAATGAGATACTCGTAAAACATTTTTTTTTGTTTTTTTGGGTTTTTTTTGGAGGGCAGTTGGAGTTAAGTGACTTGCCCAAGGTCACACAGCTAGTTTTTTGTGTTAAGTGTCTGAGGCCGGATTTGAACTCAGGTCCTCCTGACTCCAGGGCCGGTGCTCTATTCACTGCGCCACCTAGCCGCCCCACTTGTAAAACATTTTGCAATCCTTCAAGCACTACATAACTGCCAGTTATAGCTGTCAACATTATTGTCTCTTTCTAGGCCAAAAATCTTTGAAATACTTATCTTTTTCCAAATGGATTATTTCTCCCAAGGCTTGTTAGAGAATAGAAAGAACAGAAATCAATAAAACATAGAAAATGAATTCTGCGATCTACAGGGAGGCACTGTTTGCAGAAAGTTGGATTTAATCAATAAGTCAGTAAGGTTTAATCACTCCTGAAGCTGGTTCAATAGGCAGCTCTCACATACCTTTCACAGTTATGACCCGAAGTGTAGTCCTGACAGCCGAAACATTCTCCCGAAACAGGATCGCAGTCATCTGCGTGCCCGTTACACTGGCAAGGCTGGCAGCTTGGGAAGCCCCAGTAGCCAGGGAGGCATCGGTCGCACTGCCGGGAATAAACCCCTTGGAAACAGTGGCACTGGCCGGTAATCGGGTCACAGAAGGCGTTGATGGAACCTTGCATGTGGCAGTCGCAAGCTGAGAAAGTAAAGAAGCAAAAAAAGCCAGAAAGAATTAGGCAGAGAGAAAAGCTACCAATCACCACTGTCCTTAACATGCCGTACTAGGATGCATTAAAGGAAGGGAAGAGAATAGAGACTACTATGTGCCAGGTCCTGTGCTAAATGCTTTTATGAATCATTGCCTCATTGGATTCTCACAACTCTCTGAGGATGTAGGTGCTGCTGTAATTCCCATGTTATAGTTGATGAAACTAAGGCAAACAGCAGTGAAGCCTAGAGTGAGCTTGAGGCCAGACCTGAACTCAGATCTTCCTCCCCCCAGGCCCAGCACTCTATCCACTGGGTCACTCAGCCGCCTCCACGTACCTGGGGGCATTCTCACGGAGGAAAACAGACAATTTGGGGGAGCTGGAGAGGGCTGAATATAAGAGTCATTCCCAATTATTTTAAAAACCTTCATATAGCAGTTATGAGATGTGTTCTACCAAATGTGGATATAAAATGAAGCCCCATGACTGGAAATTATAGTCAGGCAGATTTGCACTTTACATAAAGAAAAGCGTCTCTAACAATGAGAGCAAAAATGGAAGAAGTTGTCTAGTGGGCTAGGAAGTTACTCGGCTCTAGAGCAGGTGGTTCTCAACCTGTGGGTTATGTTCAATTTGTAACAATGAAAACGTGTCCTGCATACCAGATATTTACATTACGATTCACAACAAGAGCACAATTACAGTTATGAAGTAGCAACGAAAATGATTTTATGGTTGGGGGTCACCACAACATGAGGAACTGTATGAAAGGGTCATGGCATTAGGAAGGTTGAGAACCATTGTAGTCCAGAGGGTTTTAAGTGGATACTGAATGATCGGTTCTGAGTATCTTATAGAGAAGATTCATGACTTGGGCAAGGGTTATATTATTCCCAATTATTTTATTATTATTATTATATTTTAGATATAATTATATAGTACAATTCCAATTATTTTATCATTATTACATTATTATATAATTATATATTATTATACATAATTATATATTATGTTATATTTGTTGTATTGTAACGTATCATATCATATCATTCCCAATTATTTTGTTATTACATTATTATATAATTATATATTATATTATGTTATATTTGTTGTACTGTATTATACTGTATTGTGTTGTATTATATTGTATTGTATCATATCATATCATATCATGTTATGACATATCATATTATCATTCCCAATTATTTTATGACTTTACCAAAAACTGGGGTACATAACTGAATATGAATTTGAATGGAAATGGAAACAACTAGTGTGTTTGGGGAGCAAAAAGCAGTCTTTTGGAAATATGACAATAACAATATCCGGTATTACTCAATCTTACTGAATTAAAAAAAAAAAAGAAACTAAATCTTTCCCAAGTAACCTACGTTTGCATCCATTGGGGCCGAATCCAAAAGTGCCCGGGGCACATCTGTCGCAGGTTCTTCCAACAACGTTGGGGCGGCATTGGCACTGGCCTCCATTAGGGTCACAGACAGAACTTAAGGAGCCCTGAGGATCACACTCACAAGCTGAAAAGCAGAGAGAGGGAAGAATCAATAAAACAAATGAACCTCTGCAAATTCTGTGTTTCTACTCCATTCTCCTTCACTGCGCTGTGCTGATTTTCTTTTGCCTTTTTGACATCATTAGAATGGTACATTTGATGACATCACATCTTCCCTGATGATGAAGACTGAAAAACAGGGCTGAATGACCAATATAAGGCATTCTGGGAAAATCCCAGGTCTCTGGTTATTTCTTCCTTATCCAGCATAAAGCTCACACATCATTGGTTAGCCCAGAGATCACTGGGGCTAAGGTCTTATGACCTGCTGGGTTTAACTCTGACCCTATATTAAAAAAAATGGATTCCATCTCTTTGGTGTTCTTCTGACCCTACGCAAACACTCACTGTCTTTTCTCTCATTTCCCAATAGTCCTAAGTTAAATCTTTGAGAACTCACCATTAAAACTCACTTCTGAAAAGTCCTTCAGCGGCACTAAACCACTGAAAGACATGAAGAGTCAAGAGAAAGAAAAACACACATATAGAAAAACACCCCGGTATCCCAAGAATCCACCACCTTTGCATTTCATACATGACTTGTGCTGATACAAGTGACAGACACAAAATGAAGCGTGTGAGGCTGAGGGCGGTGGTTTCCCTGGGAGGGACCGCCCAGTGCTGAGTACACTTTTCCCCAGCAGCACGGTCAGCAGCCACGTCCTTTCAGCTAATAGTAATGCCGCTGCTAGCTCAGCAAATAAAACAACCTGCACCTTACCCAGTCCCGTCTGGTGTAGCAGGGCAGAAATGCTAAAGATAATGTTCCTGCATACGTCTGTCATGGGGGTTTTCACAACACTCCTGCTATTCTCCAAACACCGGTATCTTTGAAAGGTCTCCCAAGCACTGTTAGTGACCACACCATCTCCTGAGCCTCCGACAGTGAATATATCCAGGGATTTACAGTACGGCATGAGAACCAGCTGTGGAGGGAAAAGAATGTGTGACGGGCTTTATCTCATTATACTACTACTGGTTTCCAAGAATTTGCTTTTCCGGCAGAGAAAAACAAATCTTGTTTCATCCAATGACAAAATCATCCTGTTTCATTTTAAATATCTTTCACCAATGCAATACTTTATTTGTTATGCTCTTAATTGTGTGTAAAGCACACTGGGAGAGATATTAAGTTCAATGAGACGCTTACTCCTGCCCTCTAGAATATGACAGTCTAACACTGATTGACTATAATATGCAGTATTATATGACTGCAATAGACCATTGCAAACAATATGAAGTTGTATTACAGAAATCCTAGTTGGCCCTACATAATAGGTATTTATGAAACATCTTCCTCATGGGCCCCATCTTTGCACAGAGATTAACTATAATATGCTTAGAGCATCGGAATGACTGAGAGCTAGTTGGTACAGAGGATAGAATGCTGTGCCTGAAGTCAGGAACACGAGTTCAAATCCAGCCTCAGAGATTTACTAGCAGTGTGACCCTAGGCAAGTCACGGAACCTCTGCCTCCATTTTCTCACTTGCAAAATGCTAATAATAGCACCTACCTTCCAGGGTTGTTGTGTGGATTAAATGATAATTGTAAAGTACTTAATGTAGCACCTGGCACACAGTAAGTCCTATATGACACCTATTATTATTGTTTATTATGCATTTATTATAAGCTACGTACTGTGCTAAGACCTGGGAATACCCATTCAAAAGGAAGGTCTGGTAATATGAATATAGTCCCCCTACCCTCAAGGAGCTTACATTCAAACAGGGGAAGCCACACGGTTAATGAAGGGGTGGCCCGGGAGCCAGGGAGATGTATTTCAGTCCAGAAATGTACAATGGGTGGTGAGTGGGGCCCAAAAGGGAGGAAGCATTCCCCTTCTTTCCATAAGAGAGAAAGATTTGAATAAATGAATGAATAATCAAACGGATCTCTGAAGCAAAGGGAAAAATAAAATAACAACTTGACAAAATGTTCTCAGTTGTATGACTACTGAAACTGAAGTAGAAAACACACACAGGTTTAGCCTCCTTTCCATTCGCCAGAAATATCTTTCACTTAAGGCAGCTAGGTGGCACAGAGAATACAGCACTGGCCCGAGGTCAGGAGGACCCAAGTTCAAATCCGGCCTTCGACGCGTTCTGGCTGTGTGACCCTGGGAAAGTCACTTACCCCTAATGGCCTGTTTTCTCATCTGTAAAATGAAATGGAGAAGGAAGTGGCAAAACCATTCTAACATCTTTGCTAAGACACGACTAAATTCACTCACTGAATCAATGAGGGTGTATGGGCTCTCAACTCCGCTATCAGAGGAGGTGTACTGAGGCAACTCCAGCCGCACCGTGTAGTTCACACCCTTCTCAAAGCACACAGGTCGTGGAAGAACTACGTACCTATCCAAGAATAAAACAAAGGAGAGCTTTTAAGGATTTTAAGTAACGGTCACCTGTAGGCTCCCAAACTACTAATGAAAATAATAACCACCCCAACTCCAGCACAAGGGAGAAAATAAACCAGCAAGTTACAGTTCTACAAAAGAAAGAGTGGCACCAGCGCCAGACTGACCTGGACCCTGGCGACAGCGACACGGCCTGGTTGTCATCGTCAGGAATAGTGTTACCGCAGCGGCTACTCGTGAGAATCCTCCCCGGACGCTGCACCGTGATGACAGCTTTTTCCCAGTGATCTGGCAGCTGGAATCGTTTTTAACACTCACGTTAGCCTAGCGCTATTTATAGGATGTTCAGAACAAATCATTTGCCGAAGCAAGCCAGACAAACATTTTTAGGCACCTATGGGGGAAGTGGGTAAGCTTCATTTATTCCAAGGGAACATCACGATTCCATGAACGGAAGACCCCCGAGAAGGACAATTCACAGATCTAACAGTACCCCTGCTTTTGCTTACTTTTACTGACAGTCTTACCTGCGGTTCATAGCGAATAAGGATGTCGTACTCCATGGAATACGGAATGTTGTCGATGAAAAATTCCAAATAGGCTCCCTCGGGTACTCTGACAAACCCAGCTCCGGTCCAGGAGGGGATGCGATTCTGAACATACTGTCTCTCCACTATGCTGACTCCCTGAAAAGTTGGGGGGGGGAATTACATACTGCTTTCTATCAGGAACTGTATCAGTTAAAACATTCAAGAAGGACAGAGAAATCTAAAGTCACTAAAATGTGTTTTCTTTCTACCCTCCCTTCACAGTCAGATAACGGTCTTTTATTCCTGTTAGTTGGGGGAAAAACCTTCACGTACATAGGTTGTCCTAAAAGTTTTAGTGCTGTTTAAACCTTAATAAGCTTAAATCGCACTAAGACTTTTGGGGTAGATTGTGTAATGAAAAAATAAAACATCCTTAAATCTGTAGTTACAATGGTTCTAGGGGACTCGGGGCGGGGGGTGCTTGGGAACGTCTCCCACAACATAAATAGGATAATATAATTAAATGCAGTACAGAAGGAGAACCCAGCTGCCAGGAAGATTCAGGAAGCCAATGTGCCTCCTCTAATAATTATTTGGGAAAATACATAAGCTTCTCTTGCTTCTGACGCCTATTGGCTATGTGACCCTGGTCAAGTCGTTTAAATTCTCAGTTGTCTTAGGCCAGCTGTATAAAATTCAAGTAAAAATAGGGGCCACTAGACTGTATATAACATTCCCCAGGGGCCGCATACTGCCTTAGAAAACCACCTGCTTATATCTATCTTTCTTATTAATGTATCAATACCTTAAAATTAGATGGGAACCACATTTTAATCTGGTTCAGGCTGGGCTTCGTGTGTGGTTTTATATTTGACACTTTTGTTCTAGTCAACTCTACTAAGTCTGAGTTTCAGAGAAGGGAGCTTCTCTCTATCAGCGGAGGAAGGAATCTCACCAGAAGTCGCTGCTGAAACATAGTCGCAGTCCCTAGTCCTGCCCTATAAACTACTTCATGAGTCGCTGGACATTCGTCTGGTTTCCAACTGGACCAGATTGATACTGAGTCAGGCTATGTCTTGCTTTGTGACTGGCATCTTTAATTCTCCAAGGACAGTGTGGGAATAAGGCTATGTGCATCCATTCAATCCAGTGACAGTTCTGAAGCTCGGGACCAGAAGTTTGGCCACTGGTCAACATGAGCAGCTCACAATTATGGGAAACCCATGGACAAAAATGTGATTACTGGTTTGCACAATTACGCACGTCTGTTCTGCCAACTCTCCTGTCTCAGAATCTTGGGTACTAGGTTACCAACTACTCCGCAACACAAGCAGAGAGAGGGGGTACTGGACAGAGCCAGCCTCAAATCTAAGAAGACCTGTGATTGAGTCTCACCTCTGACACAGGTTTGCCAGGAGGACTCGGGAGGCCAACGTGCCTCCTGATATTGAGAGCAAGTCTCGTAATATCTCAGTGTTCTGGGTAATTAAGGGGACCAGTTGTGGAGAAGGTACCAACCTGTACTGGCACAGGGAGTTTCCTATACTGGAGAAATCACAGATCTATTCCCGACGGGTCACACTCACACAGGTCCCCATGAAACTCCAGGGACTTCTCCCCCACATGCCAAGCACTTTTCTACTTACGGGGCCAAAGTGGGCTTCCTCTGCCTCATAAATGTAATGATCCAGGGTTGTGAAGTAGTAACCAGATTCCACTTCACTGCACTGTCGACCGATCATATGGGGCCTGCACAGGCACTGGCCTGATTCTGCTGAGCAACTGAAAGGGAAGAAAAGAGATATGCCTCCTATAGATTTTTAGAGACTGAAATGTATTGATCAAAAGTGCTTCCACATTTCTTATTGATACTGATACTGACAGCCAGCATTTATGGAGCGCTTTAAGGTTTGCAAAATACTTGACATGCTGCCCCCACAAGAACCCCATGAAGCAGGAGCCACTATTACACCCATTTTACAGATGATGACACGGAAGCACAGAATGGTGAATGACGGCAAGAGCTAGCACATTTATGTGACACCATGTGCCAGGCACTGTGCTAAGTGCTTTTACAGTGACACTCTCATCTGATCTACTCATCTATCCTAGGAGGAAGATGTGGTTATTGTACCCATTTCATTTTATTTTTTGGAGGGGAGAAGGCAAGGCAATTGGGGTTAACTGACTTGCCCAAAGTCACACAGCTAGTAATTGCGTCTGGTGTCTGAGGATGGATTTGAACTCAGGGCCTCCTGACTCCAGGGCAGGTGCTCTATTCACTGTGCCACCTAGCTACCCCCTGTTGTCCCCATTTTAAAGACTAACACACTGAGTCAGGAAGAGGTGAAGTGACTTTTTCAGGGTCATAGGAATACTAAATATCTGGGGAAGGATTCAAATTCAGATTTCTGCGATTCTAATTTGAATCTATCCACCAAACTGCCAAGACGCTCATCATAAAACTAACTGGAAAAGACACATTTGAAAATACAGGCTTTTCATGGACTTTCCATTTTTCTAAGGATTTGTTTTGGATGAGTGGTGTGCCACCAGTTTCTGCCTCTGCCGATTCACTGATATATCCCTTTGTTTATCCTCATTACCCCAACAACAAAGTAAAGCTGAATGTTTTCCTTTACCTCCTCCCCTTCGTGTAAAATTGGATTCTTTCCTCTACCTCCTCCTCCCCATACCGCAACCCCCCAACCCAAAAATTCTACTCTGATGTCTTGCCACAGAGCTGAGAAGACCCTGAGTTTTTGAAGTCTATGCCAATGGAGGGCAAGATCTGGCAGGTTCTTCCACCAAGCTTTGACTCTGGTCCTTGGTAACGGGCCACGGCTACTCTCCAACTCAAGAAATTGGTCATTATGTGAATAATTCTTTTGGCCACAACGACCAGCATCTCTCTCTTTTTAAAACCCCATTAGATATGTCATTTGGAAATGCCATCTAAAGATGTAGGTCGACCTGTAGAAGCGAAACCTCAAGATCCTTTCTTAAGATAGGTTTTAGACTAAGTAGGGCGGACAAGTTCCTTCTCATGGGGTGGCTTACAACTGTGGTTCCTTGAGATGATCCAAAACAGCATTGCCACATTCCAGCTGTGTACCATGTAGGTGGTTGTTTTCCTACAGGGAGACAAGTTCTTAACATCCCTTAACCAATTCTCAGGAGACGGAGGCTTGTTCCAATTAGAACCTAGGCCTCTTTTGGCACAGCGTCCCAACAAAAGAGATTTTCTAGCAGTTCAGGCATTAGACATTACATCATAAGTACAAGACAGAATCCTATTTCCCTTCCCAGCAGATGTGTACAGAGGAAGCAAATGAAAAAGAAAGAGGGATTAAAGTGGGAAAAAAAAGAACAACTCAATCCTCCATAAGCAACTACCAAAAGGGAAAGAAATGTTTAGAATAAAGGTACAACAATAATAATTAACTAACACTTACACAGTACCTTAAAATCTGCAAAACGCTTTACAAATATCGAATTTTATTCTCACAATAAACCTGGGAGGTAGGTGCTATTATTATTTCCATTTTATAGATGAGGAAATTGAGGATAAACAGGTTAAATGACTTGCCCAGGGTGATACAACTAGGGAGTTTCTGAGGCAGGATTTGAACTTGGGTGCTCTGGATTGTAAGTCAAGTCCTTTTTGTCCTGGGCCACCTAATTACCTAATATGGAAGAGAATGCTCAGATTGCTTTTTTCCTAATGATTCACCGCTGGCATAAGCCATGAGGACTTTGATTATGTGGACAAGGATGGCTGGTCAAGGAGAGAATCAAGGAATTTTCTCTGGATAAATCAACTGAATGTGTGTTAGCAGGCACTCACTTCCTGAGTATCAATAGTCTTAAGCTGTGGCAGCTAGGTGGCACAGTGAATAGAGCACCAGCCCTGGAGGCAGGAGGACCTGAGTTCAAATCTGGCCTCAGACACTTAACACAAAAACTAGCTGTGTGACTTTGGGCAAGTCACTTAACCCCAACTGCCCTCCAAAAAAAACCTAAGCCAAAAAGAAAAAAGTACCTTCTAGTTTAAAAAAACAAAAGAAAAAAAACAAAAAGAAAAACCTAGTTTTAAAAAAATAGTCTTAAGTCCCTGTCATAGGGGCATACAATCAATACAGACTTTTGAGTGAACTCAAGCTCAGTATTATGACTTTAGCTAAATCTCTATGAAGATGGCTCCTGGACAGACATCTCTAGTTATGATCTCTTTAGTAAACTCTTAGGGGCAGCTAGGTGGCACAGTGAATAGACCACCAGCCCTGGAGTCAGGAGGACCTGAGTTCAAATCTGACCTCAGACACTTAACACTTTACGGGCCATGTGACCTTGGGCAGGTCACTTAACCCCAATTGCCCTCCAAAAAGCAAAACAAAAACAACTCCTCCCCCAATAAAGTCTTAATAAAAAAAAAAGAGTCAAACATTAAAAAAAAATTAAGCAAATTCTTGTTCTCTGTCTTTACTTGGATTTAATACTGTCACCTCAAGCCCAACCACCCCAACACAGAATTTATTCCTACCCATCCCAAATGGGCTTAACCTTCAACAGTGCCATTTTCTGGTGATGATAACACTAGTATGATTACAATACGATTGTAGATTTGAAGCTGGAAGGGCCGGCGAATCAAACCCCATCATTTTACTGATAAGGAAACTGAGTCTCAGAAAGGTTACATGACGCGTCCAGACAAGACTGGAACTCAAGTTTTCCTGATTCCCATACATCTCTTAACTGCTTCTCTACCTCTCTATCACCAAGTTCTATCTGTCCCTTCAAAACTTCTCCTGAATTCATTATTCCCTTCCCATTGTCACCACCATAACTGTTTTCCTTTATGCCCAGATTATTCCAGCAGCTTCCTAAGTGTAAAAAGAACTAGCCTTAGGAGTCAGATAACCTGGGTTTGAGTCTTGACTCTGACAATGACTAGTTATATGACTGTAGAGGCACCTCAGGGAGCCTCACCTTCATCACCAGACCCGGGTTCAAGTTCTGTCTTTGACACATATTGGTTGTGTGACCCTGAGCAAGTCACTTAATCTTTTGGTGAATCAGGAAAATTTTTAAGACTATCAATTACAGAGAAAGTCATGGTTGAGAGTTTCTTCATTGAGAGTTCCCTATATCCATGAAATCATATATCCAGTCACATCCCATCCTATCTCACCATTCTGTTTTTTGCTTTTTCTGGAGGGCAGTTGGGGTTAAGTGACTTGCCCAAGGTCACACAGCTAGTTTTTGTGTTAAGTGTCTGAGGCCGGATTTGAACTCAGGTCCTCCTGACTCTAGGGCCGGTACTCTATTCACTGCGCCACCTAGCCATCCCTCAACTATTATTTTCAAATCCTTCCTATACATGCCTGCTGGAATAATTGTCCTAAAATATCACTTTCTAAGCTAGGACCTTGCTTAAGAATCTTCGTTGTTTCTTTATTTTCTATTGCATCCAGTCCAAGTTTCCTGGCTAGAGTGAAGGTCTTATATAATCTGGCCCCATTTTAGGTCCCACTGCTCATTATACCCATTTTATGATCTCAGTTTCCACCTCATCCCACAAAGCCTCTTCTAATTCTCTAACATAAATCTTTCCCTTGTCAGACTTGGAGTCAGTGCCATACAGTTTACTGATCCATTATTTTTTATTGTATTTTGACTCATTTTACATCCATTAGATTGAAAGCTCCTTAGAGGAAGAAACTGGATCTTAATGCTCTTCTCCCATGCTCCACAGTGTGTGGCATTATCAAAAGACATGTAATAAGCATTTAATGAATATTAACTGATTCCAATATCTGTTGATGCTAGCTCTAGTTTCAAAGTACAGTAAATACCTCATTAAGTCTAGACCTCACTAAGTTAGAAGAAAGGAATTTACACTATTTAAATAGTTGTCAGGTATTTTAAGAAACATGTCTATGGCAACAATCTATAGTCTAATTTTTATAATTCTTGTTTGTTCATTAATATTGTACCAGAAAAAATTTTGTGAGTCTAGTTCAGGTACAGTATGCATTCAGAATTTAAAAACAATTACACTCCTTTAAAAATGTCCCATAACTGAGACTTATCTTCTCTACAACTAGTGAGCTTTCACTGTATAATAGGAAAACCACAACAGGCTCAATGTATCGAAATATGCGTAAAGACTTTTTTTCCCCCAAATCAAACTATCAAGCAGCGGTCCAGGATTCTCTTTCCAGCTTGCACACTACATATGGGATGTGCAAACCACCATCCTGGGTGTTTCCCTTCTTCAATACTATTTTTCTCTCAAAGAGTCTGGATAAAAAGCCTGATATCACTAGGATATTCATAGATTAAACAGTATTCACCGATTGTCTCTTTGAAACTGGTACACCTGGTTCCTAGCCCAAGTAAATAATCTTCATTCCAAAAGAGTTGGTACTGTGTTCTGGAACAGACAACATCAATTAAGATAAACTTCAGAATCACAGACCTGGAAATAATCTGGAAGGATTCAACAACTTCTCTAAAAAGTGGGGTTTCATTTAAATCATATTAGAAAGATAAAAATCTTTCTCGCTTTAAAGGTTCTTGTAGGAAGACTTTTTTCCCAATTTTGTCACATTAACGAATTCCAGTGTTAAACAAGTTTTGCTCTTCCTTGGAGAGAATGGACTAGGGGACAGATACAGAATTGGGGTGTAATGGGCAGAGGAGAAGGGGACTGGAGCTTGGAACTAGAAGACTGGACAGAGGAGAGGCAAGAAGGAGGAAGAAAAAAGAGGAGACAATAAAAAAAGAGAAAAATAATTATGCAGGATAAAATGATACAAGAAATTGTTACGAAAGGTCTTTATCTATTGCTTTAATTTAAGTAGGAAGATTTTTATATGAGACAGTCGTTTCGTATTGGGCAATCAATTACTAAATTAACGAACATGTGTTTGGGGAGTCTCAAAGGAAAGGAAGCCAGAGAAATCATCCAGTGTGGACAGTAGTGGGCAGAGTGCTGGCTTTGGAGTCAGAGGCTATCTGAGTTTAAATCCCAGCTTGATAATCTGCTACCTTAAATGACCCTGAATTGCACTCAATCTTCTGGGTCTCAGTTTCCAAATCTGTAAAATAAGAAAGCTGGCCTAGATGACCTCTAAGATCCCTTTCTGTTCTAAAATGTATGCTAGGTTCCTTTCAGCAAACTAGGAAGTTTGTGGTCTCCCTTCTTTGTTTAGACATGATTCCATTCTTTCTCTCCCTCTGTGGTTTTCGAAGAATAGAAGTTCATAATGGACTTTCAGATGCTACATGCTGTACTCAAGAATACTCCACAATCTATCATAGAACAAGCTCTAATTAAGAAGCCAAATAGAACAAGCTTGTCCCTTTCCACTAGACTACTAAGAGGCTGAAAAATAAACTTGCAAAGAAGAGTCAGATTTTGTGCGTAAGTCAAGCCCATTCAATGAATAGAGAAGCCTCCCAGGAGATGATTTCAGAGCAAGAGGGAATTCACATCTGTTTATTCTCTCATCAGTCACTTACACTATCTTTACCAGATGCTTTTGCTGTGTTTTTCAGCAAGACACAGACTAGACAGAAACTCCCTTTTACTCTTAGATCCCTCCCCCAATTTTTTTTTTCTCCAAAACTCAGTTCAGGCATCACTTTCTACGTGATACCTTTCCTGATCTTTCCAGGAGGAAATCTCTCCTTTTGTGAAGATCGTAAACTTTCCTTGTATTTTATATACAGTCTGTAGTCTGTAGAAACTTATATTTGTGCATGTTTTCTCCTAATTATTCGAGTCCCTTAAGGAAAGGGAATATTTCATTTCTTGTCTTTATATTCTAGAGCCTAGCCCAGTGCGTCACAAGCTATATTGCTTCATAAAATCCCCATTGATGACTGATTCAGAAATAGTTAATACCACTTCTCCAAAGCTAACAAATTCACCAACTATAACCCTTGGGTAATTTAAAATAAGCTTTCACACCCAATCTATCAATATTCAGGTCTATTGTGAATTATTCCAGAAAGAATTTTCACCAGTGAGATAATGATTGTTAAAGGAGAGTAAGGAGAAAAACATTTACAGTTAGGTTTCATATCTGGAGCTGAAACTAATTATACTTGGAGCAAACTCAGTTGTGGGGGTGGTTGGCTATAGCACAGAGGTGGGGTGATGTCCAGTAGAGGGCAGTTCCATTGTAGGGGCAACCCCCATTATTCCCTTCTAGAGACTTCTAAAGACACAGGATGGCAAAAATCCACATCATATGAAGATGAGTTAAAAGAACTGGGAGTATTTATCTTAGAGAAGTACAGAGCACAAGGACAGTAAGAGTGGGCAAGTATTTCAAAGCCTGTTAAGTGGAAGAGAGATTAGATTGTTTTTCTGTCTGGTTTCAGGAGGCAGAACTTTGCAAAAAGGAGGCAAATTTAGGTTTAGGACACAGAAAAAAATCTCACCACTTCTTAAAACTATTGTTATAGAAAATGGAAAGGATTGCTTTGGGAAGTGGGCTAGTGGAAATTTCCCTCACTGAGGTCTTAAGCAAAGGCTAACTCAATACTTGTCACAGACGTTCTATTGGGGGTTCTTTTTTCAGGTAGGGGTAAAGAAAGGCAATCTAGCTACTGAGGTTACTTCCACTGTAAAATTCTGTGATTCAGTGAGGGCCACAGGCGTGGGGATGAAGCACAGAAACAACCTTCCTGAGAAGGATGTATTCTCCATGCCCTTCCTCTACCCCATGTCAACACCCTGAGATGAGCCCTGTTCACCTTGTATAAGTTACGGTCCTAGTCCTAAATAATTCTTAGAAATAGTGGAATTAAACAAACTGGATATTTGTTTAAGATTTCCAAAAGTTATTTGGTAGTCTAACGGGAGTTAATAGTTGGTTAAGAGATTCAAAGTTTTAAAATATTTTCCTATCAGAAAATGGGTCCCCTGGTATTGCTAAGGTCCACAAATGTAGAGAATTACAATAATTCTATGTGGGTGGTTACAGGAACAGAAATGAACTTTTACTTACTTATTGTTTAATGATCCCCCTACATCACAGTCACAAGGTCGACAGCCATCCAGATCATTGCTTAAACCCCAGTGCTCTTGCTGTAGAACAAAAGGATTAACACGGTTTAAAGGTGGGTTTCTGTAATCACACAAATGACTCAGCAAGAGACAGGTTATTATTATATGCTCTGCTCATCCTCCCAGGTCATTTTCACTATGAAAATAGGAAGCCAATAAAAATAATGACTTATTGTTAAAATTAAGAGGGAAAACAACCAATGAATTCCAGGTTATGTATGACTGTATGATTATGTCAAGCAGTTCATCTGACTGATATGAACTAATAATTAATCTGAAGAAGCAATAGAGATGTGAATTCCATTCATCTGTACTTGTGTTTTCCTCTTAGGGAGAAGGAAAAGCAGTAAGAATTTGATGAACTGATTAGGTTTTTTTAATGTTCACTGACCTCAACTGACTTGCAAATCAGAGGGTAGGCTGACATGTGATCAGGGAAGGGAGGACAGGTGAGAATCATTCCACTGGTTCACCTGGAGCATAAACTCAGGCTAGAAGAAAACTTTCTCAAGCTACAACAGGTAGCTGCTTTGTTCTTCTGACCTTGAACTTTATCTCAAGCACAGAGCAATTGTCTCCAAGGCCCAGAGTTAAATTTTCTTTTTAGCATTTCTTAAGAGGCATGCTTTAAAACAAAGAGTAGTTGTACCACTTCTTAAGAGACAGGACATCATTCAACAAAACCCAGACTGAAAAGGGGCAACTTTGAGCCTATGGAGGAAGAACAAATTCCCTGCCTAGTGAATAGGGCAAATGGGCTCGCTAATAGTTTCTTAGTTTCTTCCAGATTCTAAAGAAAGGTTTTAGCCCCATTCTAAACGAGATTAGACCACATTTAGTATATGGATAACACTGAATTATAGAGATGAATGGGACTTTTGAGGTCTTCTAGTCTAACCCCTTAACCAGGAGAGGAGTTCATTAATAACTAAGTCTAAGAGAGGTTAAGTTTGTTTCAGTCACGTGATGAAGGGAAGAGCTGAGTCTAGAAACCAAGTTTTCAGATTCCCGGTCTAATGCTATTACCATTGCACTGTGCGCTGCTTTCCTCTTTGCCCCCCAGCTTTTTACTACCTTCCTGATGTAATAATTCCATCAGTTACAACAAAGAGATGATGTACTGAATATAGAACACAGGATTTGGAAATTAGGAAGATCTGGGTTCAAACCTGGACTCAGAAACTTACTAGCTGTGAGACCCTGGGCATAACTCACACCTTCTCTGCAAAATGCTAGCATTGCTTTTGTGAGGATAATAAAATGAGCTATTTGTTCTGTGCAAGTTCTGTGCAAACCTTAAACTGCTATGTAAATGCAAGTCATTCTTATTATTACTATTAGTATCTCAGTCAAGTAAACCTGTATCATTAGGTGAATAGGCACGATCTCTAAAGTCTCTTTTGGTTCTAAATCTTGTGATCATATGTATACAACATTTAATGCTGGTGGATTCTTTAAGGGGAAAAAATGCTCCAATTTAAAATTCATAAACTGAACAATTTGTTACCAGTTTTTTCCAAAAATGCAGAAACCTACCAGACACTGGTCACAACGCTGTCCTGTCACAAGCCGTTTACAGTAGCAATATCCTGTCTCGGAGTCACAAGGATTCCCTCCAGGGATAGTTCCCAAGGGATTACAAGCACAGGCTTTATAAAATGAAATAAAACCAGTAAGCCAAATGAATTAGAATAAACAACTTTAGTTTCGTCCAAGAACAAGAGTATTTTAAACAAATGTTATTCCAGTTCCAAAACTTGTGTTTCCTTTGCATATTGTACTTACATTGGCAACCAAATGGATCATCGGCGCTTAATCCATAGAACCCTTCTTTGCAAATATCACACTTCTCTCCTTCTGTGTATAATTTACACCGACACTGACCAGCGATGAGGCCAGCAGAGAAGTCGGTGTAGCTGTCACAAATTCCACCATTCTGAGAACCAGCTGGATCACAGGTACATGCTAAAAAAAAAAAAAAAAAGAGAGAAGTAAAAACAAACCCAAAATATGATAACATGATGTTAATTACAGGAAACACTGTGTGCCGGTTTGTATAAACACACACTTCCCCTTTGCCTTTCCAAATCTTCCAAAAGAGTGGACTAAAATTAGGGATTCCTGAAGGGTAAATTTTGCCACTAGGGTTCAAAACAATTAAAAAAAGGGGAGCAAAACAATATTTGGAACTCAGTCTAGGGCTTGCATAGAAAGATGCTTATCCCTTGGGCTTATCCCTGGTGCTGCTAACTTTTCCATTATTATTATAAATTATTATTATATTTGTAGAATATTATATACATAGATATATTATTTTTATAGATTATTCCAAAGGAAAGAACACCTGAAGGATAAAACCAGAGAACTACCACTCCCCTACTTACCCTCGCAGATGTTTGGGTCTCGGATATCTCTCTCTGGATGCTGATAGTAAAAAGGCTTGCATTGTTCGCAGTTCCGACCCATTGTGTTATGTTGGCAATCATCGCACACTCCTCCACTGATGTTGCCAGTTGCTAAGTAAACAGCCATATCGAAGTGACATGAGCCAGAGTGCTCATTGCAGTTACACTCTGCAGAACAAGACCAATAAGGAGGCTAAGATTTCTCTTCCATAGGAATGCGTTCTACGTCAAATTCAGAGAGAAGCTCTTCTCTACTTGTCAACCAAGAGGGGCTGTGTTTGAAATATGGGATTAGATATAGGCAAAAAAACCAAAAACAACCAAAATGCACCCACCTAAGAGTTTACTAAAATTATAACAGTCCAGGACCTGTGGCTTGCCTGGTGTGGGGAATTCTCTGGAAAGGACACTTTCTCTACCAATGTGGGTGACCAACAATGGTTGGGAAATTCTGTAGCTTACAGTCTTTGTCTGGGGTGCCAAAAGGTTCAGTGAGCCAGTATGAATCTGAGGGGCATCTTGAACCCAGGCCTTCCTTACTCTGAGACCAGGATCCTATCTACTATACTACACTGACCGTCACAAAGCACACAGCAAGCTCCATTTTCTGCCCTGGGTGGGAGAGAAGTGACCACTGGGAGTCATTATAAAGTCACCTTACAGAATCATACAAAGAGAACACATGGGTTTCAGGTTGTCCGCTCCATTGAGAGGTATGACTTTGGAGGGACATTGCTGGAATTGTATTTCTCCTTTAGCATCTAACTCAGTACCTTGCATTCTCAATAACGGATAAGGACTGAACATCTGCTTTTACTGATCTAGGGAACTCCAAGATGAGGAGATTCCCGCTTCCAATACAAGTTAGCACTATCTTTGCAATTTATAGCCTTAAGAGAACTGTTCAAAAGCAGTGGCGTCAAACTCAAATAGAAACGGGGCCACTAAAGTATCTGGGCTGCATTTTGACTTAGAAAACCAGAGAGTAACATAATCTATATTTTACTGTATTTTAATTTCAATTTTTTTACATTTTCTTTTTTTTATTAATTTTAAAATTTGTTTTCTTGTTTACATCATTCGTTTTCATGAGATTTTTGAATTACAAATTTTCTCCCCGTCTTTCCCCTACCGCAACCCCAAAACAGCGATCCCACCGTAAAGCCCCTCTCCTGCTCTGCTCTCTTACTTTCTGGTAGGGCAGGGGGGTCTCCCTATCCCAGCCCCTGTATATCTTAATTC
>CM053597.1:115173755-115212569 GCA_028646575.1 Pseudocheirus occidentalis | reverse complement strand
CTATATGGGATGATTAACCCCATTTTGTCTCTCCCTGTCACCTCTCATTCTAGTCCTCTCCCACCTCAGAATTTCACCTTTTGGGTGGCTAGGTGGCGCAGTGAATAGAGCACCGGCCCTGGAGTCAGGAGGACCTGAGTTCAAATCCGGCCTCAGACACTTAACACAAAAACTAGCCGTGTGACCTTTGGCAAGTCACTTAACTCCAACTGCCCTCCAAAAAAAGCAAAAAAAAAAAAAAAGAATTTCTCCTTTTAAAGTATCATCCTTTCATATTCAATTCATCCTATATCTTCTATATACACATATACACTCATGCTCAGATATGTATTCATATGCATATATAGCCTCCTATTTAGACATGTGTAAGTATACTTATATATGCATTTGTATTCCCTTCACTTAGCCTCATACTAAGAAAAGTTTCATAAGTTACTATTATCATTTTTCCATATTGGCATGTAAATAATTCAAATTTGATAAGTTCCTTATGATTTCTTTCCCATGTTTACCTTCTGTATTTTTATTAAATATTTTCAAATCACATCTTAATCCGGTTCAGCAGGAATTATTTTAATTTGATCCCTTCAGCTTACAGCACAGGGAGGTTAAATGAAATTACAGAGCCATTATTCATCAAGGGTAGAAATGGAATCCAAGGTTCCCTCACCCTGAGCTAATTCTCTAGCCACCATACACATTGTCTATTACTCTATTAATATCATAGAACAATGTTATAAAAAGGACATACATGAACACGGAAAGATATATATGAAAGAACAAAGTAAACAGAACCAGAAAAGCATGTATGTTAACTGGGTGGTACAGTAGATAGAATGATGGGTCTGGAGTCCAAGTCCTGAGTTCATATCTAGTTTCTACCTGTGTGACCCTGGGCAAGTCACTTAACCTCTCTTTGCCTCAATTTCCTCATCTGTAGAGTAGGGATAAAAATAGCACACCTACCTCCTAGGGCTGATGTGAGACAAAATAATTACCAAGTGCTTAGTATAGTGTCTAACATACAGCAGGTGCCATATAAATGTCAGCTGTTATCTTTACTATAATTATTGTTATGTAAAGAAAATATGCACACAGCTTTAAAAAAATAAGTCAAGAGGGAACATAAAGAAGATTTTATATTAGGTAAAATTTTTAAAAATTAAATTCTGACTATATTGTCATTTTCCTGATTATATCAGAGCTTCCATTTGGATCTTTTGACTTGGTTTTTATTTTTTTTTTGAGGTTCATTTGAAGTTTATAATAAAGATCATTTTAAAAAAACAAAAGCAAAAAACCTGAATCTATTCCTTCTCCCTTCCTCTTTTAAGAACTTACTTTTGCATGCATTACTGTTGCGACCTTCAGCTGGCCTCCAAGGTAAATCATGGTAGAAGTCCATGCACAATTCACAGTTTAAACCTTTGGTATTATGCCTGCACATGCAGTGTCCATGGACCTGGAATAAAATGAGAGAAAAACTCATTATGTTATAGCTGAATCCCTCATAGGGCAGTGTCTATGAGAACTCACCCAGCAGTACATACTTGCTCAAATTATTCTCCATTTTGACACACGGAAGCAAACTCAGGAGAAAATGAATTAGGTTTTTTTTAAGCTGGTATCTTCCTCCATTTACAAAATGGTTGGGTTTTTATTTTTTTTTCCATGGAGAAATCAACAAAAAAATAAGAAAAACCAAAAGATACAAGTGTACAGACTCAAACACATCCATACTGTAGAAGAGGTGCCTGGGACTCTCTGTAGAGCTCTCATGTTTCTAGACTCACTACAGGACCATGGAACATTTTTTTAAACCTTTCTAAACCCCTCTTTTTAAAATGATATACTTTCCATTTTCATGCTTATTTATTTGAAAAAAAAAATCCAACTTAAGTATAGTGAGGAGACCCAATAATCTCTAAAGATGAGTCATCTGGAAAGTATAAATCAGTTTGTTTTGTTCATGAAGAGAGAAGTCTTGTACTATAGTATTTTTCATCATGACACAGCAAGTTACTATGAATTCAAGATGGGGAGGCAGGTTCACCTTGGACTCTATTCATAATAGTGTTTGATCTAAAAAGTGCAGGCAAATACAAGACCCATTCGCAGCAAGGTTCTCATGTATGTATCTGCAGGGGTCTCTTCATTTCCCAGTCAAATGGAAGTTCTCCATCATTCCCTGAGAAACTTCATGATCTGGTCAGACTGAGTCAAACCTCATCAGAACCCTCTGCCCCTCTGACTGGAGAGCACTGTGAAGACATCTTCTCAGACTTCCATTTGCGAAGGTGCACAGGCCAGGCAGCTCTTCATTTCCCACCAGGCTGCTCTCCTTTGAATTTCTCCACGATGCCCCTCTAACACTACCTTCTCCTCACCCCCCTTTACACTTTCCTTTTGGGTTCTGTCTTCTTCCACTAGAGCAGAGGTTCTCAACCTGTGGGCTATGCTCAATTTGTAGCAATGAAAATACATCCTGCATATCAGATAATTACATTACAATTCATAACAGTAGCAAAATTACAGTTATGAAGTAGCAATGAAAATAATTTTATGGTTGGGGGTCACCACAACATGAGGAACTGTATTAAAGGGTTGCGGCATTAGGGAGGTTGAGAACCACTGTCCTAGAATGTAAGCTCCTTGAAGACAGGACTGTCTTTCTTTGTTGTATTGGTAACCCTAATGCTTAGCACAAAGCTTGGCACATAGTTAAATACCACGTTAGTAAACTCTGTGATGCATTCCAATGAAATGGATCATTCTCTGCAGAAATTTCAAGCAGATACAAGATCTGCTACAGAGGAACATACATAGAGTTTATCTAACACAGGTTTTTTTTTTAACCTTTTCTGTGTCATGAATTCCTTTTGACTGTATGCTGAAGCATATGGACCTTTTCTCAGAAAAATGTTTTAAATGAATAAAATAAAATACTTAAATTATAATGCAAACCAAAACTTAGTGAAAGACATAATTTTTTCCCCATCCATGTTATGGACCCTCTGAAATCTATCCACAGATACCTTGGGAGTACACGGATCCCAGGTTAAGGACCTTTGCTCTAACACCAATTTAAATAACATGGCAATGGAAAGATTCCACAACTCTCAATAGTCTTAAGACATCACCTTTAAACTTCTGGCCAAAACAACTGCCTTAATAGATTCTATAAACCTACTCTAGCAAAAACCTAAAAATCACATCAGAATGAATAATGATTAAGAAATCTTATGAGAAACTCAAGTTAGAGACTCCTTCCACCCCAAAACTGCACAAAAGTCAGCCATAACTCTAACCCCCTAGACAATAGGAAAAGAAACCCCACACAGGTAAACGAGCTATAAGCCTTCTAGTAGGCATTGCCTAGAGATAGTTTGGTCCAGCAAGGTTCTGAGTCCAAAGGCAGCACGAGTATAGGGTTCTGCTAAGCAAGCCCCAGAGAGCAGGACACCAACAATGGGATCCTTGGAGATGACCGGGGTGGTTGTAACCAGTCTACGTATGACTGTGCTCCAGACCTAGACCCCTTAGGCCCAGGGATTCTGAGTTCTAAGCACTCTGTCCTGAGATGTCATAGATGGCTTTGAACATCCAGTGCTCTGAACTTCAAAGACCTGACCTCTGGAGGTGGAACCCAGGTAATAAGAGGCTGAGATGAGAAAAAGCAGAGCCAATTACCCTATCCAAAATAGCAAGGCCTAGATGGCCCTGGAATAAAGCACCCCAATTCAGGAATTGATAAGTAAACACAAGAAGATATGGTTTACTACAAAAAAAAACCTATAATAGATTCAGAGACATCTCAAAATCCAACCAGGAAGAAAATAATTCAACCATCAGGTTTCCTGAAAATCATCATCATAATAATTAAAAAAACCCACCTAGACACTCTATTTAAAGAAATCATAAATGAAAGCTGCCCAGATCTATTAAAACCAGAGGGCAAAGGAAAAATAAAAAGAATTTACCAATCACTCCCTAAAAAAAAATCTCAAAAGAATATCTTCCAGGGATATCATAAACCAAAATCCAGACCTTTCGCATGAAGTTTAAAAAAACAAAAAAGGCTTCAAGCAGCAAGAAGAAAGAGTTCAACCAATAAAGAACCATAATCAAAATCACACACAAAACCTAGTAGTTTCCACTAAAAACAAGAAATCTTAGACTATATTTCAAAAGGCAAAAGCTATAGGTTTACAACCAATAATACCTTATTCTGCAAAGCTAAGTATAATTCTATATGGAAGAGAAACAGACCTTTAAAAGAATAGAGGATTTTCAAACATTCCTGACAAAAGGACCAGAGCTGGGTATTAACTTTGAAATATGAGGGTCCAGAAAAACATAGAAAGGTAAAGTTATTCTATTAATCATAAGGAACTACTATATATGAACAAAGGATGACACCCTTATAGGAGAAAACAAGTGTCTCTTCCCGTTTTCAAAGGATACTGAGAATATTAAATAAGAAAAACAGGATCTGAGGATGGACTGGTTCTGTTCTGAGGATTTTAAATTGTAAGTTAAAGAGAATAATAGGGGGGTAGCTAAGTGGTGCAGTGAATAGAGCATAGGCCTTGGAGTCAGGAGGACCTGAGTTCAAATCCGGCCTCAGACACTTAACACATCCGGCCTCAGACACTTAACACAAAAACTAGCCATGTGACCTTGCGCAAGTCACTTAACCCAATTGCCCTGCACTCCCCCCTCCAAAAAGCCAAAAAAAAAAAAAAAGAGAGAGTAAAAGGAAGACACTAGTGGAGAAAGGAGGAAGGAAGGGGTAGAACGTGCTATTTGCACACTTGGATACATGAAAAGAAGGGTATACAAACATGGAAGAAGTGATAGGGGACAGTGAACATCAGATGAAATTCTCTCATATAAAACTGACAGGGTCTGGGGTAGAAATGCATCAAATTCAACAGGCAAACAGCTGGGAATGAGTTAAGGGAAAGGGGACAAGTAAAAAGGAAAAAATACTAGGGAGGGAAAGTTTATAAACTCCCTGATTCCAAAAGATGAATTAAAAAGTTAAAAAATGGAGAGGGAGAAGCAAAGGGAAAAAGAGAGAGGGAGATAGAGAGAGAACTGAAAACAAAGGGAGGGGGACAGAGCAGTTGGGAAACAGCTAAACAAACTGTGGTATAAATGTAATGGAATATTATTTTTCTGTAAGAAATGAGACGATTTCAGAAAATTCTGCGAACTGGTAACTGACAAAGACTAAAAGGAGCAGAATCAGCAATGACAACATTGTAAAACTCAAGAACACTGACCAAAGCAAGGACCAGCCACAACTCTGGAGGACCTATGATGAAGCATGTTGCCCACCTCCCAACAGAGAGGCGGTGGTGGACTCAAGGAACGAGAGACAGGAACTTTTAAAAATGGCCCATGTTTAGATTTATTTTTCTTGACTATGCTAATTGGTGACAAGTTGTTTTTTCTTTTCTTTTTCTGTTTTTGGTTAGGGATCAAAGAAGGAGAGCAGCAATGGTAATGCCAAGGGAAAAAAAATTAAGTCAAAAAAGCAGGGCCACTGAAACAATTTTTTAAACGCACAAGGAAGAACAGACAAGAAAAGCGATTTTGAAAGTAAAAGGTTGAATTTATCATACGTTCTTTAAAAATGCAAGTGGTATAGAACAGATTCCATTTCATATACAATTTTCTTTATGTGTTCTATTTTGTAAATAGAAATGCTCATTTTTTTGGGTGTTTGTTAAGTTCAGAATTTCCAAAAAAAATTTTACACCTTTATTTTGGAAACAATAGCTATGACAGAAATACCGAGAAAGGCTTAACTTAGAAAAGAGTTGGCATATGTTTGACACTTCATCCAACCCTCTTTAAAAACAACAAAAACCCAAACGTTACCATATAGCAACACAATTCTAGGTATATACCATTAGATATGCACAATCTTCTTACCACACTTTCTATCCACCATTTGGAAAACCTCAGTAATTGCCAATTCAGAAAATAATGCTAAAATATCATGGAAGGAGAGAAAATAAGAAGATGAAACCAAGAAGACGGGGAGAAGGCCAAAGTGCTGGCTCTGGAGTTTTCTCTTATGGGTTAAATGTCCTTTCTCTTTCAAAGGGTGATCAGTTTATGGCCTCCAGCAATAAGACTGGAATGCCTGTGGTTTTTAATCCTCCCTAACATAAATGCAGACACTCTAGTAATTTCACCAATCTTTCTAATCTCTGTTGACTAAAAATATCTACTTTTGCTGTAGCCCGAAGCAACAAATTTCAAAAGTTAATTTGCTTTTATCCACTAATAAAAAGCTAATACTAAAAAATACACTATCCACCACCAGCCCCATCTGGCTGTAGGTGAGGAAAAGTAAGATTTAAAAAAGTAAAATGTTGGAAAACACTCTTAAAAGTTTAAGTTAAATTCTAATTAAAGGATGTATATAAAACCCATATGTAATAATAAGGTTTAAATACCAGAGCGTTTCCATTTTCTATTTAAAACTGAATTTTTAAAAACGGCAGACGTGCGCTTACCATTCCTTCGACTTCTTCACTGTGACCATCCACTGGAGCACATTCGCTAGCATGTCCATAACAGAAGCAATTTCCACGTACCACCATGTCATAAACTGCATAATAGTACTTTTCTCTGATTTCCATTCTGGAATCCAACAGGTTATCTCCCAAAGTGTGCAATTTGACAAACTTGATTCTTAAGTTGGTGATTTTTAAGAGATCTGTGGTGTGAACCAAAAACACATATGACTTGATTGATGGTGATGATATTAATCTGACATTTATGACTTTTATAGTTTACAAAATTATCTTACACACTATTTATTTGGCTAAGAAATAAGAGTCGAGGAGCGGCTAGGTGGTACAGTGAATGGAGCCCTGGCCCTTAAGTCAGGAGGTCCTGAGTTCAAATCTGGCCTCAGACACTTGACATACTCACTAGCTGTGTGACTTGAGCAAGTCACTTAATGCCAAATGCCCTCCAAATAGCCAAAAAAAAAAAAAAAAAAGAGAGAGAGAAATGAGTCGAAAGAAAGAAGAGTCCTTTGGGGGCTACCAGTTTCCTCTACCTGGAAACAAAGACAAGCAAGTCAAAACTTTAAGTCTTCTCCAGTAATTCATATGTCCATTGTGAGAAAAGTAAAATACAAATTCTCATTGGCTGGAAAAAGGAGGAATTATCATTTTATCAACTAAATCCAAATGTCTCTTCTTTGACGTATGGATATGTTAAAAAAAAATACGTGCAAAGAAAAGGATGGAAAAGTCAAAATACACAGGAATACAACATGAAGTGTTAAACACCCTAACATCCCCATGACTGAACTGCATACAAATGATTTAAACTAGTGCTCTAATGCTATATGGCATCCCAAAGCAAACAATGTCCATTATCACCAGAGAAAATTTCATTCAGGCAGAAATGCTTATGCAGTAAGATAAACATATTCAGACCTGCTATTGCAGAATTATAAAAAAACGAAACAAAACAATTCTAGACCTACTTTTGCAAAAGAAAGTCCATGATGACTACAATTTGCAAATTTCCTACCCCGTAATCAAATCCAAGGAGTTATGAAAATTTTCTACCAAATTTTACTTCTTTAACCCATTGGGGCATGGTGTGTAAATTCTGGCCAGCTTTATAAAGCTGGAATCTTTGAGTGCAGGTCTGACTTGGTCATCCGAACTGGTCTAAGTTTGGGGAGGCCAGTTACCAAAAGTTTAGCCACCAGGTGATAAATTTTTGGCCACAGTCCCTCATTATACCACGTACTAGAGGTGTGGAAAGTTATAATCAGTGGAGGAAGTGCTTACATTGATAACATCCTAACTCTCTGGAAGCCCTTGGGTATTTTAAAACAGCTTCATAGCAGAGCAGAACAATCTAGAAATTATTCCAGACTGGCATATTGAGATTTTTTTTTAAGGCATTCAGCCTAAAATATTCTGTATTGGATTTTTAACATTTCCATTAGTTTTCCCCATGTTTGTCAGCATAATGAGTTAATCAAAGATTATTTATTAAGCACTGACACTGTGCCAGGTACTGGGGATAGCAGTACAAAGAATAAAAATGTCATAAAATTACTGATTTAGAACTTAAAGGAATGTTAGAGGGCACTGGGTTCCATCTCTTCATTTTGTTTTTCTTTTTGCTGGTTTTTTTTGGATCTCTTCATTTTACAAATAAGGAAACCAAAGCTCAAGAGGTTACATGACCTGTCCAGGGTAACCTGGCTAATATCTGAAATGAGATTTGAACCCAGGTCTCCTGCCTGTAAGTCCACTGCCCTTATCCTCCATGCCATCCTGCTTATTCACAAGGAACTTAAAATAGCATAATGCTGAAGAGGCAAAATTATTAGTAGGAAGGGGCAGGTTCTCTATTTTTGTTCAGTCTTACTTGCTTTTACTCCTGTTTCTTTTATCCTAATTCTCCACATTGGCCCAATACACAAACACAGTTCTAAAGCTTATATACCAGTGGTTCTCAACCTGTGGGTCACGACCCCTTTGGGGGTCGAATGACCCTTTCATAGGGGTCACAGGGGTCTCCTAAGACCATCAGAAAACACATATTTCCAGTGGTTTTAGGAATGGAGACACCACTCCTCTATCTGTGGGGGTCTGAACACATGCAGATATGGCCACATACGAGTATTAAAGGGTTGCGGCATTAGGAAGGTTGAGAACCATTGTTATATACCCATGCTAATTAGGACAATGATATTAACTGCTATTTAGAAGAACTTTTAAAAACAACTATCACTACCACTCCATCATCTCCATCAAAGTTTTCACAAATTATTAACTCACTGGCACTCAAGCTGGATTCCAAAGGACTGATTAGCCCACCTGCCCTGTCATTATCCCAAAGCTTTGTGGCCTCAAATTGGTCCCACATTTCAATCTGGACATTGCTAGAGCTCTCGAGTAATAATTCTGAAAACAAGAGTCACTTTTGGTCTTGAGCGAGTACAAAAAGTATTCTCCAAAGACAAAAATGCCTTAAAGGGCTCATGAGTCAGGCAGGATTTGCCGTGTAGACGGCAGAAATTGGCTGCTGATTCAGGGAGAAAGTGCGTACGATAAACTTAAGTTCTTTGTATGAATGGAGCTATGCAAATCCAAAAACTAAACAAAGGAACATTGGTACTACTCCACTGAATGGAATTTCTGAAAATCAACCTTGAGAAACACTGCCCTGTACACAACTGAGCACACACAAGCTTCAATTGAGGAAATGCTGGACAATGGGAACGAAACCTGAAGAGCCTCTGAGAGCCTGAGAGGCCCTAGAGTTAACCCTTGTGGAGACACTTAAGGAGGACAAGAGAGTTCCCCCCCTCCGTCCCCACCCTGTGTCTAATGAAGCTTTAGATCTTACATTTGACTCTAGTATTAATGGAAATGTGATTTTTAAGCTTAAAAAGCTTAAAAAAAATATCACTCGGTCCAGAGAATTCTATCATCCTATAGCACGTTTCCCAGTGGTCCCCTGTCTTTCTATTCACAAAGTCACCACCTAGTTCAGACCTTCATCACCCCTCACCCTAACTATTGCAATAGCCTAATTGGTCTGAACCTGCCTCAAGGTATCCCCTAACCAATTTATCCCACACACAGCTGCCAAAGTCATATGCCTAAAGCACTAGGTCTGGACCAAATAACTCAAAAATCTGAGGGGCGGCTTCCTACTGCCTTTTGGATTAAGATCAGACTTGTCTGTTTTGCATGTAAAGCCCTTTGCAACCTGGCTCCAACCTCACTCCCCAGCCTTATTAAAGACTATTTTCCTTTACTATTTTCCTTTCCTTTTATTTTCCTATTTCCTTTCCTTGGCCTTCTTGCTGTTGCCCTTTCTCCCCCATGAATCCACGAAGCAGCTCTGTAAATGCACAGGAGATCTGTCGACCCTGCTGGGGTACACACCCTCCTCATCTACTCCTGTTAGAACTCGGACTTCCCTCAAATCCAGCTTGGGGCTATCCTCTCTATCTTCTGTATGAAGATCTTCCCCAGCCTTTGCTACTAAAATGCAAGGTCCCTGATGGCAATGACTTTCATTTCCATCTTTGTACCTCTAGTCTGTAGGCCAAGTATTTGGCACAGACAGTGGACACTTAATAATAGCTAGCATTTACGTAGCCCTTTAAGATTTGCAGAGGGAGCTATGTAAATTTATCTCATTTGACTCAAACAACAATCCTGTGAGGTAGGTGCTACAATTAGCACCTTTATTTTACAGATGAGGATACTTATGTTAAGGGATATTGAGACTTGTCCAGAATCAAACAGCCAGAGAGCGTCTGAGGCAGGATTCAAACTCGGCCTTTCTTGACTTCACGTCCACTGATCACCCTCTCTCCACTAGGTCCCCTACTGGGTTCTTGTCATAAGGGTTCGTTAAGTGATTAAAAGTGAGCACAACAAGAAGGAGAAATATAAAAGTTAACCAACAGGGCCTGATTACAAAGTACATTAAAAGTTCTTCATTTAAAATTGTGATTACCACTGAACAACTTTTTTTATACAGATCAATAAGTGACAACAAAACTCCATAGCTGTCATGAAATTAGGATATTGTCCATTTACTTAAGTCACTTCAGAATGCATTCCAAAAACCAGGTGCTCTGTCTGATGGTAGCATAGCATGCTTTTTGTTTTGTTTTGGGGTTTTTTGAGGGGGGAAATAGGGTAGGGTCAGATAATCATCCTTAACAATCATATTACATAAACTTCAAAATTTTAGGGGGCTTTGTGGTTCAGTGCCAAGTAAACAGAAAATGTTCAATAAGCACTCATCTAAAGAATAAATGTGTGAAGGGAGACCAGAGGCAGTTCTGTATATATCAAAAGTGGTCAAATTGCATTTCTCACAATATCTTCTGGATTTCAGCCAATGTCTCCCGTTTCATACTCCAAATTGTTTTAGAGAAATCTATGGTTTAAAAAAGATCTATGTATAAATGAGGACTTCTGCTCCCCACCCTCCACTCCCTCTTTGCTTCTGGAGTAGACTCAGCTCCCTGGATAAACACAGATGTTTTAAGACCCACATTGCAGCTGGTGAGGAGTCAAGATTTCCAGGGATATTACCAAGTCCAACTTCTTCCACTTCCTGTAATAACACAATGGCCTGAAGTCTTTCCTAACAACACTGAAGCAGGTCACTCCAGTCCTACAGGATGACCTAGCCTTCTCATTCCATTAACAAGAACTCTTCCCCACCAATGGGAGGCTCGGTCATGGCAGCCACTAGAACAGACTCAAGGAGGAGGAAGGTAGTGATTAGGTTGGACTAAGAAACAAATACTTTGATGGTTCATTACTTTCCCTACACCTCCAGTGTAAGTCTAAGACTTTCATTTTGAGACAAACTTACTCTGGATCCTTGGACTATAAGGATCTTCTATTTTGAAAGCAGGATCTAAAGCACGGAATATCACCTAAAAAAAGCAAAGGAAAGGAGTGAAATAGTAAGAGCTGTCCATATACTTAGCATAATAAATCTCTGAAGGTCACTTCTTAAACAGACAAGTATCCTCCTCCTCCAATTCCCCATTCCAAATAAGAATCAAGAGCAATGAGCCAACCTCTCCTTCAGTTGAGGGCTCGATGTCAGAGTAACGGGAGTCACAGATTATATCATCCACTTTTTTCATTGGTCCAGTTGAAACACCTGGGAAGGAACTCTCACAGTCATATGCAAAGTATCTGTACACGCCCCAGGTTTTGCCAAAGTCAGATGATCTTTCTATCAACATCGCAGCTGGGCGGAATGTCTAAAGGAATTTAAAAAAAAGTCCCGTTTCAAAAGTTGGAAATGTAAGTTTCTCCATCAAATATTGGATTGAAATAGTCCCAAATTCAATAGTCTAATGCAGCGGTTCTCAACCTCTGGGTTGCCACCCCTTTGGGAGTTGAATGACCCTTTCACAAGGGTCACCTAAGACCGTCAGAAAACACATATTTCCAATGGTCTTAGGAACCGAGACACCACTCCTCTATCAGTCTTGCAGGTGGGCCCTCCCACATGCACACGCATCCACATATCAGCACACCCACATATCACCCACAGCAGTTCTCAACCTGTGGGTTATGTTCAATTTGTAACAATGAAAATACTGCTCTAAAGAGAAATAGAACTGGTTTATGTGGTAGGGCTTGGAACTACAGACTTCCCCTGCCCTGAAGAAGAGTGTTTAAATTTTAGCCAGATAGCCTTGATAAGTCATAACCCCATATAGGATTTGGGGGACAGGGAGGATGGAGAAGAGGGAGTGGCGAAGCATTAGAACCAGTGGTTCTCAACCTTCCTAATACCTCGACCCTTTAATATGGTTCCTCATGTTGCGGTGACCCCCAACAATAAAATTATTTTCGTTGCTACTTCATAACTATAATTTTGCTACTGTTATGAATCGTAATGTAAGTATCTTATATGTGGGATGTATTTTCATATACTGGCTAGTATAATTAGTTTTAATATTATTAAATGTTAAGCTAGTGAAATACCAGCTCTGGTAAGGATACCTGCCATTGCTCCCTTTTCCTGGCCCTTCCCTCCACCTTTGCCTGAAACCCCTTGGGGTGTGATGAGACTCAAGTGGATCAGAGGAAACTGTGTTCTCCCTTCTCTGTGTGCATGTGCATATATGTGTATGTATATATACATAGGCATATATGTACAGTATGTATGTAGATATGTATGTATGTGTATTTTTAAAAAACCAGCACATACCCATGTACCCCCATTTCCAGTACTGAAACCAGGGGAAAAACACCCAAAACTATTGTAAATGATCAACAGTAATTAAACAGATATAACTTAAAACACAGATGGCTCATTTTATTTACCACACTAACTAAGACCTGGGTAAACTGAAATATAATAAAAGGAAAATCTGATTTTACTCACTTGCTTTGACCTACTCAATGAAACAGCTAAAACATAAGTGATGAGAAGGAAAAAGAAAGAAACAAAAGCTTTGAATAACCCAGAATTGACCAAATCCCTGGATAATTTTTTTTTTCCTGGAAAATGGCTTGGTTTTCATAAGATTTCCCCTTTGACAACAAATATTACATAATCATGACCAGATGTGCCATGAGGATGTTCCAAGAACGGTAGAGCAAAAAGCACTTCACCAAACCCATTTCTTGTGTTGTTTTAAGTTCCTTTCAAAAATTAACAGTCTTGTGAGAAGCAAAACAGAAGATGTTAATTTAACCTAGAAGTGCATAATTGATTGGGAACCCATTTTTGGATGTTCTGAAATCTCACCTCTTATCATAGAAAAAAACCAAAACAAACCAACCCAACCCTAGCCTCTTTAATGAGAATTAAGCGTGAACAAATAAACCACTAATTTCTCTACAGTGTAAGATAAAGGAAAATTTTAAGAAGCTTTTGTGGATAAGTAGCAAGTTCTATTAATATTCTTCAATCTGCCTTGACTTCAAAATCATGCACAACATTTAGGAACTTAGAAATTCTCCAATTAGAAGCTATTGCCACCTCAAAAGTGATTTTTTTAAAAATTGAATTAAGCTTATTTTTTTAAAGGAAAAAAAAATCTAGTCCACTTCCCTTCCCTGACTTCTTTTGCTGTTTTTGTTCAAATTGTTTCTTAAAAATCTTACATCTCATGTATTACTTTTCAATTGTGAAGTTTTATACATAAATGACTTGGTGCACAGTTCTATGCTATGCATCCTCTTTGAAAAAAAAAACAAACAATTCTCAGATTTCAAGGTTAGGGAACCAACTCTACACAGTTCATTTCCCACAGAAGACTGTTGTCTCACGGTATTGAGGTCACAGTGCTGGACTTTCAGTCAGGAGAGATCCATGTTTGAATCCTTCCTGTGACATTTAATAGCTTAATAACCATGGACAAATTACTTAACCTCTCTGAGCCTCAGTTTACCCATCTGTAAGATGAAGGCACTGGCTTCAAAGACCTCGAGAGTCCCTTCCAGATCTTAAATCTATGACCCTATGAACTTGTCTGGGTCTCAGTTTCCTCATCTGTTAAATGGTGTTAACCCCAGAGTACATCCCTCACAGGTTTGTGAGGCACAGATAAAGTAACCAGTTTAAGGTCCTTTATAAACTCTATCACCACAATTATCCTGGTTAAATACTATTCTCCTTAATGGGTATTGATATTCCCAAAACATTTTTTCAGTTTGCCTTACTTTGTATACTTAGGTGTAGTACTTGAACTACATGAGTATCCACTCAGATGACATTAAAAATAAAAACCAACTCAGATTGAGATGCATTTATAATCAGGAAACTTTCTTTCCCTCCCCCCAAAAAGACAAACTAAAAGGTCACCATGGTAATAAAAACATTTCTAGTCTTTGTAGAACAAAACTAATGAAAGCACCTTCTATGCTTCACTTGCCATAAAGATCAATATTCAGGGGCATGAGTTTAAATTTAACTTCTAGTGACCCAGTATGGCCATGTGTTTGCAAGGGAGGGGAGGGGGAGAACTGATCAGGTGCTTCGGGGAGAAGGGTAGCAGGCATGGGGGCGGGATGGAGGTGCAGGAGTTTCCCTGAGAGGCTATCCCATGACACCTCTGTGTTCTGTCACAAACACTGGCTGGCACTGCCATGAGCTCTCCCCAACCCACCGGCAACACCAGAAGTGTATTAGGGTTGGAGTAAGGGAAAGAGAAATGTCAGAGGAAGAGCTAGTTATGATAAGAACTTATGATAAAAAAAAAAAAAAAGAACAAAACCAAGCTGCCACAGTCTGCAGCTTGCACGGCTTTAATTTCTAGGCCTTAGTCCCTCAGCCACCAGGCAATGGTAGAGGTCATGAGAATAGGACTTATGTCTGTGGCTACTGACCCATGAAGAAAATCAATACACTTGAGGTGGTATAGTGAAGATTCCTAATTCCAATGGGAAAAACTCAAAAGTGATTTCAACCTACGATATAATTAAATTATAGGTTTCATGTGCATCAAAATGTACTTTTAAGCCATGCTGAAATCTGTCATTACCAGACAGCTGCTCCAGGAGAAACAAAGGCACTTTGTATATAGACATTCTCTACTTAGAAGTCACTTTTACATTTCCAAACTGAAAGTAAAGAGAAAATTTATATTTTTAAACACACAAACACACACACACACACACACGTTTAAAAAAGAATTTTTAAAATGTTTCCCCCAAACCTTCTAGAATCTTGAGAATCAAAGAAGACAACGGATCCTTTTCTGTTAGAAAACTCAACATTAAAATATAAACAGAGCAGGAACAAGGATTTAATCTCCAGATGTTTTATTGTGGTTTGGGGCCGAGTCAAAGCTGATTCTATCCATGTGCAAATAGAGATAGCTAATTAAAAGTTTTTGACTGAATTCTCTTCAGAATGTACCTCACTCTGCCTACTAGAAAGTTATTTAAGTCTCCCTTCTACATCCCTTGCTTTAAAAGTTGTAATGGCATTTCAAAATTGGGCAATAGTCATATATAAGCCCAGAGCAGCCATCAGTTTGGAAAGGGAGATTAAATCATGGCCTCCCTTCTCACCTGGGAGAAATCTATGGATTCCTTACCTTGAAAGTCATGATGAGATGAGTGAAATGGAATTCAGCTTCCAAATCCAGCTGAATGGTAACATTCTCCACACCTGTCAAAGAAAGAAAGGAAACTCTTAAGGTAAGCAGGAAAGTCTGAGAGCAATTTAGCTATTTTCTGTTCTCATGCTCTTGGCACAATGAACAAAAAGAACCCAACAACCACATTGCTGCTGGGGTGGCAAAACCCTGTTCTGCCATCCCTTCCAGCTTTCAAGGCCATCACTCTGCTTTTGACTCTATAGCTGGCTATACTGAATCAGATCACTGCTTGACGGAAGCCTGGCATCCAGTCCCTAGCAATTGCCAGGACCGTTACTGTTTGCTTAGGAGGAAAATTGAAACATCTTCCCAACCATCTGTGCCAAGATATTCACAAAGGAGAAAAATTCTTTCCTGCCCACTGTAGGTGGTCAGCTTGCACGCTGGAGCACCAAGACAAAATAATTCTCCTCAACTAGAAAGGAACACAGATAGCTCCCTCTTTTAGCAGACAAGAGGAAGGAAAATAAATAAAATCTACCACACATGTTAGTTATCTTCTAGTTTACAAAAATGGAAAAAGTTATGGGTGCATTTCCACAATTAAAAAACAGTCAAATCAGACAAAGGATCAGATAGACCCAAATAAATAAACCCATCCTGAACAAATACTAACAAATCCCCATTCAGGCCATAGCCTGAATAAACAAATTGACTTTTACCCTGTGCCCTAAAGGTCAACGAGTTCCAGCTTTAAGGCATTAGAAAGGTCAGTGAATTGCAGAGGTAGAGGGCCTCCTTTGAGAACATGCTATAGAATCATGCCTCTCCAAACCTAGCAGTAAGAAAAGACCCTCTATCTAACTGGTGCTCCATGACTTCTAAGGAGCCTCAAAAGGCAGAAGATCTCAACATGTCAGAATGAATCAAGTCACAGCATAGATGGGTTTCAGGAAATCACTAGGAGCTTTTGGAATAAACTTTCTGCATTGGGAAATTGCCAAGTCTATTGAAAGAAGAAGGGGTGAAAAAAGAGCGGTCATTGAAACGGATATGAGTTGGAATGCCAAAGAAAAACATTATAATCCTTTCTAACTAGCCTTATCTAACTTATTAAAAGTGTCTTAATATAAACTTACTCCAGACGCTCACTTCTTGGGCAAGGTGCTAGTTAAAGCACTATGTGACCACTTTGTCCAAGACATCAAACATTAGAGGAGTGGCTAACTTCTCCAAACCTTCAACATTAGCTTTAAAGTCATTAGATACCAAAACAGTACCAGTAAAGTACACAAGCCATAATATTCTCCTTCCCATTCTCCTCTTCCCTCCCCTCCCACCCCCCAAGAGAAAAGACTTTTGGAGTCAGGGAAACATCCAAGAACCAAAGACAATGCTGGTCTTCTATAGCTCTCTCAAAACTTCCTTCAGACTTGCATTGCAAATAGCCCACCACATGGGATATTTTAAAACTCCTTGTGTACCTCAGCTACTTTCAGCATCTGGCCACAACAGCTTTAGTTTATCATGCACAAGAAAAATGTTTGCTCAAGGCACCAGAAAGGAAATTAAAATAAAGTTCATGAAGAAGGGCCTTAAATGTGAACTCTCAAATTACAGAGGAGAAAATCAGATACTAGTAAAAAAAAAAAATTAACATTTCTGTAGAAATAACAAATGCTATTTGCTTTTCTTATCTAATCTCCTGCAATAGTGACCCAGCCCTGCCAATTCTATACTCCTTACTCCTGCTATATGGGCTTCTCTTTGCCCTAATAACTTGCAAAAACCTTCATGCACTGGCTAACTCTCCCATGTAGCTGCAAACAAGTAAGACTTTCTCATGACAGGGCTAGAAAGAATGGCAAACTAGTTCACTGTTTATTTCATGAACAAACATCGAGGAGACTGTACTACTGAGAAAATATCCCAAGTAAAAACATAAAAGACTCCTCATGCACCAAAGTATTTGTGGTAACCTTTTTTTTTTTTTGAGGTAGTAAAAACTTGAAAACAGTTTATTTCCAATGTGTCATCTCTCTATCCCGTTGTCTGCTCCATTAGATGGTCAGCCCCTGGAGGGCAAGGACTTTTTGCCTTTCACAGTATGCCCAGTGCTCAGCACAGTCCCTGGCACAGAGAAAGCATTTAACAGATCCTTGGTGACTCAACAGAATGGAGAATGGCTGAACAAATTGGGGCACAGGACTGCAATGGAATATTATTGTGCCATAAGAAACAAGGAACATGAGGAATAGAGAGAAACTCAGGAAGCTGGCGGTAAGGAACTGACATGGAATCAGGGTAAGGGGATAAAGGGAATCTGGGAACAATAGGCCCAAAGACAATGATGTAAATAAAACAAGGAAAAAAGCAGCCAAACTCTGGAATGCAGATTAACTCTACTGACCAAACTCAGTCCCAGATAATAGATGATGAAATGCACCTCCTTCTCCAGATAGAATTACAGTCATGGAAGGAAGAATGCAAGAGGTGGAATGTATGCCAGAAATCACCTAGTTCAACATTTCATTTTCAAAAGGAGGAAACTCTGGTCCCAAGGAGATACCAGGTGACTTGTCCAAAGTCATACAGAACTATAAGTTACTGAGAGAATGGAACCCAAATCTTACTTCTCATCTAAAGCTTTTTTGCCCTGGGAACTCAGACTTAGGGCAAACAGGGGTCACATAACACTCAATTAATTACAGGCTCTTTTCTTTAGGGAGGATTTTCTCTCCCATAATGATAAATTGCTATTTGGATCTCAGAGTTTCTGAGGTGTGGGGGCTGTAACGCAGGGACTCAGTTAAATCAGGCACAGCCCAGAAGCATTTTTGATCACAGGAAGCCTCGTCCATGAAATAAATAGCTTTCTTATAAGGTTTAATGTGATTTTTCTTCAAGAAACTAACTCCCCCAAACCCAAAAGGTACCACTATCGTTGAATTTATTGCTGTTATCCCTTTCATCATGTTTGAAATTAAAGTGCATTTTCGTAAAGGAGGTTTCATTTCATAATAATGATAATTCTTCAGTGTGGTAGCAAATAAAATGCAGTATTTGGAATCACAAAGATCTGAGTTCTAATCCTTCAGAAGCTTGCTAGCTATTTGTCCTTGAACAAGCCTCTCACCTTCTCTAAGCATAGCTTCCTCATCTGTAAAATGGGGTCAATACCTCAGAGGGTTCCTAACCTGAAATCTGTGAACTTTTTTTTTAATGTAACAATTTCAATATAATTGCTTGTCTTATTTTATGCATTTAAAAACTCTATTCTGAGAAGGGGTTCATAGATTTCATCTATGACACACAAAAGAATTAAGAACTCCTCTAATGAGATAATGGATAAAAAGTACTTGGCAAACCTCTTTGTTAATTTAAATGAAAATTATTTTTATTGTTGTTATTATGACTAAAAAATAAATTTAGCTTTTCAACATTAACTCAAAATGCCCCCAAAGGGGTAAAAGTGCCTGAATTATCTCATCACTGAAGATAGATCCTTAAAATTATCTAGTGCTTTCTCAGTATTAAAAATTCTAAATGAAGAGAAAAAAAAACTCCTTCTAGCCACTCTTTCTCTCTAGCTTCCTATTCTTTCCCCCAAAGTCACTCTATCCATTTTAAATTGCAATGTTCTGTGTGAGACTGAGGGCGGCAGATAGCATAAACTTGTTTCCCCCTCAGCCTATGAAGTATGCATTTGCTCTATCATGAAAGAGAGCTTTCTTGAAGAAAATGAAGGCTCCAGGGCAGAGGAATCTGATTTTACTAAGACATGTTAGCACTCAAGGCAATAAATCTGCCAAAGGCCATAATTACAGAACAGAGAAACCAACAAATAATTATGAACACACAGGAGCCCTTCAATCCAACCAAAGGTTACCAATTTCTCTCTATGGAACTTGTTCCCACACCAACCACATACCATTCTCAGATTGCCACCAAATCTTAAGGCGGTTTGGAGCAAATGTTGTAACCACATTTTCAATGAGATGACTATCAGGGTTGAGTGTCTCATGGTAAGGATCCTGTGAATTGCATATGAAACATTTCTTGTCCTCCTGAAAAACAGGTAAGTGGGCACATCAGCTGGGTATAATTCAATAGTCTTTTTAAAAAGGTAAAAACATTAGTGACAAACGTGAATGAGCCAATGTTATTTAGCACCTAAAGTCATGTCTTTTTATAGCTGATACATTAAAAAAATCTAAATAACAGCTGAAAAGGCCTTCTCTCCTTGCACATGAAAGTTTAAAAGTAGAACAGGACAGAATTTCCATAAACTATTAATTTAATTAGAAATAAATTTCTTGGTTTAAATTTTAATCCTAATAAATAATTTGAGAAGGCTTACTCAGTAAGTACAACTCACAAAAAGATTTTATAAACATATGAGGCATCTGTTAGTAATAGTGACATTATAAAAAGAATATCAATAAACAATTAAAGATTAAATATACATACATGTACATACATACATGTATACACACACACACACACAGGTATGTAGACATAGGGGGCAGCTGGGTGGTGAATTAGAGAAAGGGCTGGGCCCGGAGTCAAGAGGACTCATCTTCTTGAGTTCAAATCTGGCCTCAGACACTTAAGAGCTGTGTGACCCTGGGCAAGTCTCTGAACCTTGTTTGTTTCAGTTGACTCATCTATAAAATGAACTGGAGAAGGAAATGGCAAACCACTTCATTTATTTTTGCCAAGAAAACCCTCAAGTGGGGTCACAAAGAGTTGGACATGACTGAACAACAACAATGTAGACATAAATACTAAGGCTAAATATTATATTAAAGAAAGAAAAACTATAATAGGAATGAGTTAAGTCCATAGGGAAGAAAACAAAGTAAAGGGATGAGAAGACACTGCCCGTAAATTTAGAGGGTCTGCCTTTGAACCTTTTGACCTTAGACAAGTCAGTTCATTTTTCAGGGTTTCCTCAAAAGTGAAAAATAAGGGGGTTGGAACAGATGGCCTCTGGGGTCCTTTAGAACTCTAAATCTACAGTCAGATGATGCTATTTTAATAAGGACTGGAAACTTCAGAAATAATCATTAGATTCTGCTCTGTCCCATCACCAGGAGTTGTAGGACTAGGCAAATTAAAACTCAAAGATGTGTGAAATGGTTAAGGTTGCCTTAGAAAGGATCTGCCACCCATAGATAACTATTACCAATGGGTTTATTCTTGGAAGGTACAGGCATGCACCTGGAACTGAAATTAACTCCATGTTCTAGAGTGGGGCACCATTGATCCCCTTGGTGTTTAGTCACCTTGGTAGCTGAGGCAAGAGTTTTAAGGGTATGCAAGATGAAGTGAGGGGCAGCTAGGCGGTGCAGTGAATAGAGCACCGGCCCTGGAGTCAGGAGGACCTGAGTTCAAATCCGGTCTCAGAT
Organism: Pseudocheirus occidentalis; assembly: GCA_028646575.1. NCBI lineage: Eukaryota > Metazoa > Chordata > Mammalia > Diprotodontia > Pseudocheiridae > Pseudocheirus > Pseudocheirus occidentalis. The sequence goes on along the minus strand of CM053597.1, from coordinate 115,191,554 downwards.
ACTTAACCCCCCCCCCCAAAAAAAACTAGCCGTGTGACCTTGGGCAAGTCACTTAACCCCAACTGCCCTCCCAAAAAAAGGCAAAAAAAAAAAAAAGAAGTGAGGTTTGGGGATATGCTTTGTATATTTTTCTTGGTCAAATGCAATCTCCTTGAGAGTTAATTGCCTTTTAGCAATCACATTGGTAGAAATGGTTTTAAAAATAGAAAAAAAAATCACATTATTTCAAGGTTTACCATTTCAAATGTAGAGTCTGACTCTCATTTAATGCAGATGCTAATGACTGTGGAAGAACTTTAGGGAGGTCACTCTTTTAGAATGGGATGGGGATTTGTTCATAGAGGCCACCCAAGTCTATAAGAAGCTAGTTTATTTTACCATAATAAAACAAGAGATATCTCCCATGGAAACTTATTCTACCTCAAATTTGAATACTATTTTAAAAAAGTCAACATCAGTTACAGTCATTACCATGCAGTCACGGAAATTAGTAATAGAGAACAATTACCAGAACTTTAAAAAAAGGAGGGGTTAATTATAGCCTCACTTCTAATCAGGAAGTGGTCTAGACATCTCTGTATAAACCTGGAAGCCAGTGAATGGAGTCCACTTTACCACATTCTTTCAGGTCTTTGGAATGGGTTCTTTCTTCCTTTAAAAGTTTGGACTTCAGTCCAAAGCTGTTGCATCTGTTTGTCCTACTGAAGATCTAACATAATATGTAGGTAAGGGCGGGGATTTCTAAATTTAGTAGTTATAGTTCAAGACTGAATTTATTCTACATTTGGAACAAGCATCATTTACTTAGTGTTATCTTATACTCTCTTCCTTAAAAGATGATGAGAAAATTACATATTTTATTTTGCTTTTTGTAAGTTTTAAACTTAAATTTTTTTTTAACCTAAGAACATGACCTCTACTGATGCAGAAGCATGTTTTCCATCTCCCTGACAAAAATTTCAATAAACAGATGGACTCAGGGTGCAGAATGAGACATATTCTTTTGGACACAACCAACAAAGGGATTTGTTTTGCTTGATTATGCATATCTGTTTCAAGAATTTTTTTTCTGTTCCAGTAGAAAGGGAAGAAGAGAGAGAAAAAAATATTTCTTTAAGTTAGAAATTTGGAAGTTTGAAATTTAAAGTTGAGATTTCCTTTGGAAGCTACATTTTTTTATTCCTTGGTAGGGTGGGGTCCTTTTGTCTTCTGTTAGAGTATAGTATCTCCATTACTCTTTTGGAAAAGCAAAAGATCTATATGTGAAGATGAAATATTTAATTAAGAAGAGAGAATATGAAGCAAAAATGTCATCACTACCTTGTCACCCTCTAAATATAGGCTGAGTTGTAACCTATTGTGTGTTATCTTCTTCAGTGATACACCCAAAGAGGAAAAGGTTTCTATATGTGGCACCAATGAAATTGCCAGTGCAGTCACTATCTCCTTTTTCCCTCCTCCCAAATCAGAGGTAAGGAGGATGGAAGAAAGTACTTGAATCCACAATTTTTTTAATCAAATTTCTCAATTTTTCCCAATTCAGGGGAAAGTAGGGAGGCGAAGAACCCGAGGTTAGGCTGTCTTTCCAGTGGGACAGGAAACATTAAGCGGATGCAACTGTGCAAACATGTTGAGATGGGGCAAAAGGAAAGACTTCCAGTCGTACTCTCCCGAGACCCTCCCCGGCCTCCGGCTTCCTATTTAGGTAACTGGCTGGCGCAGTAAATCTGGCCCTTTCGGTCCCTTGGAGCACGGGGTGCCCAGCTCAGCTGAGCCGGCGCCGCCTGTAAGATCCCCAGCTCACCTGGAGGTGGCTGACGATGCAATAGGGCTCAGGTTTGTGCAGTCCGCACGTGGAGGTCACTGAGAGTTTCTGGGCTCGGCCAATCAGCAGGTCTCCCGTGGCTGGATAGCAGCTGCCCTCCGCACAGCCATAACTGTACTCGGGTTCTTGGGCAAGCACGCTCGCTCCACATAATGCTAAGAGTGGGGAGTCAAGCCCACGATAAGCAGACAGAGGTGAGAGATGTAGAGAGGAGGAGGGGCGCACAAGAGAGTAAGACAAGAAGGGATCGAGAAAGGAGGAAGATACGGGAAGAGAAGCAGCATTCAGGGAGGGCACAGACAAGAAGGGGAGGGGGAAAGGGATTGGGAGGGGGATGGGGGGAGAGAGAAAGAAAGAGAAAGAGAGAGCGCAGCGTGGGAGTTAAGAATGTTGGGGTCCCGGGAACAGCAGAAGAGGACAGACAGATGGATGGAGAATTGACACAGATAAAAGAGAGAAAATAAAACAATAGATCAGCTTTGAGCACCACCTTCCAAACATTCATTCACACACCCCTTTGACTCCCATATTCCAGTCCCTGGGGAAATGCCCGATCCTGGGGAGTCCCAGTTCCCACCAGAAAGGATATTAATTGCAAACTCATTAATTCGGCTTGCTTACTGCAAAGCGCAAAGAAGGTGCAAATTTGCGTATGTATGTGTGTGCTTCCCAGGGACGTTCCGGGGTGCACACTGGCACGGCTCCCTTCCTTTAGCCCAGAGAGGTGGGACTTCCAAGTGCTGGGAAAATGGTAAAAAGAACTTCGCAACTTTCTGGTTGCTTAACATTTCGAAATAATCCAAAGCAGGAACGGTCTAGCTGCCTTCTGGTACTATCCGAGGCGAACATCAATCGCTAATTAAAGTCATACGGGGCGCCAGGCCATTCCCAAGATAAAACCTTCTTCCCTCAGCTCTAAGAGCAGTTTCCCAGGGAAACAGATCACAGGCGGAATAGAGCTCGACCTAGGGAAGAGACCTCTGTGGCTAGGGCTTTCTCAGCCCCTGCCGGGTAAGGGAGCAGATCTAGGCGAGGTGAGGAGCTTAAAGGTAAAAGGAAGAGACACATGCACCGGGGACCCGAGACCAGAGCTCGGGCTACAGCCACAACCTCTCCACGCCCAGGTCCCGCCGCCTCGCGGCAGCTTCCTTAACCAGAGGAGACGGAGTGGCATTTGAGAACAAACGTTTAATTTCTAACCCAGATTCCTCTATCTGATTCATTTCCACTTCTAGCAAAGCGCTGGCGAAAGGGTTTTTCTCCCCGCCTTTCCGCTCCCTCTCTGCCTCCCCCATCTCCAAGCCCAAGACCACACCACCAGGTACTACGACTCAGAATTACCTAGGAAACGGAAAAGGTGCACCTGGAGTAATCCCATCTCCTCCTCCCTTCTGCTCGAGGGGAACTGCAGAAGAGAGAAGGGAAAAAGCCGCCTGGGGATCCGCCTGCTTTCCTCTCTGCAGAAGTGGGGAGAAGCAAAAGACAAATTAAATGATTAGAGTGGGGGGCGGAAAAGGGCTGCTCTTCCTTCCCCCACTCCTACCCGCTGCTTCCAAATAGGAGGTGAGAAAGAGAGGGGGAGGAAGAGAGAGTAAAAAGAAAGAGCACAGAAACTTTCTTACCCCAAACTCAAAGGCTTCTTCTCCCAGCTCCTTCCAGCCCCAGAGCCCAAAGAAGGGAATTAGAAAGTTTAGCCCAGGGAGGAACAGAGGGAGGCGCCTTTGCTCATGCGCACACGGTGGGAGGTGGGGGGTGAGGGGGCGGGCTGGCGGGTAGCTGAGGTCTTTGGGGAAGCAGGAGGGGTTTGTGGTTGTGTTCCCACGCTGGAGTATTCCCACTTTGGTGGTGTTGGTGCTCCAGCTATAGGGTGGGGGGTCTAGCTCTTTGCCACCACCTGGAGCATAGGGTTTCAAATCCAGCTTGAGCGCCCTGGGAGATGCCCAAGGGGTCAAGAGAAGCGAACTGGGACAGGAATGAGTACTGTCTGGTCTAGGAGCTAGGACCTAGGAGGGCTGGAGGGGAAGACCTACCACGGACTCATCCATTTACATTTGTTAGAGGTGAGTCACTTAAAAAAAAAATCAACAACCAAAAAAAAAAAAAGCCCAAACAAAACCAACAACCCGCTGAGCGATAAAAACTCCCAAATACATAACCCTCCCTGAGACATTCCTCTTTACCTTTCTAGAGGAAAGATGGAGCAGGGGGAGGACATAAGGTGATTTTTAAGGTGGATCAGTCTTGTGTCCCATGAGCCTGGGAGAACTTTTAATAACGATATTATCTGTAATTCTTCTCTCGCCTTTTTAATATCCTATCAGTCACCAAGTCCTCGTGCCTGATGTAGGTAGGCACCTCTGTGCATCTGACCCTTCTATGGGTCTCCTTAACCATGCTTCTCTGGACTGCTGCAAAAGCCTCCATCAGGTTCTGCCTTCCTTTTCTTCTCCAATCTAACCTTGGAACAGCTGCTAGATTATCTTCTTTATGTCAATCCTTCGTTCAGAAATCTTCTATGGCTTCTATGGCTCCCAATTATTAATGGAGTATAAAAAACTTCGTACTTGGCACTCAAAACTTTCAACGAGCTGGTGCCATCTCTTCCTTCCCTTCTGCAGCCTTCTCTTGCATCTTACCCTCCGGGCATGCACTGTATGCACCAGCAAATCTAGATTTTCTATCCTCCCTGCCCCCTATGTCTAGAATGTCCTTCTCCTTTTGAATTCCTGACCTTCCTTAAGGCACAACCCAAATACCATATCTTCCATGCAGCCAGACATCCCTCTGTAGTTAGTGACTTTCCACTGCACACTTTAACACCTCTCCAAATTCACTTTTCCGATGCTAGGAACCACTTATTGTGGTTTTCCCCTTTCCAGACTGTAAGCTTCATGAGGGTAGGACCGTGTCTTAGCTTCCCTTTTCTTATAGCTTCCCTCTAGTCTAGGATAGGGCTCTACAAACAGCTGGTGCTTAGTAAAAATTTGTGGAACTGTTACCATTTTTAAAAGGTACTATCCACTTATATCTGAAAAAAACTATCCAAATAATTTAATAAAAATATTATACTTTTCCTTCAATTACTTGGCTTTTTCAGTTAAGTGGGTTTGTTAGTCCTCCCTCATTTCAAGTATTTCAATTAATTTAGATAACTATTTCTATTTTCCACTTCTCTTCAACCCATGTTGACATAACCACAGGGAAATTGCTAATAAACTGAATAAGTCTGGATTTCACTCCTCTTTGGGCAGGGTTAGGTTTGTGGATAAACACTAGACCTACAATTTCATTGGTATAACTTCTGGGAAAGGAAACTCCTTTCAGTGTAGGTCACCACCTTTTCTGTCCCTTAAGTCTCAGTTGCCTAGAGTACCAAGAAGTCACCCAAGTTACACAGTGGTGTGTGAGAAGCTGGATTTGAACCTCGGTTTTCTGGGTTGAAAGGCCAGCTCTCAATCTGCTTTCTCTTAAAAATGCCAATTCTTGTGGATAGAAGTTCTTCTCAGAATGAAAATGGCCATGGGGAGGGTAGTGGGTCATGGGAAAGTCCTAAATGACCAAGTGCTCTCTGGAAGGACTCTGTTTGCCTACTGACCTTTAGCTTAGTCCTCAGAGTGAGTGGAATGGTGAGGCTGATTTTTCTCAGTTTGCTGAGTTGACCAAATTCTGCTACTTTATTCAAGTAAAGAATAAAAAATCATTTACGTTTCATGTACCTTCTTTCCTCTTGTGGTGTGTTGCTAAGGGCATACGGGAAGGTAAGTGTGTCTGGATTTTTCTCCAACATGAGTCAGTTTGTTTCTCTACTCATTAATTACTCAGGGAAGATGGTGTTGAGGGGCTAATTGGTCAGTTTTTAACTGTGACTTTTTCTTCTGACCTAATTATTAAACTGCTGGAGTGGCAACTGCAGAATGGGGTACAGGCTGGTTTAATCATTAGTCAATACAGCTAGGCTACTGCTAACAGAAAAGTTTCACTCATTTGTAAATGTCCACAAGTAGCTGTCTGAAGATACAACTGAACTAGTGATAAGATGTTGTTAATTATTCACTATATCAACACTTTGTTTCTCTCTTTATCAATGACTATTTATTGGAACACTCAAGGTATTGAATACAGAAGACCATGTTCCAAGTAAATGTAGTGTCATGGAGAGAGAATTGGTCCAAGCATCAGGAAGACCAGCATTCAAGCCTTGCCTCTGACAAAATACTTGCCCGGAGATCAAAGATGAGTCACATAACCTTTCAGTGCTGAGGCATCTAAGACTGAAAAATATGGACGAATGCCCAGTTGGGATCTGTGGAAGGAATTTCCATGCCAGGACTTCTCTATGTTGGATAAATCACAGTATTAGACTGAAAAAAAAACCACAAAAAGATCATAGCTCAACAAATAGTGGTATATGATTGTAATGGGATAATACTATGCTACAAGAAATGGTGAGCTTAAGGATTTTAGAAAAACACAGTAAGATATGCACAGAATAATGAAGAACAAAATGAGCAGAACCAAGAGAACATTGTATACTATAACAACAATAACGTTTTAAGAAGATTGTAATTCATTTTGACTAATATAAATACCTATATTAACTACCAAGGACATATGAAGAAAGATGTTATCTGTACCCAGAGAAAGAATAAATAGAAGTATGTATAGAATAATTTTACATGTATATTTGTGTCTAATGGTAGTTATCTCTGGGGTGGGGTGGGGGTAGGGGGAGGGAGAGAATAAAAAAGGAAAGAAGGAAAAATTCTTATATATAAAATATATAATAAATTTATTATGTATGTAAGTGGAGTAGCAATTTGTACATAACAGATTTTCAGTTTCATGTGCAATCATTTTTTATTATACTATGTTATAGAAATGCTTGTTTTATCCCATAAATTAAAAATATTAAGATAAAAATGATCAAAACAGTCTGATTCTCCTGAACTGACCTTATTGGTGTCATCAAGATGGTTCAGTAAAAAGAGTCTGCCACGGACAAGCTGCTTTACTTTTCTTGGCCTTATTTTCCTTGTGTGTAAAAAGAAGGGATTGAAGTAGATAATCTCTAAAATCCCTCTAAACTCTTGATCTATAATTTTGTAAACTTTTGATCTTGAGGATTTTATGTGACTTAGGGTCCCAAGGTTGCATTTTATAGTTTCTTATCCTTACATGCCTATAATCATCAGCATCTTTGTAACCAGATTTAAGGATAAAAGAAGGCAAAGATCCTGCCCTGACTTCCTCAGGAGACCTGGAGAAGTGTTAGCTTCTGGGGGTCCCTGTTTCCCCATCTATAACATGAGAGAATTGGACTAAATAATCTCCAACATCCTGTCCACCTTCAGTTATGGTCCTATTGTTTGCCATGATGTTGTCAGTTTTGTTCCCTTCTCACACTATAGTTTTCCTTTACTGCTAAAGTGATCTTTTCTGAAACTTCCGTAAATCTCGGAGTTAAAAGAAGCATATGGAATAGGTCACCTAGTCCAGCATGTTACACATACTTGAATAGGTATTCACTTACAGGATCCCTGATGACACCCAACAAGTTCTTGTCCAGCCACCATTTGAAGGACTGCAGTGAAGAGAAGCCAGTGGTCAAGTCATGAATTCACCCTATTTCACTTTTAGACAACACTAATTGTTAGAAACTTTTACATGATGCTTAACTCTACCTCTCTATAACTCCCAATTCATTTTTCCTAATTCTGCCTTCTGGAATCAGGCAGAAAGAAATGAATCATTCTTCTTAGAGCCATCTTTAAATGTGTGAGGGGGAAAAAACTATCATTGACATTCCTGACCTTTTTTTCTCTTTTCTCTAGACTAAAAACCATCAGTTTCTTCCACTTATCTTCACATGTCCTCTGGATCTCCCTGTATGTATTCAGATTTTTCAATGTCTTTTCTATATATGTTTTCCCATATGAACTGTTGTCTAGCCACAACTGTTGTCTAGTTTATTCTGACTAGTCTTGTGTCACCTGCAAATTTAATAAGGCATCAATCTATCCTTCCATCTAACTCGCTCAAGTCATACCCAGGTTTTAACCAAAGCAAATTTTCTCCTAGCCATAATCTCAAAGAAGCATCACCATTTACTGGCTCAGGTTCATTTTAGGAATGATTTTCTAGATTGTTATCTTTGAATTGAATTTTACCTCTCAGTTACAAGCTATATTCTGAGAAGCAGAATAGCACAGTAGAAAGTACCCAGAATATGAAGAAATAGACTATGTGAGTTCATATCCTGCCTCACATCCTTACTAACCTGGATGAATCCTATTACCTCTCCAGGTCTCAGTTTCTTCACCTGAAAATAAGGAAAGGCAGAATGGATTAGAGGATGGAAAATCTGCCTTGGAGTCAAGAAGATTTTGATTCATGTTCTTCTTTGGACAATTATTGAGTGTATGAACTCAGACAAGTCACTTAGTGCCCCCAGCAAATAGGCTATCTGTTGCTTAGCAGGTGCTGATGTGCACTGATAAAGGAAGTCTGATTGCCCACATATAGTAATGAAATTAGAGGTCTAATTAAAAAAAATGGGGATAATAATATTTATCTTACCTTGTTTCATCATTATGTATATGGTTTTCTTGGCTCTGCTTGCTTTGAGAACCACACACACACAATCAGAAGTTGAAAAATGATAAAGAAAAAGTACATCTTGAGAGAAAAGACATGAGAAGACCATTCCATCCCTACCCTTTTTGCAGAAGAGTACATTGAACATATTTTCCCAACTTTCTTGATGTATTAACCAATTACTGTGATTTTTTTCCCCTTCCTTTTGTTTTCTTTTTTCTCTTTTTGTTCTTGCTTTTTTGGAGGGGGAAGGCAGGGCAATTGGGTTTAAGTGACTTGCCCAAGGTCACATGACTAGTGTTAAGTATCTGAGGCCGAATTTGAACTCAGATCCTCCTGACTCCAGGAACAGTGCTCTACCTAGCTGCCCTTCCCCTTCCTTTTCTTCAAAAATACTGTTATGTGGTATGGCTCTCTGGGGGCAAAAAGGGGAGGGATATTGGGGAAAAAACTATGAAGATATTTTTAAAAGACATCAATTAAACTTATTTCAAAAAATTGAAAAGCTAAAAATGTATCTATCTATTTATACTACCTACCTCATAAACTTGGAGGAAAAAATCTTAAATACAAATTGGTTATATTATTACACTGATTTCAGTGTGAGCTATGCCTTTATTTCTAAAACTTCTCCAAAAGTTAGTCCATTACACAGATTTCTTTTCTTTCCCTTCTGTTAATTTAGCATAAGCTTTCCCTCTAACAGTGACACAATCCTTTCATTTAAAAGGCTGAAGAATTCTACAACTTACATAGTTGTGAGAAAGGATTGCAAACTTTTGGTTGCTATTAGATGAGAGAGGATATGGCTATTAGCTCCCAAAGGGATTCTTTTCTGTGAGAAGAACCTTTAATAGACTAGGAAGAATTTCAAAGTTTCTTTATAATCCTAATACTAGAAGAACCAGGTGTGTCATTGATGTAACATTTTATAATAATTTTGCTTTGAAATAAACATTTTCATCTTTTCTCTATTTTCATTGCATTATGGATTTAAAAAATATATATTATCAATAGATACAATTTGGTTTTTTGAGGTATTTTTAAATTCCTATCCTTTCAGTAGATAATATTAGAATGCCACTTAGCATTTCTCACTTCTAAATGGTCTGTGAACCCTTCCCCCCTAAAAAGGGAGCAGATCCGTCTTTGAGGTTGATATTGTTTTTCCTTCATTCTTGAAGAGGACCATGGCATCAGGAAGGTGATGCCGTGACTTGTGAGTGAATTAGATTTAAGAAAGAGAGGGCTGTGTAAAGTCACCAGCCTCACTCTCTCCTCTGGAGCCATCTGGGTCCAGTGACAAGACATAGATCAGGCTAACTGGTGATGAACCTGAATGCAATGGAAGACCTTGGCCTTTTTACATTAAGGTCTTTCCCAGGTCTCCTTTTAACTGAGGAAATGCCCATTTAGTGTTTAAGGCTAGGTTAAAAAATGATCCTCTTTTACCTAGTTTAAAGAAAAAAAATCTGGGAGGCGAAGACCCTCAGGGTTACTGGCCAAAATAGGAACAATTGCTATTTACATTCACTCTGAGCCAATCAGAGCCCAAATGATAACCGAGTGGAGCTAGGCCTGGGACCTATTATTGGCTAATCAATGAGAGCCAGAGTGATTTGGGGTTAAGATAAAATCCTTAAAAAAAAAAAAATCTAGCCCGTAAAACCCAAGATAATTTGTGAGGTTATAGTGATCAAAATTTACCTTGCTTTGGGCAGAGCACCTGTAGGTAGAGGTATGATATCCTATATAGACAGAGGGAGAGGAGAGAGGGAGGGAGAGCAGGTAAGGAAGAAAGGGAGGAACAAAGGGAGGGAGCAGTTGCACTGCACACTGGAACTGGCCAGTTGGGTCTTCTATAGATACAACATTTGGCAGGTGTGATCTTTCTCTTTTACACTGGGCTTGGAGTATAGAAGACCCGGGTTCAGATTATGCCTTGAATAAGTCACTTAACGTCTTGAAGCCTCAGTTTCTCCATCTGTAAAATGGAGATTAGTGATGCCTGTATTCTCAGGGTAGTTGTGAAGCTCCAATTAGATAATGTATGTATAGCGCTTTGTAGAATTTAAAACACTATGAATTAATTATTGATTCTGTTAAGGCAGCAAAACAATCCTGAGTGCTAGATGCTACAGCAGGGTTTCTTACCTTTTTTGTGTGTGTCATGGACCCCTTTGCTGGTCTGGTGAAGCCTCTAGACTCATTTAAAAACTCAGAATAATGGTTTTAAATGTGGAAGATAACATAGGATTACAAAGAAACCAATTATATTGAAATGCAGTTATCAAAATACTTAAAATAAGTTCAGATACCCCCGGTTAAGGACACCTGTACTACAGTGTTATTTCCCTTATTTATAGGGGAAGAAACCGAGGCCTTCAAAGGATAACTCGTTTACCTATGGTAATACAAGCAGTAAGCACAGAGGTGAGATATAAACCTAGGTTTGCCTCACTCCAAGTCCGGAATTCTGTCCAATATGCCACATTATCTCCAAGTACTCTGTGTAACTTTGGACAGCTCATAACTTCATTGGGCCTCAGTGGCTTTCAAGTGTAAAATGAAGGGGCTGGCTTTATCAGCGCTTCTCAACCTGTGGGCTGTGACTCCCTTGGGAGTTGAACGACCCTTTCACAGGGATCGCCTAAGACCATCAGAAACACATATTTCCAGAGGGAGACACTGCTCCTCGATCCGTCTCCAAGCGGGTCACCCATATGCAGATACACCCACATAGGAGTATTAAAGGGTGGTGGCATTAGTAAGGTTGAAAACCACTGATTTAGATGATCTCTCCGGGTCTTTCTAGATCTAAGTCTATGATTCCTTGACATTAGAATCAACAGTATAGAAAAATTCATAGACCAACAGGATTTAAATCTGGGAGGATCTTCAGTACTGAAGATCTTGGAAACAACAACAACAACAAATTATCTAGAACAATCCTGATTTGGCAGTAGAAAAAAAAGAAGAGCCTGAATCTGATTTGAGTTGTAAGGAGAGATTGAGCATTTAAAAGCAGATAACAAAACAATACACCTTTGTCAAGAAACACGAAGGAGCCACAGTGTTGTCCATACTTTGCCCTGGTCAGACCAAATTGGGAGTATTGTGTTCAGTTCAGTGGGTGTGACGTTTTAGGAAGGGCAGTAATGGACTGGAGAATGTCCAGAGGAGGGTGACCAGGTTGGTGAGGAGCCTTCAGATTAAGCCACACATGGCTTAAGGGCTTTCCAAGCAAAGGCTGTGTGCATATTTGTTGGATATATTTTAGCTGGTATTATTATTTGGGCTTAGGGTGGACTTCACAGCTTTTGAGATTTCATGATTCTGTCATCAGTTTCAACACTGGCTCAAGGGGGTGTAAATGAAATGTGGGCTTTGAAGAAGATGAGGGGAAAACAAATGGAATTCCTTTAAGTCAGAGATTTTTAACTTTTTTTTTAATGATGTGGACCTTTTTGACAGTCAGGGGAAAGTTATAGACCATTTTTCAAATATTTTTAAATAATTGAAACAAATGCTTCACTTTTTGTTCAGTCATATCTTTGTGACCTCATTTGGGGTTTTCTTGTCAAAAATACTAGAGTGGCTTACCATTTCCTTTTCCAGCTCATTCTTTTTTTTTGGAGGAGGGCAGGTAGAACAATTGGGGTTAAGTGACTTGCCCAAGGTCACACAGCTAAGTGTTAAGTGTCTGAGGCCAAATTTGAACTCAGGTCCTCCTGACTCCAGGGCTGATGCTCCATTCACTTCACCACCTAGCCACGCCCTCCAGCTCATTCTTATGGATGAGGAACTAAGGCAAACAGGGTTAAGTGAATTGTCCAGAGTCACACAGTGTCTGAGGTCAAATTTGAACTCATCAAGATCCTGACTTCAGACCTCAAACTCCATCCATTTTGCCACCCACTGAAAATAAAGATGTAATTTCCACCACCACCACCACCCCCACATTCAAGTTCAAAGACCCCTTGGTTAAGATTGTTGCTTAAAGGTAATTATTATATAGGATATCCTGTAGAGATCAACATTGAATCAATTCACCTGCTTATAAGCAGGACCACATTTAAATCATCTTGGGGAAAAAAAAAACCCTTTTATCCTTTTCTCAGAAATGTTTAAGTGCCATAAAGCAAACAAAGCAATTTCTAAATTTATATTTGATTTTTTTCCCCAAAGTTTTGACTAAAATGGAATCGGAAGATCAGAGAACATTTAGACATACCCTTAGGGTTGCAAAGCCATTTTGTTTCTCTTTCCAAGTATGCAGCAAGGTGATACCTAGGCCTAGATCCAAGAGGAGATATAGCGGCAAGCCATTCCTCCACTTCTCCGCCAGCATATTCTGAGTGCTTTTATAGCTGCATTCTGCATTTAATAGGCATGCTGCAGAGACAGCTCAAAGGGAGTAAAGTTTGAGTTCCTTTGCATTGTTTTTGTGTTAAGTGGAGTTCAGCACCTGGCTGCTAATGTGGAACTTTGAAAATTTGAGGAATAAAGATTAAAGTCTAACCATAGAGTTAGAGAGCCTTGGAATAGCTCTTTTAAAGGAAATATTTAGCAAGTTCATGGCAGACTTAACTTAAATGAAGTTGATAAAAAAAAAAAAAGAAAGCTCCTTCTAAGACCTAAGTATAATTTACAAATCCAAGTTAAACTGTTCAAATCTACTAAATATTTCCATGGCCTGCTCCTTGATTATAGCATGAATCACCACTGAGGTATTTAACAACCTACCAGGTTGTAAAAGATTGATTTAGGAATGAAATTTGAAGACCCCACCCCTCCACCCCCCAAGGGAAAATGTTTACTGAAAATGGTGAAGTCAAATGAAATAAGTAATTAAGTACCTGATACTTTTTCCTCAAGTTTGAAATTATATATATATATGTTATATATAATATATATACATATATATATTATGTGTGTGTGTATATATATATATATATATATATATATATGTTCTAAATACAGGATGCAGTGTGGAAAAGGAGAGATAGTGTTGGACTTGTAGTCAGAAGGACCTGGGTCCAAATTTCACCTCTGATCAAGTCATTTTAAGTCTCTGAGCTCATTTTCTCATCTGTAAAAAGGGGTTAATAATCATCTTTAGGTTGTATATTAAACTTCAGCGTGAGGTTCGAATGGCATGTTGTATGTGTACTTTGTGTATTTTAAAGTCCTATGTAAATATTACATTAGATTATAAGCTCCTTGAGGGCAGGGACTAGCTTTTGCCCCTTTTGGTTTCCCTAGCACTTAGCTCAGTTGCTTGGCTTTCGGTAGGTGCTTAATGAACCTAGATTGAATGAGTGGTGAGGTGTAGTTGTGTCCAACTCAAGTAGGACTGAATGCTTGCTGCTGGATGTTGACTTGGAAAATCACAAATCAGCATTATCTATGTTGTGTTATATTCTTATTTATTTTGCTGAATATTTCCAAAGTCCAGTTTAATCTGGGTTGGGCCCCTCTGGGGAGTTTTGCTGGCCACATTCTGCCTGTAGGTTATGAAGTTTGACACCTTGGGTGTAATGGATAGTAGAGTATACTTAGAATCAGGCGACCCAGGTTCAAATCCTTCCTCTGGCACCTCTGATCATGGGTAGACAGCCTAATTCCTCTTGGGTTCAGGCAATTCCTTCTGACTTATCTACTAAGCTTTGTATCATTATTTAGCCTTTTTCATTTGACATTCTGCCTAGAACAGTTTGGCCTTGGGCAAATCACTTTTCCTCAGAGTCTTCTTCTGTAAAATAATTGAACTAGAGACCTCTAAGGTCCCTTTCAATGCTAAAATCCCACGATTCCTGTTTTAGCTGTTTTTCTTGTTTTCCCCAGCTGCACAAGCTAATGTGATTATACAGCTATTTTATAAAGTTAGAAGGAGGTGAGGGGAGGAGGAAACCTGTCTTTATTCCATCGATTTAATATTCTAGTCTCCTTTTCCTGCTTTTTCTCTCCATATTTCCCACTGTTCCTCCTAATTTCACATTATAAACCAGCTCACAACAAGCCACTTATGTTCTGGACGTGATATTAACTATCTCTTGCTTTTACCGATTTTTTTAACCAGGGAAGCCAAGATGGATCTTCTCTTCACCTCCACCCTCCCCAAAGGCTTCAGAACACTTCCCTGATCTATAGCCCTATTACACAGGAGTGTAATTAGCAGTGGTGGGGAACCTGTGGCCCTGAGGCCACCTGTGGCCCTCTAGGTCTTCAAGTGTGGCCCTTTGAATCTTTCAGGTTCATCAAGAATCAGCAATTCTTACCTAAGAGGGATCAGAAGTCTAAGTTACACTGGCATGTGTTGAAGGCCATACCACAATTTATTGATGAAAGCAGTATAGGAAACCTAACTATGAATCCAATGCTTTTATCCTGGAAAAGTGTTCTTTTTAATAAAGGCATAGCCTCAGAGCGTCCCAACCCTCCAAATGAGCTCTGTCACCTTCCCCCATCATGTGATGTTTCAGATGATTAAGCATTTAGGGAAATACAATTTTTTTAAGAGGCTAAAACTTATTTTCTAGATTAGAACATTTCATCAAAACTCTTGCTTCTGTTGATGCCATGGAGTTACATCAGTGTCAAAGAGTCTATCCCACCCATAGCTGCTCTTGCATCACTGGAGGCAAGTCAGCACTGGAGTTTCACGCCAGGATTAGGCAGTGCTTTTGGATATTGGGCTGCTTGCCAGACAGAAATGTTGTAAAATGTCTTCGCTCACTTCAAGATTGATGGAGAAACATGATGCAGCTGGCAGAGGAGAGGTAAGTATTAACCATCATTCACATAAGGCTCAAGGTCTAGAGATGATTCTCTTTATAGAATGGAAGATTGTCTTCTTCTTTTTTTTTTTTTTGCTTTTTTGGAGGGCTGTTGGGGTTAAGTGACTTGCCCAAGGTCACACGGCTAGTTTTTGTGTTAAGTGTCCGAGGCCTGATTTGAACTCAGGTACTCCTGACTCCAGGGCCGGTGCTCTATTCAATGCGCCACCTAGCCACCTGGAAGATTGTCTTCTAATTGTTGGCTTTTCACTAATCAACACCAGAGAGAGAATTTTATCATGTAAAATTGGAATGGACTTTTCTGTTGAAGTTCAGATTGGGGAATCCCAAAAGGGGGCATAAAAAGTAAGCTGTCATGGAGAGAATGTTCAACTTGGAGTCAGGAGACTTGAGTGAAATCTGGGCTACATAATCAAGGGTAACATCCCTGAACCTCAATTACCTTATCTGTGAAATGAATACACTCCCATCCTGTTGTTGTGAGGAAAGCACATTGTAAACTATGACATGTCATGTAAATGAAGATCATCTTTATTTTTAATTCTAAATAGAACTTTGATCATTCTACCATGATATTGCTCTTGATTTGCCTTTTTACTCAAAAAGCTAAATGATATTCTGCCTCACAGGTCATGAAAATTAATGTAATAGATATAATCTATAATCTAGAGTCTGAAGCTTTGAGTTTACCTGGACCAGGTTCATTTTGGGAGGCTCGCCCAAATGATCATTCTTCTTTTTGGCTTGCCTTGCTCAACCATTTAATTTACTCTGGAAAAATCACACAATTTAGTTTGTGTCTCATTTGAACAAATGTAACAGGGCATCCAGGTCCCATAAAAGTACTCATGAAAATATACAAACATAAAGGTACAGGATAGGTTGCTTTTCATCTCACAGAAAATCTGAAGGACTCCCAGGAGTATATGAACAAATGCAGAAAATGAAAAACACTCACAAAAGCCCATAGACAATCACAACTATTCTCTTGTAAGACTAATTTTTCCATCAGGATCTTATAGACTCAGCATGACCCTATTTTGGACTTCCCAGGGAATTGTACTTCATTAAACTATTTTAGTAACCTCTTATGCCCTCTTCTTAAATACAGTCTTTTCTCTCACCAATCCATCATCAACTCAAATATTCAAATAGACCTATGATCTCATAGATTGAGGAATTCTTTATTTAAGGGAAGACCCCTTGAGTAGATTCAGCTGAATGAAGCTCCTTTGCCCGAGCACCATCATTCCAGGAGCTCAACATCCAAGCAATCCTCGAATTCCTCAAAGCTGCTTTGTACGTAGGTGAGCAGGAAATGATGTCAGCTGCCTAAGCAACTAGTCTCTTGATTCAAAGTCAAGCCTTGAAGATGGTCTCAATACCATCCTTGGGATAAATAATGGAAATAAAGAAGTTCTAGTGGTATTTCTTTGCAAATACTATTTTATTTGGAAATACCAATAAAGAAAAACTACACACTTTCATTGGGATAGGGGTTAGAGTATGCACTTACCATTCTCTTTAATGATGCAGACTTCAACTCTAATTTCAAGACTTAACCATTCTGTGAGACTTTGCTCCATGTCTTCTCTTTTTCATGTTTTCTTTTCCATCTAGATGGTATAAATGGAACATTCTGATTGCCCGCACTCCATCCTTCATTTCTGCCACTTTACCAGCCCATTTTCTCTCATCATGTAATTCACTGATGATGTCTTTTATTCCATTTCTTCTTTGGAGCTCCTGGCTGCTTATATGGAGAAGCCTTCCTATATTTACCACACTCTTCTTCCCTTACTCTCCATGAGACACTCATATTGAATTCTTCATAGTCAGTGGTGTTTCATGTCTTTCTGCCGGCGGAGCCAAGATGACGGCGTAGAAGCAGCAAGGTCCCACAGCTCCCAAACCACTACCCTAAATACCCATAAAATATGAGCCCAGACAAAGTCTAGGAAAGTCTAGGACTCTCAGACTCACAAAAATACAGAAAACACATCTCTCACTGAAGGCAGCTCGGCAGCAGGGGCTCATCACAGTGGCCAGGAGCGGAGGCTGGCCCAACCTGAAGCTGAGACCACGGCCAGGCCCAGGGTGGTGGGAAGGAGCTGGGCTGAGCTGAGCTGAGTTGCGCTCCAGCCAGTCTTCAGAGGTTCTAGAGACTCCGACACCTTCACATTTGCCAAGGGAAGGGAGAGGGGAAGCTTGCACCAGAGCAGAGACTGGCCCAATCCAAAACTGCAGCCATGGCCAGGCCAGGCCCCAGGGTGGCCAGGAGGAGCTGAGCCTCCCAAGCTGCAGCTTGAGTCTTCTTCAAAGAAGATCTAAAGCACCTGCCTGAGGGGATCTTAAAATCCTCAGAGACGATTAGTGAAAGTGAAACTTTGAAAATTAATTTGGGGGAAGAAAGCAGTTCAGCCAATCTGCCCCCGGGGCAAAGAAGCAGTGGGAGAAGGGAACTGCTGGAACCTGTGGTGGCCCCCACCAGGCTGCTTCAGAGCCCCTGGCCTGCATACTCCACAGGGGGGCTGAATCAATTGATCAGGGCCAACTGCTCTTGCATTGAGCGGCCTGGAT
>CM053597.1:115138171-115173255 GCA_028646575.1 Pseudocheirus occidentalis | reverse complement strand
GGGGATCTTAAAATCCTCAGAGACGATTAGTGAAAGTGAAACTTTGAAAATTAATTTGGGGGAAGAAAGCAGTTCAGCCAATCTGCCCCCGGGGCAAAGAAGCAGTGGGAGAAGGGAACTGCTGGAACCTGTGGTGGCCCCCACCAGGCTGCTTCAGAGCCCCTGGCCTGCAGACTCCACAGGGGGGCTGAATCAATTGATCAGGGCCAACTGCTCTTGCATTGAGCGGCCTGGATCCGGATTGTGGTCTTGGGTGGTGGTTCTGGGGTGCGCTTTCAGCAAGCCAAAGCTGGGGGGACTTGCAACACCCCCCAATAGCTCCGGCAGCTTGGAAAACCCCAGCAATTTGGAACAGAGCTTTCTCTCCTGGAAGCAGAATTTCACAGAGCTAAAAAAAAAAACCAGCCAATTAATTGACTGGCCAACATGAGGAAAAAGAAGCAAAATAACAACAGCAATAAAACTGTAGAATCCTTTTTTGTGGACAAAAATGATCAAAGAATGGAACTGGAGGAAGACAGCCCAGAACTCAGAACTCCCACACCAAATGCTTCCAAGACAATTGAAGAATGCCTAGAAGCTATAGATCAACTGAAAAAGGACTTTGAAAACCAAATGAGAGAAGTGGAGGAAATTTGGAAAGAGAAATGAGAATGATGCAAGAAAGTCATGACAAGAGAGTCAACAACCATGTCTTTCTGCCGTTTAGCAGCATCTTTAGTGTCTACTGTGTTCCAGACAACTACCAAACTTATATTTCTAAAGTAGCCAGTCAGTCAACAATTCTTTAATAAGCACTCTTGTAGCAAGCATTGTTCTAAGTATGAGGAATATAAAGTCAAGTCAACATTTATAAAGCACCTACTGTGTACTGTACTATGTGCTGGGGAATAAAAAAGGTTAAAAACAGCTCTTACTTTTAAGGAATTCACAGTATGAGACAGGAGACAAATATGAACAACTGTGTACAAACAAGATACACGCAAGATAAACTGATGCTAACTTCAGATGGCTGGCAGTAGCATTAAGGTGAATATATAAAAAAAGGCAAAGGTCTCTATTTTCAAGGGGCTCACATTCTAACAGGAGAGGCGGCATGAGAGTAAGCAGGTAATTAAATACATAGTATATACAAAGTAGATGGAAGGCTCTTTGTTATTGTTGAGTTACTTCCAACTCTTCATGACCCTGAGGACCATACTGTCCATGGGTTTTCCTTGGCAAAGCTACTGGAATGGATTACCATTTCCTTCTCCGGTGGATTAAGGCAAACAGAGGTTAAGTGACTTGCCCAGGGTCACACAGCTAGTAACTGAGACCAGATTTGAACTTCAGTCTTCCTGACTCCAGATCCAGTGCTCCATCCACTGAGCCACCTACCTGTCTCCTGGAAGGCTACTAGCAGCTGTAAATTCACTGAATCCCAAACAAAGTCTTTTACATCTATCACTTCGTTGATCTCTGATGATCTCTGCATGTACATATATAATTAAAAGCTAGAATTAACCACGAGTGGCAGGGATTTCACTTCAGGTACCACCTGGGAGAAGTCCAATGCTCTCTGACTAACCAATTCTGTTGCTTGCCCTGCCACACCCATCCCAGAGTTTTACTTTTCTCCCCCTCCCCCAGTTCTGCTTCCCCAAGGGTCATATAACCATCAGCTGTTCCCAAAGCTATCAGACCAGATCTACAGAAAATTAGGGGCAAAAGCCCTTGCTCTCTCCACCACAGTAAATTCAGTCCTAACACCCCGCACCCCCCGACCCCAGCCTCTCTTAACTCCCTTTTCTATGGTACTCTCAGGAACCCTGATTTGTTAAGAAACTTCCTTTATATTCACTATATAACATTTTCACATTCCTTTCAGCTTCTGGTATTCTCTGAAACCTTGCTTTCCCCTGAGGATACCACATTTGTTGGCACCCTTTCTGCAAGGCTGGCTTCTTCTCTCCCACTCCTTGGCACCTAAGGGCAGGAGGAGGATGCTACATGCCCCTTGTTCTCCAATGTTCTTTTCCAACCTCTCCTCCCCATCCATCTCTCAACAACCACCTCTTCACTGCAAAAGTTCACTACATCCTGTTCAAAGTTTAATCTCTCCCCCCCATAAATTCAGTATCTGATTCTCACTCTCAGATTTTTTTCCTACCCCAATCTTGATTTGCCCTAGGTGCTAGAATTCCTAATTATGGCCCAGTGTGCTGTTGCACATTGGTAAATAGAATTATTATTTACATAAATGAATAGCAAGATCCCTTGTGGCTTTCATCTCTTCTTACCTAGACTATTATTGAAATAGCCTCTTCAACTCTCCTCCTGTCTTCAGTCTATACCCTTTCCAACCCATCTTTTACACTACTTCCTGAGAAATCTTCCCAGTCTATCCTATGACCACATCACTCTTCTATTCATAATCCCTGTGCAGCTCCCCATTGCCCAACAAATAAAGCAAGAATTCTTCATTGTCATATTCAAGGCTCTCTACAATCATGACCCAAATGTCCTTTTAGTCTTTTTCTCTAGTGTCATTCTTCCCATATTTTATGATCCAGGCTTCCTGAACTTTTCTTTGCCCCTTGTTTTCATATTGCTTTCTCCTTTGCACTTAATATCCCCACGTCTAGAACAAACTCCATTCTTCTCTTATGTTCATCTGTTGAAGTTCCTTCTGTCTTTCAAGGCCCAAGTGGGACTCAAGGTACTGTGTGTCTGACTGTGGCTAATCAGACCAATACAGGCTCTGAAGGCTCTGTCACGGGTCAGGCACAAATAGCCCACAATGAACCTTTGGAGTCGAGACGGCTCTAAATTTGCAGATCTACATATTCTTATATATTTTGTGGCCTATGGACAATTACTTAGGTCGATAAAGTAACTGCTACTTATAGTTGAATAAAAATGTTAGGATTTAAGTTCAACCTTTTGTAGGTTGACTTAGAGTACCCTCAGGATAATTCGAGTGGCAGAGATGGCAGCTGAGATGGTACATACCTCCTCCTCCTTATACATTAAGTTTGATATCCTTGACCAGCTCTTCATGCTTTGGAAGCTTCTCATTCTATGTAGCTCAGAGATCATGAATATTTGGCATGGCAACATCTATTAACACAGTCTTAACTTTTTGT
Source organism: Pseudocheirus occidentalis (assembly GCA_028646575.1). Lineage (NCBI taxonomy): Eukaryota > Metazoa > Chordata > Mammalia > Diprotodontia > Pseudocheiridae > Pseudocheirus > Pseudocheirus occidentalis. The sequence goes on along the minus strand of CM053597.1, from coordinate 115,170,127 downwards.
GAATTGATGTTATGTTTGAATGATTATGAGTTACAGTTCAATTGGTGATGATGGTCTAGTTCCAGTACAAGTTGTACAAAAACATCTTGAGGATGTTTTAAGGTCTATATTTGTAATATTAGGATTTGTCATTTTCAGCCCATGAATACATAATTTTAGCCATCAGCTCATATCTTACTAGGTTTTCAATAGGTGCTAAAATTTTACAGCCTAGAGCGATGTATATGTTGCACCATTTCTTTGCATAAACTTCCTTGATCACTAAATCCAAGCGTCTTAAGGATAACTCTTCTATAGCTTTTAGCGGCAATGACCTGGTTCTGAATTGCCATTATAAACTCCCCTGTATCAACAAGCATATGGACATTACTCAGTCATTTGTTTGGTACTTTGTTGTCAACATGTTGTTGACTGAGATCACATAGCTACAGCCCACGTAGACAGAACCTTTTCATTCCACTCGAGGATCTTAGCTGTTGCTTAAGCTCCAGTGCTAGAGGTAAACTTTCAGTTCCATTCAGCAAATCCAATGGTATAGCCATGTTACTAGTATTTACTATTGCTTAATGATGTTTGCTTAATCCATAAGTATTTCTATAGGTTAAAAGAATTTTTTAAGGGCAATTGGGGTTAAGTGACTTGTCCAAGGTCACACAGCTAGTAAGTGTTAAGCGTCCTGACTGCAGGGCCAGTGCTCTATTCATTGTGCCACCTAGGAGCCCCTTCTATAGGTTTTTGACTCGCTTATTGTGTGCCCCAAGAATGTCTTTCAGTCTTCTTTTTTGGTGAGGAAATATTAATCTTTATAGAATTGTCTTAGGATGATGTGCCCTATGCCTTATTAATGTCATGTTGGTTTTTGTTAAAATACTTTCAAAGTCTATTGAGGTTCATTTTGAAATTCTAAAGATGTAGCCTTAGTTTGGTAGTATCCAGAGGTTAACTGCTTGAAATATATTTTTGCCATTCAGCTTTGTTTTCAGGAAGCTGAATGTTAACATATTTAGACACCAGCTTTTCTTTGATATCATTATTATTAACGCATCTTGTCTGGAGGAGACCAAGGTAGATAGGCTACATAGGTGTAGCCTTCCTCTATTGGGTCGATGTGATCTCTGTATCTGATCTCTTGAGTCCTTTATCTTCTTTTGCTATACATTTTGACTTTTACACTTTTTTAGTCCAAATGATATTTTGATAGGGCAGCTAGGTGATGAAGTAGAGAGAGTGCTGGGCTTGAGTCAGGAAGAATTATCTCCCGAGTTCAAATCTGGATTCAGATACTTACTAGCTGTGTGACCCTGGGCAAGTCACTTAACCCTGTTTGTCTCAGTTTCCTCATCTGTAAAATGAACTGGAAAAGGAAATAGCAAACCACTCCAGTATCTGCCAAGAAAACCCCAAATGGGGTCATGATGAGTCAGACATGACTAGAAAAAAAAATTGAAGTGATATTTGGAGAAAAATTCTATGAGATGAATTAACTGTTTATTTTCTTTCTTATTCTTATCTTTACTTTTATTATTAAATTGATCCTGTAGCATACAATAAGTCCCCTCACCATCTTGGACACCTTCCTCGGATATTCTCCAACTTCTCATTGTACCTTTTAAATTGTGGAATCCAGAATTGAACATAAGACTCTAGATATGGTTGATCAAGAAAGATAGTCCTATAATTCCCCTCCTTCTGGATTTCCCCCTTTACATCCAGTTTAGTAATCTTAATTGAATTAGTGTGAGCAGAATGTTAATGTCAAGTAACAATGGTCCAGTGTGGAGACCCTGCACCATTTTGACTTTATCTTATCAGGACTTTCATTTGCCTGGGCCCCTGTGCCCAGTATTTGGGCTGTCATCTACCTGAGCTCCTATGCAAACAAAATTGTAATGCCCTGAAACTTAAGTCAATTTAGAGAATTGTCTGAGGCTTCGATAGATTAGATGATTTGCTCATGGTGAGATAGCTAATAAATATCAGAAGAAAGATTTGAACTCAGGTCTTTCTGATTCTAAGTCCAGCATTCTATCCGTGGTGTGGATAGATTCTTCACATTCTAATTGCTTCTAACTCTAATGGCTTCACATTCTAATGCAATGCTGTGTACTATTTACTAAAGCATAGTTTCATTTATGTTAGTCACTTTTATTGCTAGGGTTCCAATAAAAAGCAAACAAACCATAGGCTGCGTCCAAAGTTGAAAGCTGAATGCTTTTTTCCTAGATAAAGAGAATTTGGTTCATGTAAACAGCTTAATTCCTTTAAGTGATCCAAGAAAAATAGAACTGACCCTGAACTGGGTTGAAAGAAAACTATGTTTTTTAAGGAGAAAAATCAACCCAGTTTACATATTGCTCTCTGTTCAGTGTCTAATCATTTATTTAAAAAATGCCTTTTTGTGCTTCTTCTATGTTGAGAATGGAAGTAGTAGTTAATGTATAACTGCCATATTTAAGCACATCACATTTCTACCTTTAATGAAGAGTAATTTTAGACACCAACATTTTCACAATGGGAACAATTGTGCTTTTACCTTGAACATTTGATCTTTTCCATTAGCCCTCTTCCCTAGCTTGCCTGGAGTTAAGTGCTCCTGAAAACTGGGACAGTCCAGACCTAAAGCAGAGTGCTCTATGGGTCACCAAAAACGTTTCTCTTTAGGCATGGAATGTTTACACAGCACTTCCTGGCTACAAGACCATAAACTATAAAAGTTAAGTTTTTTTAAAAAAACCATTTCATGGTATGGAAATTTTTGAATTCTCTTTTACACACTAGTTTGGTTGTTAGATCCAGTGGCTCAGCTAACTTTCCATCTTGAGTCCTGCCTGGAACATTCACAGAAATATGATACCTTTAATTGGATCAACAAGCTAAGAGTCAAGATAGAGATTTGAGCCAAATTTAAAAACTCACTTCAAAGGATAAAATTTGATGAGAAATCTGGACAGCTGTTAGACTGTCAATACAAAGACATAACATAGTGTTGCTCAAAACCAAATCATCCTTTTTTATTATTGATTTCTGATTTTGTAGTGTTTTCCTGTGTAACTAAATATACTTTCATTAAATCCAAAGGTACCATTTCATGGGTTACTATTGTTAAACAATTTCATTACCTAATAGCCAGTCTTAGGTCATGCCTTGGTAATCTCCCACCTTCCACTTCACTCAACTCAATTTGCCTTAGATACCTGAATTCGTTCTAGTTTTAACCTTAGGATTCTAACTCATAAGGACCTCAGAGGCCATCAAATCAATCCACTCATTCTATAGATCAGAGGTCTTATCCCTGGGTCTGTGACCTTGTTTAAAAAATATGTTGATAACTGTTTCAGTACAATTATTTCCTTTGTAATCTTAAATAGTTTAATTTATGCATTTAAAAACATTATTCTGAGAAGGGGTCCATGACAGAAAGGTTGAGCATCTCTGCTTTAGATAGAAAAGAAGGACTAGGGAAGGTCAGTGGCTAAGTATCAAAACTGGCTCCTTTAACTTGAGAGCCAGGATTTTTTTCCTCTGTACTTTTGGTGATTCTAGCATGTGAAAAGATATGGTAAGGTTTAACTTACCTATTCAGTGCCATGCCAATCAAATTACCAAAGGACTGTTTTATAGAGCTAGGAAAAATAACTTTTTTGTTGTTGTTGTTCAGTTATTTTAATCATGTCCTACTTTGTGACCCCATTTGGGGTTTTCTTGGCAAAGACACTATAGTGTTTGCCATTTCCTTCTTCAGCTCATTTTACAGATGAGGAAACTGACGCAAACAGGGTCAAGTGACTTGCCTAGGGACACATAGCTAGTAACTGCCTAAGGCCAGATTTGAACCTAGAGAGATGAATTTTACTAACTTAGGCCCAGAATTCTATCTACTGCACTACCTAGCTACCCCAGAAAAAAAAAATGAGATTCATATGGAGGAATAAAAGGTTAAGAATCTCAAGGACAATAATGGAAAAAAAAAGCAGGAAGGAAGGGGGGGGCCCATCAGTACTGTGCTTTTTGATTGTTTTAGAACAGGGAAGACTTGAGCCTATTTATAAACAGGTGAGGGGATAATAGAGTGGGTCAGGTTAAAGATGCATGAGAGAGAAGAGATGATTGATGGAGCAAAGTCCTGAAGGAGACATGAGGCATAGAATCAAGGTAACAAGTGGATAGGCTAGCCTTGAGAAGGAAGAAGAAAATTGGTTCTTTAGGGACAGAATAAAAGAGGATGAATGAAAAGACAAAGGAGTTTTGAGGGCTGGGAAGGAAAGTCGAAAGAACTTGATTCTAATACGTAAGGACTATTTTTAGCATAGTATGCTTACATATATTTTTTAAAAATTTATTGATATCTTTTATTTTTATATCATTTATTTTTTGAATATATCCTTCTCCCCCCACCCCCGCCCCTTTCAACCATCTCTTGAAACATCTTTTATAAGAAATGTTTTCCCAGCCAACCATTCCTTAGAAAATAAGAAAAAAGAGAGAGAAACCAGTTCAGCAAAGCCTATTAACACATCAACCGGATCTGGCAATATCAGCAATATTCCCATGCCCCACCTGTGCAAAGAAGGGAGGGAGTTAAATTTTTTCAACTGTTCTCTAGTGCTGACCCTTCTTGGTCATTGAAATTATGCTACATTCAGTTTCTTTTCCTGTGATTGCTCTTTTGATTTATATTATTGTCATCATGACTATTGTTTTTTTACTGAGACCTGTTTTTAGCCTCCTTTGAGGAAGTATCCAGCTGTGAGACCTCTGGATCAAAGAATATAGACAATTTTTATTGATTTTTAACATAATTTGAAATTGCTTTCAATAGTGGTTGGGGGTAATTCCATTTTTACAGTAAGGTATTAGGTTTGTGCTTATTCTTAAAAGGTTTTCCTCAAGAAGACACATGGCATGAGAATAGAGAGCTCATTCAGTGTCAGGGAATACCTGGGTTCAAGTTCCTGCTCTGACAAATACAGTCTTTAATCTCAAGGGAATCATTTAACCTTCCAGTGTCCTTAGTAACTCTGAGACAGTAAATTGCAAAGAGAGGATATTGTAGAGGGAGTTTCATCACTGGGAGTTTCCTATACTAAAGAAAACATAGGTTTAATCCCCAAAAATAAAGGTGGGGGCTTTTATATACATATGTGTATGTATGTATGTATGTATGTGTATGTAAATGAAGAGATTGAAGTAAATAAGTCCCTTCCATTTCCAGTCTACTTTCCTCACACTCAGAAGTGGTCAAACCCTACACTCACTACTCAGTTGAATTTGCTCAAGATGCCAGAGTTCCTTCCAGCTATGACCTGATTTTTAGAAGAATGCAAAAGGAGGATAGACTCCAATTATGTGAAATTAAAAAGCAACGAATACAAGCTTAGTCACTAAATTTCCAAATACTAAGACCTAGGATTCTTCCTTGAACTCTTAAAAAATATAGTTTTGCAAGGGAAAAAAATCTCCCCCAACAAAAGGAAGGTCCTATTTTATAAAGGTGGTTTCAAACGGGTTCTCCAGGAATCTGTCTTCAGGTCCCAGTACTTGAGTTTCCTTGATGGTAAAATGAGAGAATCAGATGATCTTTAAGGTCCTAGGTCTAATATTCACTGAATACACCAATATATATTGAAAGCTAAAAAGTATCGTAGAGCACTGAATTTGGAGTCATAGGAGTTGTATTTGAATCCAGATTCTGCCTTTGCCTGTGAGACTTTGGTCAAGTTATTTATTCTGTAAGGGCTGTGTATGTGCACACTGCTGTTGGGCTGTTTAGGCTACATGTGTCCACATGGGTATGTCTAGATATAACTTACAGGAATGCAAGAATAGGCATCTCTTGAATCTCTTCACCCACACTTCCCCAAGGAAGTCTTTTGTTCCTGCCAGGAATGGAAGCAAAAGTGTGGTGCTAGGAGTTCATCACTGTGCTCTCCTCAGAGAGAGAAAGAGGGGATATAAGGCTAGAATATATATGTATACATAATATATAATATGACTATATATGACATATGTGTTTATATTACATATGCATATATGTTGCTCTCTTAAATATTGTTAGTCTAGTGGAAACAATGTTTATATTCAAGCTGTATCCTGATCACTACCCCATAAGAAGGAATTTGTTCCAAGCTATATAGCTTGACTTGATCAAGACTTGACTCCCTTCCCAACAGATGCCAATTCCACAATGAAGACACTTAGCAAGTAGCAAATAAACTCATTTGTCTAAATCAGTAACAAAACAAAAATTCAGAGAAAGTATGCATAAGGAGAACATACCAGACTATATGAAGTAAATGAGTCTCTCTTTGGGAGTGGGGTTACTCACTCAGTTCAACCAAGAAAGAAAGAATATCTCAGATCACACCAAATGGAAATTCTCTGAAGTCTCTAGTGCAACAAGCTGGGAACAGAGACATGATGGAAGTGCTGGCTCCTCCACATATCAGCTTTTCCCCAGTCTTTTTCTCCCTTCAGTGATCTGAAGAGAAGTTGGAATGATATGTCTTCTCTCTTCAAGGTGGAAATTAGAAGCCAAACATCTTTCTTCTCTCTAACTCTCATCAACTCCACTCCTCACACAGCTGTGGAGCATTGAGATATCTAATCTTCACCTGAGGATAGTTTTATACAATTGGTCCCTTGAATCAAGGGTTATAATGGAAAAAAAAGACAAATATGAATGTAAAGAAACAGGATTTCAAGGGCACTAAAAAAATAGATGATTGCATTGAAGACATCAAAACTCTAGTTCTACATTCATGTACTTATAAAGAGGGTAAATTTTTAAGAAATAAATCATATATACACAATTTATATTTATATATGTATACGTATAAGTGTATATATATACATATATGTGTGTGTATATATATGTATGTATATATACATATATATGTATACACACACACATATATAAGACAACTCCAAAAGACTCATGATGGAGGGAGATGTCTACATTTAGAGAAAAAACTAGAAAGAACAGAGTTTGAATGCAGATTGAAGCAAACTATCTGCTCTCTTTTTCTTGTCTGGTTTTGTTTCCTCTTTCCCATTGTTCATTCCATCCATTACGATCCTTCTTTACAACCTGACTAATGTCTAATGTGAAAGCATTTGCAGATCCTATACTGGATTGCATGCCACCACAGTGTGTTGGGGAGGAGGGAGGACAGGAAGGGGAGAAAATCTGAAACTCAAGAGATTGTGGAACTGAATCTTGTAAACCAAAAATAAACAAACTAATAAAGGAACTGTGCTAATAGTACTTTTCTTGAGCAAAGAATTATTAACATGAAAATGAAAAAAGTAAACAAGTTTTGGTTGCTAAAAAACCAATAAATCATATAAACATTTGGAAAGTGAAGCATGGCTAAATAGACCATTGATTTGATGGGGAAATATGGGAAATTGCAACTTTTTGAGTGAAAGGTGAATTACTAAGAACTAGGAGGTTGTCATTTAAGTGCTTAAGATAGGGAAGGAGAAGGGCTGAAAAGCTATTCTACGAAAGCTGTGTCAGTTAGAAGCAGTCAGCTTCTAAACAGGAGGTTTTAACTATGATTCCTGATTGGTCTGAAAGCAAATTGACTTGCTTGGACAAGAGTTTCAATGAGAGCTATTGCCCATCAGTGCCAATGAGAACTGGAGAGAAGGAAAGCTTTTTTTTTTTTTAAATAATAATTGCTGCTTCTGGGCTAAGAAGGAAAAGCAGGTAGGGACAGGGAGCTTTACAGCTGGTATGAAATTGTAATAAACTGTCTTTAATAGTCATTCTGAACTGTGTTTTTGTGAGCCTCATTCTGATTGGACAATTGTAGCATCCTGTTCAGTGAATAACTGGCTGATCTTGTCTGTATAGTCCAGAAGTAGCAGGTTTGATGAACACTATAGTCCTTTAGTTTAATGAAAATTGCAGTTCACACTAAGAGCTAACACTTTCTAAACATCCTTTAAAAGGTGATTAATTGAAAGAGCTTGTAAATGACATATTCAAGTTTATCTCAGAAAAGAATTTCTCTAGTTGAAGAGAAATGAGGATCAGCAGTTAGACATTGAGCACAGAAGCAGTTACCTGGTACATTTGTTTCTGAATAAACCAACAATATTGAAAGCCCAGTGTTGGGAGTTATTCTAAGTAAAAGTCTTTTTTTCCTTCGTGCACATCAATGCAAATGTATTCACAGATATTCCGTGTATCGATAGGTGAATATGAGCTGGGTTTATATGGGTATTCTGTTGTATTTTATTATTTATGCACTGTTTTAAGCTGTTTATATTATAATTTCTTTTACCTTATTGTTACATAAATGGATATATTTAAGATTTTAAAAATATTATTAATGGTGGATGGCTGGTTATGCTGATGGAAAATGCACTGAATGGGGGCTGAAACACTAGAGAGATAAGTAGGGGAAGAGAATTTTCCTTTGACAGGTTTTCACACAAGACCCTGAGAGAGTTTGAATATAACCGTGCAGTGGTGGTCTGTCTCTGAGAACTTAGGCCTGCTGCCCTGTGAGCAGGCTGGAGTGAGTGAGCGTACCTGAGAGTGAATGGAGTACTGATACACTCCATAAGACTGATCTCTTTCTTTATTTCTCTTTCTCTCTCTCTCTCTCTCTCTCTCTCTCTCTCTCTCTCTCTCTCTCTCTCTCTCTCTCTCTGTCACACACACACACACACACGCACACGCACGCACGCTTGTATTTGTGATATGGAGGCTTTTATGCCCTACTTTGTTTGTATCTCCCCATGATAGAACATATACTCAGGTTAAGTATACAACTAACTCTAAGTATGCGGTGATTTTCTATAAAAAAGTTTACTAACAAGGAGTCCAAAATATTTAGCTTATAAAACAGACCGGTTTATGGAAGGAATAGCTTAGTCATTTTAAGAAGTGGTACAGCTGTGTTTAAACAAGACACAAGCAATGCTAAACAAAAACATTTGTTTTTTCTAGTTGGGGTAGCAATGGTGCAGTGCACAGAGCTCTGGATGTCAGGAAATTTGGAGCCTCCTCCTGGCTCTTACTAACTAGCTATGTGACCTTGGGCCACTTATTTAACCCACCTTTTCCTTTTCTATGTGATGAAAGTGGTCTCTAATGTCTCTCTCAGCTCCAACTTGCTATAATAACTATAGGAAACTCAGGCCTTCTTCCAATATCAGAGCAGAAATATGTAGTAGTAATAATACTTTCATGGCTCTTTCATTTCACTCATATGGTCATTCTCTTCACTGGTGCAGATCACAACATAACCAGGCCTTTCAATCTTTTATAATTCTGTTTCCACTGCTTCCAGAAATCTTCCAAAGAGAATCTACCTAACAATGTGATCATCTTCTTTTAGGTATTTAGCTATTTCATGGTTACCAGTTTAACAACTGAGCCATCCATCTGTTTATTCCTCTAGTCAATGACTGGTCCACTTCTGTTGTTTGTTTGTTTATATCTCACATATCCTAGGTGATGCTTTATACCATTTTTTTTTTTTTTTTGCTTTTTGGAGGGCAGTTGGGGTTAAGTGACTTGCCCAAGGTCACATGGTTAGTTTTTGTGTTAAGTGCCTAAGGTCACATTTGAACTCACATCCTCCTGGCTCCGGGGCTGGTGCTCTATTCATGCTTTATACCATTTCTTGCAGGCAAGTCAGCATTGGTAATAAACTAACCCCTGCCTGAAGTCTTTCCTTTGCATCACCTACAATTTTGGTTCCTCTTAGCTTGTGGTGTTCCATCGTTCATAGCCACTTAGCATTACTAGGAGACAACAGCTGATAGAAAGACGGGCTCTTCTGTTAGTTTGTAGGAGCAACTTTGGAACATTAAAAACACTGAACAACTAAATGAAATGCAGTCCTCTCTCCTCCTGCTATTCAATCCGAGGTCAAGTTGACTGTTTGCCTTCAATGCTTGTCCCAGATACATGTGCTAATGGACCAGCTTAATACATGATTTGGGTAAGAAAAATGAAAGCTGACAATTATACAGTGTTTTAAGACTCAAAACACTTTACTCACAACAGTCCTGTGAAGGAACTGGTACCATTCCATCTTATAGGTAAAATCAAGGCTCTGAGAGATTAAATGACTTGCCCAAGGTCACCCAGCTCATTTTTGTCAGAACAAATAAACCCAGTCTCTTTGAATATTTTGTGCTTGCATATCTACATATTGTCTCCTGCATAGAATGAAGGCTCACTGATTGTTTTCATTTTTTACCTCTGTATCCCCAGCACCCACCACAGAGTAGGCACTTAATAAATGTTTCTTCTTGTTCAGTTATTTTTCAGTCACATCCAACTCTTTGTGACCCATTTGGAATTTTTTTGGCAAAGATGCTGGAGTGGTTTTGCCATTTCCTTCTCTGGCTCGTTTTGCAGATAAGGAAATTGAGGCAAACAGGGTTAAGTGACTTGCCCAGAGTCACCCAGCTACTAAGTGTCTGAGGCCAGATTTGAATTCATGAAGATGAGTCTTCTTGACTTCAGGCTTAGCTATTGATTGACTCCCAATCCAGTCCTCTTTTCATTTATCCATACATAGTAACACACAAGTTATCCCTATTTTCCCCCTTTAAACTTTGCCTATTTTATGTTTGCCCATTTTGTAGTGACTTCTTCTCTGACACTGTTTTTTCTCCTCTAAATTAGCATTTATTTACATTGGCACATTTTAACTGGGTAGGTTATTTTTCCCTGTAGGATCATAGACACAGAGCTGGAAGGAACCTTAGAGAACATCTAATATATCCCCTTAGTTTGGCAGTTGAAGAAACTGAAATTCAGGGTGCTTTGGTGATTTGCCCAATATTATACATGCAGCAAAAGCAGAAGTGCTGAGATTTGAACTCAGGCTTTATGATTCTCAATCTAGCACTCTTCATGTACCATGCTCCAATTTAGCATGATCAGAAATGATGTGTTTTGGGGCTGCTTAGATACTTAGTACTATGAAAAATTTGCTGCCAAGTTTTGTTGGAACATAGATCAGAAGGAAGCTACAGAGTAAATCAAACATTACTGTGCAGTCAATTGTGCTATGTTTGTATGGCTAAAAAGAACTTGAAAATGTTGGTTGGTTCATTGTTGTCCTTTGTTCTCAAAGAGGACCAAAATGAGATCACTATGTTAGAGTCAAGTTATAGTGTTTCTGACTGTGGCCAATCAGACCAATACGAGCTTGGAATGCTCTACCATAAGCTAGGCACAAGTAATCTATGTGAACATTTGGGGTGGATTCTCTAAATTTGCACATCTCACGCTTCTTTTGAACTACTTCAGCTCTGCTCTGATCATAGAGCACAGCACTTTCTTTAATGAGGGTATGCCATGCTGGGCAGTTCTGAGACAATGTCTCCCATTTCATACAATCAATTCCAAAGTTCTTAAGACCCTTTCAGAGTGTGAGTGTCCTTGTATCACTTCTTCTGACCACCATGTGAGTGCTTGCCTTGTGTGCATTCTCCATAAAATGTTTTTTTTAGGCAAGTGTATGTTTGGCATTTGAATTATGTGGCCAGCTCATCTACTGCAGAGCGCTCTCTGGCCTGGCAGTTTAACTTGATAAAGAACCTCAGTATCTGGTACCTTACCCCGCCAAGTGATCGTCAGAGTCTTCTTAAGACAATTCAAATGGAAGTGATTCAGTTCATGGAATGTCACTGGTTTACTGTCTAGGTTACACAGGCTTACAACGAAGTCAGCACAATGACTCTGTAGACCTTCAGTTTGATGGTCAATCTACTATCTTTTCTCTCCCACACTTTCCCTTGGAGCCTCCCAAACACTGAGCTAACTCTGGCAATGTATCCATCAACTTCATTGTCAATGCCCCTAGAAAGTATATTGACAAGGTAAGCAATGGTTTTGTTAGGCTAAAATTGGCACAAGCAATAGAGAATTGATCTATACTTTGTTGCATCTCAGCTTCAGAGGCTGCATTGAGTACATAATCATCTGCAAACAAAAAAATCATGCACCAACTCTCCTTCTACTTTAGTGTTGGCTTGTAGCCTTTTCAAATTAAATAATTTACCCTCAGTATGGTAGCTGACCTAGACGCTGTGTTCATCTTCATTGAAGGCATCTGACCATATAGCTAAAAACATCATTCTAAAAAGCACAGGAGCAAGCACACAGCCTTGTTTCACTTCACTGGTGTCTGGGAAAGCACACAAGCATCATCCATTATCCAGAACTCAGAAAAGCATGCCATCATGAAACTAATGTACAGTACTGATGAACTCTGTGCAATTAAATTTTGACATACTTTTCCACAAACCCTCACAACTGCACCACACATTGCCTTTGTCACGCTCACATCCTGTCTCTTCTCATAATGACATAGTCTATTAAACGCCAATGTTTGCTGCAAGGTGCATTCATGAAGTTTTATTGTGTTTAGGTAAATAGAAGGCAGTGTTGGTGATGAGAAAGTCATGAGCTGCGCAAGTCTTCAGTAGTAAGAGACCATTGCCATCTCTGTTTCCAACTCCAATCCTCCCAAGGACTTCCTGTCACGTCTGGTATTCTAAACCTACTCTAGCATTAAAGCTACCCAGAATTATAAGCTTGCCCTCTTTTGGCACACTGATGGTAAGGGTCTCCAGGTTTTCATAAACTTTTTCTTTGACCTCATCAGGGTATGTCATGGTGGGAGCATAGGCACTGATGATGGTAACACAGTGTTTTCCTGCAAATGGTAATTACATCGCCATGAACCTGTCATTAACTCCTTTTGGTAATTGTACAAGCTTGCTGACTAGATTAGTTTTGATTAAGAAATCTACACCAGCTTCATGGCACTCCCCTTCACCGTGGCCACTCTAAAAAAAATGTGTATCCAGCTCCAAATTTGGGAAGCTGGCCTTCATTTGTGAGCCTTGTTTCATTCAGGGTTATTTGGATGCTATACCTGCTGAGTTCTCTCACAAGAACTGTTTGCCTTTCAAGTCGACTGGATATTGTGTTGTTTATAAATGTGTGCACATTCCATGTGCTGATGGCAAGTGGAATCATCTTTGCAGAGGTTTTTGCACTTTTTTTGTGTGTGTTTCAACCACAGGGTGGGATCCCTGCTTGCCACGATAAACAGACCAGGGTTGGGTAACCAGACAATTTTTAGGGCACCTTTTCTAGCCCTTTCCTCATACCAGGTGAACAGTGTGGTTCTTAAAAGTTTGCTCAGACACCTGGGGGTTGCTGAATCCCCCTGCTGCTTCCAGTGAGATGACCCTATGGCCTGGGCTACCTGTGTGCAGGGTTGTGACAACAGCTCCCAGTGTATCTGGTAAAGTGAAATGGGTGATGTCTTTTGATTCATGCATAAGTGAGACAGAGGTGCATAAAACTGTCAGTCTCAGAGTCATCACAGTCCAGTGGCAAGACAGAGTCAAGCTGACTGGTGATCACTTGAGATGCAGTGGATGACCCTGGTATCTTTGATGTCTAAACAAGCTCTAAGTATTCCACGGCATCTGTTTTAGCTGCCTTCGTGGTGTTAGAACAGATCTCATCTGCCCATTCCCCCCGGGGAAGTCTTCACATTCTTGGTGTAGACAACCCCCTAACTCACCTTCAACTTGGTTTAGCCTGTTTATGGAAATGGTTTGCCAGGGTGTGGTCACTGCGCATACTACAGCTTCTTGGAGCCACAGGTGAGAGTTAGGTGGAACAGGGGGACACCAGAGGTGGAAAGCAGCCCTCACACTGGAGGTTCTAGTCTCGCCTGAACACTCCTTACACCCTGAAGTACACTTTAAAATGTACTTAGTATGTTGCCACCTAGTGTATAACAGAAAAATACAAGCAATTATTAATTGCCATTGGCATCAACATCACTCTTGTTTCTATAGTTCTTTATTGTTGAAAAGTGCTTTATACGTATATGTGTGTGTATGTACACATGCATATATGTGTATATATATATAATATATACACACACACACACACACAAAGCCTCATTTGACTTTTACAACCTTTTTGAAGCAGATTGTGAAAGTATTATTGTCATCATTTTACCCATGAGGCTCAGAGACCTGAAGCATTATAACTAAAGTCATGTTGACAGCTAGTGGAGGAATGAAGATTTGAATCTAGGTATTCTGACCCTGACTCCAGCATTCTTTGTACCTTCCAAATATGAGTGTTTGAGACTGGCCTCCATTTGTTGTATATGCTGTGTTTGGAGGAAGTTGTATAGGTTTACTTGAGTATGTAAAGACTTCCAATTCACAAACAAAATCGCTTCTAAAGAAGACCTCTGATTTCTTCCCCACCATGAACCATGCTCCTGATAAGGCTAGTTCCTTATTAAAACAAGGGGAACTTCATACATCTGAATCAATGCTGTATCCTTGCTTAATACATTTTTATGAGATTTTTAAGTAAACTCCTTTGGATAAATGTTGTGGTCTACAAGTGTCCTGTTTCATTATAATCCCAAACACGAACCCCTGCCAAACATGAACCTCTGGGCTGGCCTCAAACAAGCCTGACCAAAACACCAATGAAAGATTTCAGATGGATATATCTCTTCTGTTGTATGCTGCCAGACCTGCAGAGACCTCAGACTAGTTTGTCACTTTAATTTTATAAATGAAGAAATTGAAGGCCACAGATGTGAAGAAATTTGCCCAAGGTTACATAGGCAGCAGGAGAACTTAGATTTGAATCTATATCCCTTGACTTCCATCCAGCACTCTTTCCATGCACCAATAGTCTTCCTTTAAATTTAACACAGAGGCTACGGATAGCAAACATATTGACTGAGGCCTAGAGCTCCCAAAATTATTAATAAAAAAGAGGACCTGAAGCACAATTACATGAACAATGTCTTTGGGGTCCTAACGATAGGATAGGAGCATTATTTCTAGAACTCAATGGTGGCGTCAAGCCTCAAATTTAAGCATTTCTAATCTTCTGAGAGAATATTAGTTTATTAGAGCATTATGATGTCTGATAATCTCTTTGCACATTAAAACTTTTTGTTGCTCAGTTATTTTTAGTCATGTCTGACTCTTCATGACCCTATTTGGGGTTTTCTTGGCAAAGATACTGGAATGGTTTGTCATTTCCTTTGCAAGGTTATTTTATAGATGAGGAAATGAGGCAGAGTTAAGTGATTTACTCAGGGTCACACAGCTAGTAAATGTATGAGGCCAGATTTGAACTCAGGAAGATGAGTATTCCTGACTCTAGGTCCATTGCTGATTTTCTTGACTTCTGTCTTGCCCCTGGACTCCAAGGTCCCTGGATGAGAGAGTGAAACTGAAGATTGCACATCTCTGCCTCACTTAAATCCAACTCACTCGCAAATCAAGACATCAGCCTCCTGACAGCACTGGTCCTCCAGACCAGGCACTATCCACCAGGACACCTAGCTGCCCACATTAAAAATACATAGGGACAATACACTGAATATTCTCTGGGCACCAGACTACATGTTAAGTGCCCGGGGGAAGTGGGATAGTGGCAAAGGAGGGCCTAGTTCTTATAGCATGCTTGGGTTTGCCCTTCCTCCTGCCTTGTACAGAGCATATGCAATATTCTTGACTGGTCTCAGTCTGACCCCTGGAAGCTTGGTGAGCCTATTTTTGGCCTTCTCCGATAGAGGACCTGATACTGTGAAGTGACAAGGAATCTTCTGGTTGGTTGAAGAGCTAGTGGAGCCAGTGACCAAGGAGATCCTGAGCTAGGTCTGAATTTGCATTAATAATGATTAAGACCTCATGGGTCCTTTTGTGCTCTTCCTCCTCCCTATAGGGTAAGAGTTTCTGTGAACTTCAGACAAGGGAGGGGGGAGATACAGCCTATCTCTTACCTGGCTACCATGTGTCTCAGACACATGATCCCTTTGTTTCTTTTTGGTATATTGATCACAACTACAATAACAGCAAATGTTTGTCTGTTGTCAAAGAATGACAGCTTTTACAAAAATGGATTTGTCCAAATAACCGAAATTTTAAAAATTTCTTTAAAAAAAGCACTGAATATTTAAAACTTTTAACCGCTTTTTGATAGAAACTTTTCTAAAATGCACTTCATATCTCCCTGCCTTAATAAACAGAGGATATTGAAATACAATGATTTAAACTTTTTGGGATGTTTATTATGAATGCCAGTTACAATGTTATGTAATAGCATAATGTAGAGCGTACTAAATAGTACAATAAAGCTGAGTTTGTCCTTTGACTGAATTTTAGTGGACGCCTAGTACCTAGTGATTCTTGAGAGGCAGTCAAGTACTGTGGATACCAGGGTGTAACCCTGCATTCATGAAGGTCTGAATTTGAATCTCTGACATTTAATAGCTGTTAATCTCCCTGAGCTTTGGATCCTCATCTGTAAAACAGGAACATGAAAATAATGTCTGCAGTTCTGCCTTCACGGCATTGTTGTGAAAATCAAATGAGGTAACAGACAGAAAGAACTTTGCAGACTAAGACATTACCAAAATGTCAGTTGATATTATTCTGTGTCATCTTTCATTATCAGTTATTACCCCTTGGCGCATCAGTTTTGGTCAGCCAGATGCTTCTAATCTGCTGAAATGCGCAGCTGCAATCCAAGCAAAGATGAACCTCGCCAGGGAAGCCAGTGTGCCTGACCGAGCACACTGACTAAGTAGGTAGTGCTAACTTTTCTCATGGTGCTAAGAATGTTGGCAGGTTGGTTCCATGCCTCTCCTGCGGAGTAAAGGGGTGGGTTTCGAGATGGCTCTTTTCCAAACCACTCAGCGATCATTTTTGTTTGCTTCCAGGTTAACTCTTAGGTTCCAGGTGTTTGAAGCTCCTGGAATTTTGACTGCTGATAGTGGGGTATTATTACAAGACTCTCAAAGACGTTTCCCTAGGAAACTTAAGCATTTTCATTTTATTCTTCAAAATCTCAAGGGAAGTAAGTTCCCTGTTTCCTTAAGCTACATTTACTGTAAGGAATTTCTTCTTTGTACCTAACCATGTTGCATTTTAAATTGATTTCCTCTAAATCTACCCTCAGAAGAGAAGGAGTCCAGCTGTTTCCCATCTTCCATATGCTTTGGTCTGTACATGGTGTTTTTCATTTGAGAATATGGGATCAGGTCCATGAAGTATAATTCAACAGAAGGATAACTTTCCCAATAATGTGAGTGAAATATGATGTTTTCCAAACAGCGTAAGCAAATTAAGTTAAATTGCATTAATAAGTTGAACCATTATAAATGTTTAACCATAGCCTGCATTTAAATGAGACAACCCAATCCTCTATAATAAATATTAACATGATTGCAAGTCTACAGATTTTATCTTTGCCAAGATTTATAGCAATGCTACATACAAACGTATTCTGATTAGTAGATAAGCATAAGATCAACTTCCTTAATATCATCCTACAGAACTGGAAGCATCTGTGTGTGTGTGTGTGTGTGTGTGTGTGTGTGTGTGTGTGTGTGTGTGTGTAAATTACAGGAGAATTCTTTAGCTGACAGAATGATTGTGTAGAAAATGCATTGTAAAAGTAAGTCACCCTGTTTAAGTCACAAACATTTATTTAGATGCCCTGCATTTGTTAGAATAAATGTGAACAATAAGCTCAAACAGAAATTAACAGGAAAATCTATTACATTCTAGGTAATTATAAATGGAATATCGATTCCATCCAGAATATAGTAATTCAATAAAAATTAAAGTCACTTGATAGAAATAGCATAAGCCTGAATCCATGCTTATTTTATCTGTGCATCCCTAATATCTGCCCTACCATCCCCCTTTAAACTAAGAGAAGGGAAAAATGTCAAGAGGAAAAAGCTGCTTGAAAACCTTTTGTTTTTCCTTTCCTATTTTCATAAAAAGTGACATTTCCTTGGCTCTAATTCTTTGGTCTACTTCAATAACAAGAAATAGCAGTACAGAAGGTGGGGAAACTCCAGACAGACTGATGTTACAGAGACAGCCCCAGCCCTTCTTACCTGACATCACAATAGCATTTCTGATCTCCACATTTGGTAGCTACTGTAAATGGAAATTCTTGCTTTGGGGAGGAGTTGGACAAATGACTTCCGAGAGCCATTCCAATTTCCAGGACTCTATAATTCTGAGCGGGGAGTTTTAAGCAGCAGTCAGAATATAGGGAGGCAGCTCTAACCCTCTAAATCTAAAATGTCCTAGAGGTGGCAGGTAGCGTAGTTATTTTCTTGTTCGGCAATTTCATTTTTAATAGCTATGACATGATTTTCTAGTTGCTTTAGTTGATTGACTTTCTCTTGCTTGGTTTGATTCAAAACCTGGATCTTCTTTTCTAAATCTGAAAGAAAAAAACAAATGAAATGAAACTATGCATTTGGGGAAAAAAATGTTCTTCTCAGCTCCCATATTTTTGCCGGGGTGGGGATTTACATACTTCTTGATGACACAATTGTTTTTGTCATCTAATCTAATCTTCCTTTTATTTACATTTTCAAGGATATCATGCAAAGTGGAACAAATGTTTAATTGACATTGGAGCTTTTTGGCCTCAGATAATAAAATCTCTACAGAGACATTAATCTTTTAGAGCCTAATATATTTTCTGTTGTTAGAAAGAAGTTGGAAATGAAAACACAGGTGATGACTCTGGATTACAGTGAGTAGCTAGGACAGTATGACAAACATTTTGAAGGCTTGTTCAAGTTATTTTTACTTCATTTTTTAAAAAAGGCAATGTGTTAATTTTTTTCTACTCGGTGGATTTCTGTTCATTTTTATCTGTGCATTTGGATCTTCATTCTCTTAATCCTTTGGGGTGTGTGTGTGGGGTGTGTGTGGGTATGGGGGTGTGTGGGTGTTAGGGAGGGGAAAGGTGTGCTTCTAGACCCAAACCAGACAGTGAAGGGCCTGCTGAGTAGAATGCTGTGCTGCTATTAGCTATTTTCTCTCTCTCTCTCTCTCTCTCTCTCTCTCTCTCTCTCTCTCTCTCTCTCTCCTCTCTCTCTCTCTTTTTTTTTTTTTACTGGAAATCCCATGAAATTTAAGAGAGGGGTATTCATCAGGAGGGAGGGTATAACTATTCTGGGAGGGGGAGAAGTATACTTTTGGGTGTTTGAGTGGAGCCTGGGTTGAGAGGATTGGAGGCTGCAACAGAATAGAAATGTATGACTTAAATTTTGAGATCTGTTGGTTGATTCTGATTCATATACTTGCTGGGTACCTCAGATCTACACTTTCAAATTCAGCACCTCCAAGTTTCCCTTTCTAGGTTTCTAATGATTTCTTTTTTATTCAAATTTAAAATGTTTATATCTCTTGTTTTTGTATCACCTTCATTTATGAATATATTTTCCCCTCTATCCAATAAGTCATTCTTTGTAACAAGGAATATAAAAGGGGAAGCAGTTCAGCAAAATAATCTATCAAGTCCGACAATCTATCAAGATGTTCCACACTCCCACTTTTGGAAATAAAAAAAGAGGGTCACATATCTTCTTATCTTTTCTCTGGGGTCAAGTTTAGTCAAAATAATTATGTAGTTTTTAGTTTTGTTGTGGTTCTTTCTACTTATATTGTTGTATTCATCATGTGTGGTTTTCTTAGTTCTGCTTGCTTTGCTCTGCATCAATTCACACGTCTTCCCATGTTTCTCTAAGTTCTTGATATTTATCATTTCTTATGGAGCAATGATCCATTATGTTTGTGAACCACAATTTGTTTAGCCATTTCCCAACTGGTGGGTATTTATTTCCTGTTCTTTCCCAGCAACAAAGGGTACTGTTAGGAATATTAATGTATATGTGACCTTTCTTTCAGTCTTTTCCCAGTTTGAGTTATATAGGCATCTTTTTCTAACAAGCAGAGGTAGAGCCAGGTATATGTCATTTAAGTATCTCTTTTTGATGAGGCTGAGTGGACTTTTGGCCTACCCTGTTGTAACTATACCATTGGTCACCCTTTCAGCACTCTAAGTGGAAGTAAAAGCAAAATGTAATGGGATTTGTGTATTGTAGTTACAATACTTTAAATGGAATAGCTTTAGAACCTTGAAGAGAAGAGTTTAAAGCACTTTATTTGAGAGGCAACATGGCATCATGGACAGAGTCTTGGACTTGGGAGTCAGGTAGACCCAGATTTGAATCCCGCCTTATACTTGCACTGTGGCCCTGAGGAAGTCACTCTCTGAGTCTTATCTGCAAAATGAGGGAATTAGACTTGATGGTTTATATTTCCCTTCTAGTGCTAAATGTATATTTCTATTTCTTGTTCCCTTTATCTTGAGCACTGACAGCCTTCTGGTTGTTTGTGTAGAGGATATGCCCAAGAAAAACTTGATTGACGTGAACCCCTGGATAACTAAGTTCCTAAGATGAGGATTTTGCTCTGAACTCCCTAAGTGTAAAAATCCTTATAGATACCTTGGGATGAGCCTTTTGTTTTCACACAAAAGATGGTGACTTGAGGGAGTTGACCTCTGGATGGCACTTTTGCTTCTTCAAACTATTTCCTCTTTTGTCTCCTTTCTTTCCCAGCCAAATGTTTAGAAAGAGTAGTTTATACTCATTACTCCTTCCAATTATACTCCAGTTTAAACTCCATTACTCCTCTGGCCTGTTCCCTTATCACTGGTGAAATTATTTTCTTGAAGGTCACCACTATCCTACCAAATGCCACAGTCAATGAACCTTTCTCAGGCCTCATCCTCCTTGACCGTTATTTAGCATTTGGCCACACTCAACCTTTTGATACTTTCTTATTCCTTGGTTCCTGCCTTGACCATTCCATGATACTTCATTCCCTTGGTTTTTCTTCTGCTTCTCTCAGCATTTGTCTCCACTAGTTTTTCTTCTTATTCCTGCCCTAAATGTTGAACTTTTCCTACTTATTCTCTCTACTCCTTCATCATTCTCTAACCTTCTTTCTGTTGGTATCTCCATTACCTGAAGCTTCAACTGTCACTTCTATATGAACAACTCACTATTCTTATTAGAGATCATCTCTCTAGTAACCCAATGTATATATAAAATATAAAAATAAATATGAAGTGATTTATTGGAGGGGTATCTTTTCTTATACCTCCCACATCCAGCATATTATCTAATCCTATTAATTCTGTTTCTGCAGTGTCTCATTTTTTCCATTCCCACTGTCACTACCTAAGTCTAGGAATATAATACTTCTTGTTTGGAATAGCTCATTAGTCTCCTAACTGACCTCTCTGTCTCCAGTGTCTTCTCTATCCAATCCATCACATATACTGTTGTCAGAGTAGCTTTCCTAATGTATAACTCTAATTTTATTAACACTATTGTTCAGAAACCAACGGTGTCACACATCACATACTTGCAGGGGCAATAAATAAATTGTAAGCACTTATTATGTGCCAGGCACTCTGCTAGGTACTGGGATACTAAGACAAAAATGAAACAATCTCCGCCCTCTAGGAACTTATTTTCTATAGGGGGAAACGACTTACATAGGAAGGTAGTGTATCCTTTCTGGGTTGTCACCCCAGCATCATGGCACTCATAAGTCTCCAGGTAGAGGCTACCATCATAGGTTCAAGGTAATCTGTGAGTCCTAAAACTATAAACCATACACCCCCACCAGAATGCTTATTTGAATGGTCAGCCACAATTAGCTCAAATTAGACACAATTGGCTAAAAGCAAAGGCATTTACTAAGTTGCCATATTAAGAACAAGAGGTATAGAATATTCTCCCTAGAAACCTTGGGTACATTGTCCCACAACTACAAAGAGGATCAGTGAGAATAGTGAGTACAAACTTATAATACACTGGTAATGAGTCCTACATCTTGAGAATACTAGTGGGGAAGGCAACTTACGCCTTTGGCACCCTAGGGCTCTGTTGTAGCTCTTCTCCTTGCATTCTTCTGAGGCTAACTCCTGGTACAGTGTGTCTGCTGGGTGGATTAATCAGCTGGGTTCATTCTTCTCCACAGATCAATTCCCAACTGCCGGGACTAACTCCCCCTTGAGTCCATGACTGGCTCTTTTCTCTACTGCCAGGGGTTATATTCTTTGAAGAACTGCTTACTACCCCAACATTCTTTCTCTCCCTCTCTTTGACAGAGTCACTTCACTAACCTGCTTCCCATCTCAATGGTCTTTCAAGACTAGCAAGTTGACTTTTTAAGGGTCACCGGGGGCATGGACAATCTTTGGCAAGCTATGCCTCTAATTCCATCAGGAACAACTCTTTAACACTTTATATGGGGGGGGGGAATAGAACATTTAAGCCCTTGAAACACAAACATACACAAACCCCCCTCCCCACACATGAACACTTTATTTTTCTATTTTCTTCTGTAATTTTATCAACTGTGATAGAGATCAACCTAGGGGGTCATGGATCAACTCTCCCTAAACCCAATGTATATATAAAATATAAAACTAAATATGAAGTGATTTATTGGAGGGGTATTAGCACCTGGCAGGGGGAATCAGAGAAGGCTTAGGTGGTACCTGAGTTTAGTGTTGAAGGAAACCAGAGATTTCTAAGAGATAGAGTTGAGGAGGCAGTATAATAGTTTTGTATTGTATTATAGTACAAGTAAAGTATATTATATACTATATTATAAATATAGCATAATATTATATATATATGTATATATATACACATATATATATATACACATATGTAATAATTATAAACATTCCAGGCATGAGGGTCAGCCTGTCCTAAGGCATGGAGACTGGACTCTCAAAACCCTGTTTATATCTCTCCTGCTGGTATCCAGCTTTACTTTGTAGTAAAGTTATTTGTTTAAGTATCTTATCTCCTCTACTAGGTTGTAAACTCCTTAAGGGCAGAGGTTGTATCTTATTCGTCATTTATCTCCATCAGTGTCTGGCAGGATGCCTTGTAGATAAGAAGAATTCCATAAATGATTGCTGAATGAATCAACAGCGTAAAAAGTCAATGTTCCATGCATTACAGAGATTTGTTACTATGGTTTTATTCATACTCTGTCCATTGTCAAAGAAAGAACTAAGTTATGTGTAATATATTAATGGAATATGGCTACCTTTTATTCGTTGCATTTTTTCCTCTGTCTCTCCAGCCAATTTTTCTGCTTCTTCTTTTAGCAGTTTTACTTTACTGAGTGCTCCCTTCACAAATCCTTCAGAGTTTGTCTTATTTTGAAGAACTGTGAATTGTTTTTTTAGGTCAATGAAATCCTATAACAGAGTAAAGAACATTATCAGTCGTTATCTTGTTGCATTTATTAACTACCTACTGGTAGCTGATCATCCTTTTGCTATGATTTGAAAATGGACACAAGAGAAACAATATTTGAACTACCCTTATGTAACTAATCTTTAATACAATGGAAAGAACCCTGGATTTGGAGTCAGAGGATGTATGTCCTAGTGGAAGAATACTATTTATTAGCTGAGTTATCTTGGGCAACTCACTTACCTACTCTATGGTTCAGTGTCCTCATTTGTAAAATGTATTTACTTGTACTATGTACTTCACAAGATCGTTCTAAGAATAAAATGGGCTAATGCACAGAAAAGGTTTGATAGTCAATGGCTGGCACTTACACAGTACTTAAAAGTTTTCAAAGTAGGTTACAAATATTATTTCATTTGATCCTTACCATTCATGGAGATGGGTGCTATTGTGACCTCCCATTTTACTAATGGAGATACTGAGGCAGACTTGGCTAATTGATTTGCCCGGGGCCACATAGCTAGATCTGAACTTGGCTTTGCCTGACTCCAGGTCCAGCGCTCTATCCACTGTGTCCCCAGTTACCTATTTGCATTAAGGATGGATGTTTCTTGGAGTTTATAAACTAGTTTGGTATTCCATACATAAAAGGCAGGCCAGTAAAAGAGGCAGCATGAGATAGTGGATATAGCCCTGGATTTGGAGTCAGGATGATATCGATCTGAACCCCACCTCAGATACTTACTAGCTGTGTGACTCTGGACAAACCACATACCCTCTCTTGGCTTTAGTTTCTATAAAACAAGGGGAGGGGTTTCAACTCTATGACTTCAACTCTAAATCTATGACGCTATGAATCCTATAATCAAACTGACCTAATGCTGTTCCTGCAACTCCATCTGAACTCCATTTTCTTATCTCTGTGCCTTTGGAGAGCCCATTCCCCATGTCTGGGATTCACTTCCTCCCTTCCTGTCCCTTCCTTTTTACTCCGTTAAATTTTATCTGATGCTCTCAACCTTTCTCAATCATCTTATCTTGTATGTACTTGTCTTTCCAAAGACAAGAATGCTACAGTCCTCCCCTGCCCCAGTAAAATGTCAGCTCCTTGAATCATTTCTGGCTTTTGTATCCCTAGGTCTGAGCACCATGTCTGGTATATTTGTTAAAATGTGTAGCACATGCAAGCTCTGTAGGAGCTCAAATGTGAAGTAGACAGAGAAGATTTTGGGTCACTTAGGCTAAGACCTGAAAAAGTCTAGGATTTGGTCTTTTGAAAAGAAAGCAGGAAATTCTCCTAGACAGAGGCAGGAATGAGTAATCTCTCCTGAGCAATCATTTTCACTACAGGAGGGATTAGAAGGGGAGTCTGATAAGAGGAAGTCAGCTGACATAGAAGACTTTGGGGAACACCCTTTGTTGGAAGGAAGGATGAAGAAAGGGAGTCAGTGAAGGAAGCAGGAATAATCAGAGGAGTAAGAGAATGGATAGAGTGTATTGTAAAGGAAGCCAAGAGTGAAATGAGCTTGACAAAGCAGGAGGAAAGGAAAAGCCGAACTATAGCAGTGATAAATAGGGAAAAGCTTTTGAAGACAATGAAGACTGAGAGAAGACTATCTAGATAGGTAACCTCTGAGATGGCAGCTGAGGAGGAGGGTAAGGGGTAGGAAAGTCAGAACAAAAGAATTAAAGACGGAACAGTAGATAAGGAAATGGAGCTAAGGGTTATAATAGCTCATTTGGCTGAGTTCAACTGAAAGGAAGGGAATGACAGTTAATTAATAATTAAAAACAACAACACTACTAATTTTGGGTTACTTAAACATCTAACAATTTACAAAATACTTTCCCTGAAATAACCCTGTAAGGGAGGTGGTAGTTGTTCAGTCATTTCAATCGTGCCCAACTCTTTGTGACCCCAGCAATGCAGGTACAGTGGTGTTCATATCACCTCCATCTTACATACAGGTGAAGAAAGTGAAGTTCACAGAAATAGATAATGGTTAGTATCGGGGCCGGGACTTGGATTTCTTACATACGGCCAACGGGCACTCTCTGCGTTATGCTGCTAGGAGATGATAGATGGAAGGGGTAGCAGGGTTAAGTGAAGCCACCCCATAGAGAAAGGCACGATAGTGATGAAAATGGACTTGGAATCCTTGCTGTAGCACCTACTAAATGTGGGGACTACGGGACTATGGGACTATGGGATGGTTACATTTTTTTTTTTGTGCTTTTTTTTTTAGGGCAGTTGGGGTTAAGTGACTTGCCCAAGGTCACACGGCTAGTTTTTGTGTTAAGTGTCTGAGGCCGGATTTGAACTCAGGTCCTCCTTACTCCAGGGCCGGTGCTCTATTCACTGTGCCACCTAGCCGCCCCTGGGATGGTTACTTTACCTCTCTGACCCTCGGTTTCCTCTTCTCTAAAACAAGCACAGTCATACATGTACGACCTGCCTCACAGGTTTGTTGTGAGCCAAGGGCAGTATAAACACTTAGGAATTATATAAATGTGGGCTCTTACTCTCTACATTTTGTCTTGCGACTCAAATGTGAGCTCTTTGGGAGCAGCTGTATCTTTTACTTCTATTTTTTCCATCAATAATCATATTTGATTAACAACAGCTTCATTTCTGTGATGTTTTACTGTATAGGAGGTGTTCATATGTACCATTGTATTACATTCTCATAGCACCTCTGTTAGGTAGGCAGGGCACATATTACTAGAATCCCCTGACAGATGAGAAAAAGGACCCAGAGAAAAACAATTGGATCTGGAGTCAGATGACCTGGAATCAAATCCTGCCTCTGACATTGCCTGTGTGATGGCTTACTCTCCCTGAGCCTCAGTGTCCTCAACTGTAAAATGAAGGGGTTGGATTCTGTGACCTCTAAGGTAGCTTCTAAATCCAGGTCTAAGCTCCTGTGACCTAGTACAGTGCTTTTGTTTTGTTGTTGTTCAATTTTTTAGTCATGTCTGATTCTTCATGATCCCATCTGGGCTTTTCTTGGTAAAGGTACTGGAGTGGTCTTGCCATTTCCTTCTCCAGTTCACTTTACAGATGAGGAAACTGAGGCAAATAGGGTTAAGTAACTTGCCCCAAGGTTGTACAGGTAATAAGCGCCTGAGGCCAGATTTGAACTCAGGAAGATGGATCGTCCTTACTCCAGGTCAAGCACTCTGTCTACTGTGCCACCCAGCTGCTCCAGAACAGTGCTATGCAAACAGAAAGCTATTAATTCATATTTGTTCAATGAGTGGACTGAACAAAGAAGAACCTCCATTTCTGAGCCTATTTTCACAGAAAATCTTAAAGATTATCTTGAAGTCAGAAAAAAAGTTTATGTGATTCATCAGGAGCTTAAAGTTAGCAGCTACAACTCAGAATTTCACATACAAATATGTGGGTTGAAAGATCTATGTTTACACGGTGGTGATTGTCTGAAGAAAATGAAACAATACAAAGATGAGAAAAGAGGCTTTTAAGGAAGTTGTATACCATCAGGAAGGGCTTTCCTAGGACACTCGCTCTGCCGAAGCCCATTGGAATGGCTGATTGTCTGCATCTGCTTAATCAAACAGTAATTCGACCTTGGATTTCATGTCTAGTTCTGCATCTCTCGGACATGACTGTCTCCCCTGCTGCATCATGTCAGTTGGTCAATGAACATTTATTAAGTACCTAATAATGGCTGGGCACTGTAACTATATTAGAATAATATCCAAGGTGAGAATTTCAGATTTTATGTTGAAATATAAATGAACGTATAAAATGGGATGTTATCTAAATGAAGACATTTATTTGAATTTGGAATATCAAAAAGGGTTTGAAATAGGGCATGTATGTAAAACACATGTTCTGAAATATCAGGAGGACCCAAGGGTCTGGGTCAAAGATGAAATTCAGGGGTCAAGTGAGATATTTGTAAAATGCTTAGCATGATATATGGCACATAGTAGGGCCCTTAATAAATGCTTGTTTCCTTCCTTCCTTTCAGAGTGGGGGTAGAGGAAGGTCCCTGATGGCATATAGCTAGAGGATCTTGACTTCTACAAAGTGCTTCTGAGTACCAACTTTTCCCCTCCTCTCTGCTGTTCCCATTCCCCCTACACACAGAGACACGGACCCGCCACCCCCTCACCCCTCTGAGGGGTCAGATGAACACATATTGTTTGGCTGCAGACACTGGTTCTAAAATTGAACAATTACTGATAGTCCTAAACTGTAGGTCAATAAAATAACAGGGAAAAATCTGAGATTAAAGGTGCAGAACAAGCAATCAATAATAATCATCCATTAAGCACTTATTGTATGCCAGGTCACTTGTCAATTTTCAATAAGATCTTATTTATTAGGAAATTGCTCCTTTTTTTTGTTGGTTAGCTCTTGAACACTAACCTTCTTGGTGATGTTAGCTTGCTTCTGGGCTGATTCTGCCTGGGCTTTTGCACTGACAGCATCTCCTCGAGTCCTTTGTATCTTGGTTTTCAGGGTAGAGATTTCATCTTCCATTGTAGATTGTTTGCTTGATATGTGCTCCAACTCACCATCAGTCTTATTGGTGAAGTTTTCAGTCTATTTTGGGGGGGGGATTAAAAAGGCAAAACTCCATTTATGCTGTGTGAAACAAATAAAATCTGAGGAAGCAAGCCTATTTCTCTGATTCCCAAATCTTTCAAGTATGAGCAAACCATTTTAATGTAAAATAATTTTGTGCATCATTAAGAGCAGAACCCTATAGTATACTCCAAGAGATAATAGGCTCAGACATCTAAAGGTGGAAGGTACTTTAATTATCTAGCACAAATCCCTCATTTTGCAAATGAGGAAGCTGAATCCCAGAGAGGTTAAGTGAATTATTTAAGGTCTCCTAGTAAATAGTAGCTAAAATTTGAACTGAGGTCCTAATGATCCCATTTAGGGTTTTCTGGGCAAAGATACTGAAGTGGTTTGTCATTTCCTTTTCCAGCTAATTTTTACAGATGAGGAAGTTGAGGAAAACAGGGTTAAGTGACTTGCCCAGAATCACATAGCTAAGTAAGTGTCTGAGGCCAGGAAGAGACATCTTCATGACTCCAGGTCCAGCACTCTATCTACTGTGCCACCTAGCTGTCCTAGAGATGATATACAATGAATTAATATGGCATTTTCATTTTTTCCCACTTTGATTTTTTTGTCTGAGTACAAACTATCTGATTTCCAAGGACCAGTCTAACATAACACAAAGGTCATCTTTAGTAGCCTGACCTCCTTATGAAGAGCTCCTCAACCTTGGCAATTTGTGCAATGAAGAGTTGGAAGGGATCTAAGGGTTCTAGTCTAAACTGAGTCTGAAGAAGCCCCTCTATGATGACTGATTTTTTTTCTTTGAGATTGAAGTTTGAGATTATTAAAATTTCTGAGAAATTTCATAAATGAAATCTAGCCTTATGTTTAATCTGTCTGGGCATGTATGTGCATGTATATGTATATGCATGTGTAGGTATATATGAATGTACACACATGCATATGTATGCATGAATGTATGCATGTATGTGTGTATGTATTGCCTTCCCTGACAGAATCAAAGCTCCTTCAGGGTAGGGGCTGTTTCATTTGTGTTCTCTTAACTCTACCACCTTGCGAGGTGTCTGATGCATATTAGACACTTAATACCTGCCTCCTGACTGATTAGCCCAATATTTTCCTCCTATTCAATTCCAGACATAGCTCATTATCAATCTGTGGCATCTGTATAAAACATGTATCAAGGTATGCCTGTATAATAATAATGATGTTAGTAAAACAATAACTACCATTTATATAGTGTTTTAAGGCTTGTGAAATACTTTACAAATTATATTTCATTTGAACTTCATAGCAACCCTGTGAAGCAGGTGCAATTATTCCCATTTAACAAATGAAGAAACGGAGATAGAAAGAGGTTATGTGACTTGCCCAAGGTCACACAGCTAGTAAGTGTCTGAGGCCAGCTTTGAGCTTAGATCTTCCTGACTCAAGGTTCAGACATTCTGTCCACTTCACCTCTGAGCTGCTAATTGCATACACTAGTGTGGACAATAAACATTCTTTATCTGCCTGATTGTTCCTGAGTGGATTCTTAAGTCAAACTCTTTTGAGTGGGTGTTCTTTTCATTTAGGAGACTCTGTAGTGTTGTGAATTTGATGCAATTAACCCAATGCCATCTTTTAAAAAGGAACATCCAGATTAATTCAAAATTGATAGAGTATCTCTCTTTTATTTGACTCTGTGTTGTACATCTTCCATGATAATGACAAACACCTTTGGTAAGTAAGTGTTTCTTATCATCTTAAACCTTCTTCCTCTGTGCACATAAGCACATGTTCTATGGTAGTGTTAGCTGCCATATTTCTCTGCTTGTTCTAGTGACACCAGTCTCCTTTCTATTTCTCAAACTAGACCTTCCATTTCTTCTCTTTGGGCATCTTCACTTGTTTTTCCCATGCCTGAAATTCTCTCCGTCCTCATCTCCATCTCTTGGTTTCCGTGACTTCCTTCAAGTTTCAGTAAAAAGTCTACCTCCTACAAGAAAATCTCCCCTAATGCCAGAGAGGGTAAGATCATAAAATCACAAGTCTAGAGCTAGACCTCCGAGTTCATTAAGTCCAACCCCTTTATTTTACAGGTGAGGAAACTGAGGTATAGGAGGCAGAGAGAGATTTGTTCAAGGTGAGACAGGTCATAAATATAGAGGTGGTTTTGAACCTAGCCCCTCTGACTCCGGAGTGTTCTTTTTCCACTGTCCCATGCTACCTGGCAAGATGGATAGGATTCAACAACTTCAGTAGCACGTCTACTGGTTGGTCATTGGGCTGGGGTCTCACATTTATATTGCTATTAAATTAATGTGAGCACATAGTTTAAAACTATGATTCTGGACACTCAGTCTCTCTTCTTTTTACTGCCACTCTGATACTGTTACTACAGAAATAAAAAGCAACCACAGAGGAACAAAAGCCATTTTTAATTTTTCTAGAGTATCAAAGCTTGCCATGGTCAAAGAATTCGCCCACCACCTAGTGTACTAGCCAAGTGATGATGAGGTATCAGCTCAATCCAGTGCCTACTTCATCCAACTGGGAATTAAATTTCCCTATTTGTAAAACAGAATAGTAGCAAGAGCTGGGCCTGCCTTCTAGTATTGTGATTATTAAGTGAGATAGTATATGGGAACGTGCTTTGTAAACTATAAAAGTCTACATTAACTCAACATATTATCTTTTTTGACCCTCAGATCAATTCTGTGAAGTAGGTAGGACAGATATGATCACTGATATTTTAAAGTGGGGTGTGTGTGTGTGTGTGTGTGTGTGTGTGTGTGTGATACAAGTTCAAATCTGGCCTCAGACACTTACTAGCTATGTGACCTTGGGCAAGTCACATAACCTCTTTCTATCTCCATTTCTTCATCTGTAAAATGGGAATAACTAGTACTGCATTGTCTTTGCATTCTATTTTATTCACACTATCATCCTACAAGCAAATTCAGTTTTCAAACAGTTTCAAAGTAAGTGCAAAATACCTTCAGTATCGTCACTTCAATTTTTTGTATATCATTAGTCAGCTGTTTAATAGCAGAGTTTGCTTGCCCTTGGATGCTTTCAGCATGTTGCAAGTTTTTCAGCATTTCTTCCAGGTTCAGTAGGGTTTTTACTGCTTCTCTAAAATAAGAGAATAACATATCAGATTTAAGTGGCTCTAAAACTCTGATATTTTGGTTCACCCTGATTCCATTTCATTTAGCCAAACAACATGCTTGAATTGGGTATAAAGTAAGTTATATAATATATTATATAATATGCATATAATATATAAAGTAAATTACTTTATTAAGTAAATTTATACTTAAGTAAAGAAAAATGCTATAAGTGTGTGTGTTTTGAAAGCTGATGCATGTGAGAAAACCTAGATATATGCATACACATATACATATGAAGTGTATCTATATATATATATATATCAGCGCATATATAGTATATGTGTACTTATGTGTAGCATAAATATGGGAGCCAGTCTGGTGTTGCGGATAGAGAACTGGCCCCATAGTCAGGAGAGAAGGGGAAGGGAAAGGGAATCAACATTTATTATGCATCTACTCTACACCAGGCAAATTACAAGTATTATCACGTTTGATTGGCACAATAATTCCAAGAGGGAGGGGCAAACATCACCCCCATTTCTTAGTTAAGGAAGCTGGAGGAGACAGAAGTTAAATGAATTGCCCAGGGTCACCCAGTTAGTGTCTGAGGCCAGATTTGAACTCATGAAGAGACTTGGCCCTCTATCCGCTGCATCACCTAGTTGCTCTAAACATCTACAAGGGTGATTATATCAGGCAGAGCACACTATCCACTCCTAGGGATTGGATTCTCATTGGTCAGTCCCTTGTTACACATCTTATTTCCCCCAATAGAATACAGTCTTTGAGAGGAAGGACTGTTTTTATCTGTTATTTCCAGTGTCCAGCATAGTGCCTGGCATAAAGTACTTCATTACTTAATTAATGCATATATATATATATATATATAATTTAATTAATACTTACTGATTGGTTGATTGTCATAATGATCAAAAGAGAGAATTTTAAAGCCAATCAACAGTAGATTCCTGAGAGAATGCTACTGTGAACAGCTTTTAAGGTTCGGATTACACAGTAGTAGGGAACACTCTGTTTATTCCATTACAAATCAAGATTCAGTGCAATGTTCACAGTATCAACAATTTACAATATTATGTACAATATTTAGAACAAGGAAAGTCTCAATATTATATCTTATTACAGA
>CM053597.1:115024092-115137671 GCA_028646575.1 Pseudocheirus occidentalis | reverse complement strand
TATACTTAGCCCTAAGTTACTAGGTGCTACTTAGCCCTAAGTATCTGATCTACTTAGCCCTAAGTATCCTATCCACTTAGCCCTAAATATCCAACAAATTGATTACCATTACAAGAATAAACTGGAATGCTACACAAATGCCAACTATTATTACTACCTATCTTATAAAAATGCAATATGATCATCAACTTATTCAAGTTCCCTAATTTCTAAAGCTTTAAACAGCAATGTTAACAAATCCTTACTGGAATGAGGGTTGGGGGTGGAAGAGTCAAGAGGTTTCACAGAGAGAAAGTGTGTTTTTTAAAGCTGGATATTTTAAAGCTGTGTTTATTCAGGTTTATTTGAGCCTGACTGAAATTCCACCCTCTCAGCAGCCCAGTCAGAAGTTAAAACGAAAAGCATTTCAAGTAATACCAGTCTGTCTGGCTGTTGGTCTGTCTCTCTGTGATTTCATCTCACATCAATACTTACGAGATATTTAGAACTGAGCATTCAAAGTTATAGGAAGAGGAAATATAATAAAACTATAGCAGACAATTAGAACAACTTTTTTGTTAGCATATCTAGAGATTTTTGTACCCAGGACAAAATCAGGTCAACTTCAATCCCAGCCTCTTCAATCATAGAGTCAAAAAGTATTTACTAACTAATTGCTATATGCCAGAAACTGTGTTAGGTGCTAGGGATTCAAAAATAAAAATGAAATAGTTCCCGTTTATATTCTATTGGGGAAACAATATATCTATAAATAAATACCCAATCTCCACAAGGTAATTCTGAGAATTAGGCAACAGGTGGTGGTGGTGGTGGTGGTGGTGGTGGTGGTAGTGGTGGTGTGTGTGTGTGTGTGTGTGTGTGTGTGTGTGTGTGTGTGTGTGTACAGAAATCAGAGTTGTGTTTCATTCAGTCAATGAATAAGCATTTATTAAGTGCCAAGGACTGTGCTAAATATAGGGGATACAAAAGTGAAACAGCTCTAACCTTATGAAGTTTCCATTCTAATGAGGGATGTGATGTGTATGTGTATGTGTATAAGCATCACTTGGGCTTCCAGTCAAGTCTGGAGCACTTTGCATGAGAGTCTCCCAACTGACAGAGAGAATGCTGATTCGATTATGTATCTGAATAAGGTAAAACTATTAACACGAGAGCTTTGGGGAGGAGAGACATTCCTCCTTCTAGTGTTCATGTGTGGCATCAGACTAACTTGGGGACTGACTCCAGACATGTGGAGACAGCAAGAGAGACAGACTTTGGAAGCTGCCGACGAGAAGGGGAAGTCCTTTCCTGAAATTTATTTCCTGATTTCTAACCAGCCTTCCTACAGACTTTGGAGAAATTTTTCTTGGATAAGATCAGGGCTTCTTTCTTGGTTGATGTGAGATCCCATCTCCCTCTCATCAAAAGACCTCTTTCATTCTGTGCATTTTCTATTATAATCGCTACAAATTCTCCAATTTCTATATGCTTAGATAAATAGGCTTACTCACTATTCACTATATGTGATGATCTTTTGTGTAGTGAGCATTCGTGGCAAGGGGCTAAGTTGGTGGGTATAAGCTTGGGACAACCACTCCCCTTAAGGGAAATCAAGAAGGATGATTCTTTTGGTTTGTTTGAGCCTTTTGTACCCATTTACCAGCAGTGTGAGAGTGTGAGAGTGAGAGAGAGTGTGAGAGTGAGAGTGTGAGAGAGTGTGAGAGAGTGTGAGAGAGTGTGAGAGAGTGTGAGAGTGTGTGTGAGAGTGTGTAGATAAGTATAATTTTGATCCAGTACCCCAATGGAGACTGAATGAAAGAGTGCTCAGATTAGTGGTACTTGAGGGGCTTACCTGCTCCTGCTTTCCTGCTATTATGCAGATTTCTCTCTTTTGAGCCACAGTTGGACAACTCATCTAGGTATACAAATTTTACATAAGCAGCACCTCACCATACATAAGTGTACACATAATACACACAAAGTGGCCTAAAGTAATTCTGGGAGGGAGGGCACTAGCATTTGTGGCATCAGGGAAAGTTTTAGGTCAAAAGTAGTGCTTTAGCTGATTTTTGAAGGTAATTTTAGGGAAATTCAAAGGTCAGCTAAGTGGTACAGTGCTAGGCCTGACTTCACGAAGACTTATCTTCTCGAGTTCAAAACTGGTCTCAGACACTTACTAGCTGTGTGACCTTGAGCAAGTCACCTCACTCTGCCAATTTTCATCATCTGTAAAATGAACTGGAGAAGGAAATGGCAAACTACTCAAGTATCTCTGCCAAGAAAACCCCAAATGGGGTCACAAAGAGTCTGATATGACTGAGATGACTGAACAACAACAGGGAAATCAGGTGAAGACAGAATTCAATTCAGGCTTCAGGAACAACCCCAGACCACAATTTCCCCATTTTACCATGTTGCTGATCTCTTTCCAGAATTAATTTTCCCTCTTTTCCCCTAAACTCTACCATTTTCCCCTGTACAAATTTTGATAATTTCTTTCACCAGTTCAATAGACTCAACAAGAATTTATCAGGTACCTACTTAGTGTAACACATTGAACTACATGAAGTTTTGTCCTTTATGTGCCCTTTCTGTTCAATCTCCCTAAACCCCTTCTAGGTTATTTTTCATTGCTCATTTCATCTCTAATTACACGAATTTTTTATGTTAATATAAACCAACATGGCACAAAGTAGTTATACCTTCAATTGAGTCCCAATAAAATTATAATAAAGGTATATTTATAGAGCAGCTGCTCAATAAATGTTTGCTTTTAATCTTGTCGTTGATAATGTGACCATCCATATCACCTGATGGAGCTTGTGTAGTGAGCCACAGCTTCCCATGCTTATAAAAACAACAGGATGGAGGTTCCTTTTTGCTTGACTAAGTCAGCAAGGACAAAGGAAATCCAGAGCTGGTTAAATTGTTCATAGTCTGATGTGTAAGGAGGTAATAGACCATTAGAAAGGAACCGAGCCACTAATGAAAACAGGAAACAAGCTTCCCTGCGCTCTGTCTTATTATTATTATTGCCCGGCACACTGAGTCACCTTGTCCAAGAATTTGGCATTTGTTATGCAGCTCTGGATGCCTGGATGCTGTACTTCTAATTTCATTTGGATTTCATGATGCCCTTTGGTCAACACTTTTCCAAAGGCTCATGAGAAAATTCCCTGTTAGATGTTGGAGGTGAGGGACGGACACTAAAACCCATGCCATTTAAGAGTCAGTTGGGGAAACTGGGGATATGTAGGTTGGAAAAGAAAGGTCTAAGGGGTGACATGATATTTATTTTCTAATATTTGGAGGTCTATCATGTGGAAGATAGAATAGTCTTGTCTGGCTTACCTACAAAGGACAGAAATGGATGCAATAGGTAGAAATCATAGAGATGCAGATTTAAACTTATTGTAAAGAAAAACTCCCTACAAATGAACAGTGACCCAAAGTGCCTTGTTAGGTAGTGAATTTCCTGTCACTGGAGAGCTTCAACAGAGAATGTAAGGGATATTGTGAAGGGGATTTCCTCTCAAGATTTAAGCTGAACTTATAGCAGCTACCACACTGGCATACCCAGGATGACTGCTAACACAGGTTCTTAGATCTGCTTTACTAGGAAAGATAGCTGTTCAAGGGGTCAACAATCTTTTTAATTGCATTCATTAATTCAGGGGAAAAGTCAGCATCCTGAACTTCAGAGAAAATTCAAACAAAGAAAATAGAGAAAATATAAGGAGAAAAATAAAGACCAATAGACAGGATTTCTATTTGAGAAATTACTACAGATCCACAGACAGATCCAACTGTCTGATCAAGGCAATACATGCATAGTTACCAGAGAGAAGCACCAACATCTGGGTTTTTCAAAGCTGGAGGCTCCTTAACAGGTACCCAGAATCTCATCTGGTCAAATTACAAGAACACCCTTCCAATAAGTGAGCCCCAAAGCAAATCCTCATATCAGAGTATTTATACCCTACTTTAGGGTCAGAGGGCATCACAATCCTCATGACCCACTACCTAATTATGAAGTAACAAAAGGTGTGAGCCTACCTGGAAAAATAAGCCTCCCCTAATCAAGCTTCCCTTAATGGGCTCTATGTGAGGCCTATTAATGGGTGGGAAGATCTTATATTCCATTAACATTACAGGGCCTCTGAACTTCTCTGCCAGTTCTATGGTTCCCTAAGAGAGCAATGGAAGAATATCATGAAACAAAATACTTACTCAACTCTTTTAGACTTTGCTAAAAGTTTCTGGGCTTCTGTGGCTTTTAGTTTTAGCCTGCTCTCTGCTGCTTGGTCGTCCTTGCAGAGTTTCATGAGCAACTCTATTTTGTCAAACTCATTAGTTAGATTTTGTGAAGTTATTGGGAGGTGGAGGTCCAGGACGTGATTTGCAACCTTTTCTATGTCTTCTGGTGGGACGTTCTCATCTTAAATAAGAATGTAAAATGTAGTTAATGGAGACCCTTTACCAAATATAGTCTCTTAAGCATGTTTAAGTCAAGTCAACAAACATGGATAAAGTGCCCGTTATTTGGCAGGCCCTGTGCTAAGCTCTGGGGATACAAAGAAAGGCAAAACACAGTTTCTGTTTTCAAAGTGCTCACAGTCCAGTGGGGAAACAAGACACAAGCAACTGTGTGTGAATAAAATGTGCGTATATGTATATATAGATATAGAACTCTTTTGTGTTTTAGGGCTTTTGAAAACCACATAAACACATTCAAAAGAAGAGCTAGAGTGTAAGTAAAATGTGGAAATAAAGATTAACGATATCATGGTTATATCATAGTTGTGTCTCTGATAAAAGAGTCCAGGGAAGAATTCTTAGGAAAAAAGTTATTTGTTGGAGAAATAGTTGAGCTGGACAGAAGGAATCTTTTCCAAGGTTGCAGTTTCAAAATCTTCCCTTTCCCATCTACAGAACAAAACAAAACAAGAGGCTATTAAATGATGAATAAAACAACACTACAAGGTGGTGAAAAGAAAAAAAAAGACTAAACAGGAAAAGTTACTATCCAAATAGCATGCGGGCAATAACGTGGCAAGTTGGCAACAACTTCTGAGGCATGTTTGGCAGGGAAGCCTCTATAAATGAACCTCACTATGTTCCCTCTACATGGACCATCATTGGTACAATGGAAAGAGTCTTGACTCTGGAGTCAGAGGAATTCATATGCTGACTTTGCATTTTGCTATCTTTGTGACCATGTGCAAGTCACCTAAATTCCCTGGCCTTCCTCATCTATAAAAGGAAGTTGGACTGGATGGTCTCTGAGGTCCCTTCTAGCTCTAAATATAGGATCCTAAGTATCAAAATTGTCAAAGGGCTCTGATACTCTAGGGTTAAATAATGTGCAAAGTCACATTATTAATCTACTGAGTAATCAGCAAGGAGAACAGATGCTACTTGATTGTGATCATATTGGGATCCAATCACAAATCGGAACATGTGATCCAATGAACTAGACAGGAGAAAGGGTACTCAGAACGGCGACTCTGATTCTGCCCCTGTGAATATTCAACCACTTTGACGTTCTACAATGGAAAGACTTCGAGTATAAGTCCAGTGATAAAGGAGTATGTTCCACTGAAGACCACTCTAGCCAGGTGCAAAGAGGCTCACCGCTAAGTTGTCTGCACAGTGATTGGTTTTTTTTCGATGCAGAAACTCTCAAAGACCATCTACTAAGTCACA
The DNA here is from genome assembly GCA_028646575.1 of Pseudocheirus occidentalis. Taxonomy (NCBI): domain Eukaryota; kingdom Metazoa; phylum Chordata; class Mammalia; order Diprotodontia; family Pseudocheiridae; genus Pseudocheirus; species Pseudocheirus occidentalis. Next base: position 115,131,983 of record CM053597.1, on the reverse strand, counting down.
GAAAAGTTGTGATCTGTATTGGTGAAGGGAATACCCTAACTGATGAACTCACAAATCCTTGAAGCGTGGAGAGACGATGTTTTCCTTTTCCTGTGGTGTCTATCCCTAAATTAAGGCAATGTGGATAGTGAGACAAATGGGTCCCCTTCATCACTTACCTCATAAAGCCTTCTCAAAGAACTAAGAAAATAGGATTGTTGCCATAAAGAAAGTTAAAAAGTTGCCCATCTATTTCCGCAGTAGCCACCATCCAGTTCAATATAGCAAACATTTATGGAGTGCCTACTTTGTGCTAGGCATGTGCCAGACAAAGAAATGGTCTCTGTCCTCAAAGAGCTTACATTCTTTTTAAAGAGCTTATATATTATCAGTCAAGTATTTATGGGTTTTGATGCTGATTCAAGTGAAATGAGATTAATCTCCCTTGTTATTATGCAAAGTTTTATTGCATCACCCTCTAGTCCCAGAGGAAGTTGCTTGCTAAAGCTCAAATATTAGATCTCATAGACTGAACCCAAGGGACTTTCCTCTTTTAAAATATAAAATGTATTTTTTAAACTAATTAAGCTTGGAATACTTAGTTCATTTGTGTGGGTTGTATGTTACATTCCAGGATTTTTTAGTGAATGATGCTTACTCAAAGAACCATAAGTAAGAGCATAGAATTAACATTTTGAGAATATTCTCAATGGAAATGACCTTGAACAAGAAATTTAACCTCTATGGCCCTTGGTTTCTTCATCTGTAAAACCAAGGGGTGGACCTAGATGAGCTATAAGGTCCTTTGGGTGAGGAACAGTTTATTATTTCAAGATGATACACAATGGGTCACTTCCTATCCTTGAACTACATATGTAATTTGCAACCGACATAAATTTGCTTTCCTTATGAAGCAAAAGGAGCTGGGTAATAAAAATGAAACCAAGAAGAGCAACCAGCGGCAGCAGGCTGCCTATTTTCACAGATCATTTACCTAGCAAAAAGTCCATCACTTTGTGAACGAGGGCTTTTGTCCTCTCTTGTTCTCGTTCGATTTGGTCTTTCACATCCTCTAGCTTCTTAGTTAGCTGCAAGGCTTTGGACTTAGTAAGTTGAGTTAGTTTTGTTATGTTTCTTATCTGGAAAGAGATTTTAAAAGTACACAGTGAAAGAAAAGAAAAACACAACTGCTGAGCTCAGCAATTTTGCAGAACAGACTAAAACCACTCATTAAGGACAAAGTAGAAAGCTGAGTAGTCACATTTTAGTCATCCCGTTATGGCAGGGACTGCATTGTTTTTCTTCTTTGTATCCAGAGTACCTAATAATATTAGTTAATATTTACATAGTACTTTAAGGTTCACAAAGTATTTTACATTTCTCATTTGATCTTAATGGCAGCCCTGGGTGCCAGGTAGTTATTAATGTCCTCACTTTACACACAAAGAAACTGAGTCTGAGAAAAGTTAAGTGACTTAAGTTTCTGAGGCTGGAATCCAACTGCCTGGTACAAAGCTATGGACAACTGAACTCTTAGTAAATATTTGTTGTTGAACTTTGAAAAACTTTTTTTGGAAAGTAATCATGATCAGTTTTTACTATCATGGATTATTTGTATTGTGAGAATGTTATCTTTTAAACATTCCAGGTCAATGTTTCTGTTTCTATGATCAAAACCAATATTGAAAAAGAAATAGTGATCTAATGTAAATCATATTTTCTCCTCCCCCAATTTATTAAATTATTTATTTTTAGTTTTCAACATTCACTTCCATAAGTTTTAAATTTTCTCTCTTCCCTCCTCAAGGTGGCTTGCAATCTGATATGGGCTCTCTATATACATTCCCATTAAACACATTTTCACATTAGTCATGTTGCATAGAAGTATTATAATGAATGGGTAAAACCACAAGAAAGAAAATAAAACCCAGCATAAAGCAAAGCATAAAAGAAAAGAAAATAGTCTGCTTCATTCTGTCTGCCAACTCCATAGTTCTTTCTCTTGACGTGACTGGCATCTTCCATCATGTGTCCTTTGGAATTGTTTTAGGAACAAGTTGTGGTATATGAATGTAATGGAATACTATGGTGCTATAAGAAATGATGAACGAGAAGACTTAAAATAAATTGTATTTTCTAACAAACTAAAATAAACTCAGTTTAATCCAACGTTTGTTGTGCTGTGTGCAAGGCACTAGACATAAGCAAAAACCCAAAACATACCCACCCTTCAAAGAGCTTAAATTCTACTGGGGGGAGAGAGGATACAACAAATATGCAAGTAAAATCAATATAAAATAAGTTGATACAAAGCAATTACAAGGAGAAAATGCTAATAACTGCTGGGAATGATCAGGGAACTTAGGAAACCGTGTAGAAGGTGACAGCTGAGCTATGTTTGGAAGGAAGTTAGAGATTTTAAAATGGGGAGTTGAGGAGAAACACATATCCATCAGGCAGACATGGGGTAGACAGGTAATGGGCAGGAAATGGGGCCATAGATAGAACGATGTGTATGGGGAAAAGACAGCAGGTCAGTTTGACTGGAGTGGATAGGGGCATTTTGGGTGAAGCAGTAAGCAATAACACTGGAAGTTTAGCTGGAGCTAGATTGCAGAGAGCTTTAAATGGCAGAGGATGTTGTATTTTATTCACGAGGCAGTAGGGAGTCACTAAAGCTTCTTGACTAGGTGAGTAACACGTTCTAATCTATTTTAGGAATATGACTTTGGCAGCTGTGTGGAGGATGGAATGGAGAGGGCAGAGATTGGAAACCGGATCTATTGGAAGGCTATGATAATATTTCGAATGAGAAGTGATGAGAGCCCAAACTAGAGTAGAAGCTATGCAAAAAAGAGATGTATGCAAGAGCTGCATTATATAAGGAGCACCAGTATGACTTGGTAATTGATTGGATATGGAGACTGAAGGATATTTTAATTTTTTAAAGACTTTATCCAAGACAAGCAGCTTGTAGTGAAGTGGATAGAGTGCTGGACCTGAAGCGAGGAAGACCTGAGATCAAATCCAGCATGAGACACCAGCTGTGTGACCTTGAACAAGTCACTTAACCCTGTTTACTTCAATTTCCTCATCTGTAAAATTATGTAGAGAAGGAAATGACAATAAATGCTTCATTATGTTTACCAAGAAAACCCTAAATGGGGTCAAGAAAAGTCAGATATGACTGAAATGACTGAACAACCACAAACCAAGTCTTTGTAGAAAATAATCAGGACTATTTCTCCTAAATTATTAATATACTGAAGAATTTTTATTTGATTTTACTAAAAGGTTGGAATATAGGGAGAAGTTTTAGGCCCCTAAAGTATCTTAGAGGTCATCTTGTCAGACTTTCTTATTTTACAGATGTGGGATCTCCAGCATAGACACTTAATGACTGGCCCAAAGTCACATAGCTAGTCAATCTCAGAGCTGGACACAGGTATTCTGATTCCAACTGCAGTACCTTTTCCACAATAGTGACACTTCTGTTCTTCCCTCAAACTCTACTAATCTCTCAAATTCTACTAATGCACATTCTTTCAAAGTAAAAGAGAAAACATTCAACCTTTTAGTAAATGAGTTTTATCTGTGAGTTGGCTGCAGAAATAAATTCCAAATACTTGGTACACTTAGAATTGAAATTAGAGTCATGAAAGGCTTGTCGTCTGGAAAATAAGATCCTAATCTTTAAACGTTGTAACTTTAAATTAACATTCTTATGTTTTTCTCTGTGCTACATGGAAACAAAACTAGGTAGGAATAGAACAATGCTGCCATCAAGTTGAATTTAATCACACAAATCAGTGTCAAAAGAAGTAGGGCTAATTAGAATTAAAACACTACCTTTATCCAGAACATAATTTGAAAAAAGACTTTTTTCCCTCAGTTATGCGGCTTGGTTTGTTTTTGTTTTTTAGTTCAACACAGTTTAAATTATGGTCAATAATGAATTTTAAAGCAAAAAGGAAATTTCTGAGTGAGCAAAAAACATATCTTAATTTTATCTTTTCTGGGGAAATATTTTCCTCAGTTCCCTAGATATTTTCTCCTCTAAGGACAGGATAAAGAATTTAGGCATCAATCATGAAAGGTAAGAAGGATAGAACTAAAGGTAATGGAGAGGAATTGCCTAACTGATGTAGGTAAAATCTTAGTATAGCTCATTGGGTGCTGTATATCAAAAGAAATCGTTTAATGGCTTTAATGAACAGGCATGTCTCAGTAATCTGATGTCTGTCATTATGGATTCTGAGTAATTTTTTCATGATCATTTTAAGATTGCCTGTTTTTCTTCCTAATCAAGCAGAAGATAGGACATTTCTACCAATAAGATGGCTTTCTCCCTATTTTTCTCCTTCAGTGCTCCAATTCTGTTGCAGTGAAACTAAAGACTGTAATATGATCTTTATGGATTATCATTTAAAACAAATTATTTGACACCAAAGAAATAACAAAGGTTAGTTGTATGGGATAAAAGTCAAGGTTCATTAAGCCCATATCAGAATAACTTTTTTTTCTTTTTAAAGAAAGGGATAGATTTAGCATAAAATAATTGAAGATCATGCTTAAATACAAATGAGAAAAATGCAAAGTTACTATGATTTTAAATACCAATTTTCAAAATTTAGTTTGTAATGGAAGATTATAAATAATTACAAAATAGAGAAAAGCAATGTGTGTATATATATATGTGTGTATGGGAAAGATTCCTCAAAAGAGCTTTCTACTAAATTCTGATCACCTCATGATCATTAATAGATAAAAATTCAGATGAAGAACAAATAAGCCCCAAATTGAAAAAGCTACCAGTTTTAAAAATTGATTTAGCCTTCTCATAGATCAGAGTGGATCTACCAATATCAGATATCAATATTAGATATTCTAGATGAGAAAGTAGAAATGACATTTAAGTCAGGAAGGGGGGGCTAAATCTGACCAAATATGCAACAGAAGCAACCTGGGCAAGAAGCACCATGATTCTGAAGGCTCTTGGGGATCAATTTTCAAGAAAGCTCAGAAAGGGAAGATATTGAATGACTGGAAAAAAGCACAGGTACTATTCATATCAATAGAGGCAACCGAGAATCCATACCTCTACTTTCTTATCTCCCAAATATTTTTTTTCCTGAAAATTAAGCATCTTGAAAACAAGAGGAGGGAACAGCAGGTTTTTGTAAATTATTTTCTACAGAAAATTTTCAGTCACATAAGTGACTGAAAAGTGCAGCAAACTCAAGATCTCATTATTTATTATTTTTTAATTATGTGAAAATCAATTCCAAAGTTTAACAGTGTATCTCCCATGCTTTTGTCAAGATCGTTAAAGAATCCCTAATAAATGAAACAACCAAGACATTCTCATTCAATGATCCTTAGATCAATATCGAATGAGGCACAAAATAAGGAGGCTTATGTTTACCATACTTATTAGTCATTTTTGTGGAGGATCTCCTGATCTGAGTTCAGCTGGAAAAGGAAATGGGCTTCTGAAGATGCTCCTACACATGGATGACTTTGTGTTGATCGTATCTAGCCCAGAAATACTATATGTTATCCTCAGGTTTTTGACCAGTCGGAAAAGATTGTCCTTACTACATAGGAAAAACCAAATGGATAAAGAGTTTTTATTGCCCAGACTATGTATGACATAGAGTTGTGTGATCAGCCCTTTGGGTTATACTAGAAGTTCTCAAACTTTTTGGTCTCAAGACCCTTTTTTTTCTTTAAAATTTTTTTAAAGATGTTTTTAAATTTAAAAAATCATTAAGGATCCCAAGGAGCTCTTAAGCTCATGTAGGTTATATCATATTCTAAATTCAAACTTATAACATTTAAAAATTTATTCTTTTAAAATAACTATAGACCTTGGGGCGACTAGGTGGTAAAGTGAATAGAGCAGTGTCCCCAGAGTCAAGAGGACCTGAGTTCAAATTTGGCCTCAGACGCTTAACATTAGCCATGTGCCTTTGGTCAAGTCACTTAATCCCAATTGCTCTGCCTTCGCCCTCCAAAAAAACAAAAACAAACAAACTCTAAACAAACCTCAAACTATAAATCCATTATGTTAACAATGATAATATTTTAAATGAAAAATAGCTTCTGAAATAAAGAAATTGTGAAAAGAGTAGCATTGTTTTACATTTTTTTCTACTATTCTTTCAGAGGTCTAGCTTGACTAAAAACAGCTGGACTCCCCTTCTGCATTTGTTGTGCTATATTGGCTTGGTTGAAATATATGAAGAAAATCTAACCTCATACTGTGAAAATGGTTTTGGCTCTGTGCATCCCCTGAAAGGTCTTGGTGGATCACAGTTTGTGAACTACTGAATTAGACCATCAGCCTGTATACATTTGAACAGTCATTGGAGATGGTTCATGAATTAGGATAAAGTAAGGGGAACATGTTGGATTGTGTTTTGGAAACTCCATAGTACACTCAGTAATCTGACTCTTTGACTGACACACATCTCCCTTTTTATGACCAATATTCTCTGAGTGATGCTATCTAGCTTTAAATTATGGAATATGAAAATCTCTGAACAATCAAAACTATGGATGATTCTAAAGATAATGCAAAGACACATACTATATAAGTAGGTTGGAACACATAATGATTTGCTCACAATAAGTGGTGCAGAAGACATCATTTGGGGAATGTGGGTTAGTCATATAAAGAACGGTAGGGCTAAGAACTAGACAGCCAGAGGGCTTCATTGGTACTCGTGGAATGGAAAAAGGTTTTGAAAGGACAGGTAGCTCCTTTATGGCTTGTTTAAGGAAGGATATGGACAACATTAGGACAGAAGGAGGACTGATAGATGGTATGTGATGGCCACTGGTGTATGTAGGTCACTCATCCATTAAAGAATCAAAGTAAAAAAAAACCCAGGAAGCTAAAACTTAAGCTCTTCTGTAAGTAAAGCTAGAGGAAAGAAATAGAATGGCCCCAAATTAGTATGAATTCCATCACATGTATTGTTTAGAAATGGTTACTAAAAAGTAACTTGAATTACCAAATTATGTTTTTGTGATGCAAAGGCCAAACTCATCCCTTGGCATCCTGAATGGTTTAGATACATTTTATCAGAAAGTTATTGTGTTCCTTCTCCATTCCCCTCCCCCCCATTAATTTATTGTAAACAATGACATCTTTGAGGATACAGTGACCTTGTCACTTCTTTTCATATGTTGGTACTTAAGTGAAACTATGTTTTTCTGTAATGTGGTTACTCTCTTCTCTGATACAGACAGCAACCTTTTCATGTTTTCTTATTCTTTTTTTAAAAATTTTTTTTCTTTTTTCTTTTTGGAGGGCAGTTGGGGTTAAGAGACTTGCCCAAGGTCACACGGCTAGTTTTTGTGTTAAGTGTCTGAGGCCGGATTTGAACTCAGGTCCTCCTGACTCCAGGGCCGGTGCGCTATTCACTGCGCCACCTAGCCACCCCAGGCTGTTTCATTATTGACCCTGTATCACCTGTGCCTAGCACTAGTACAAGCAACAACAACAATTTATATAGCACTTTGAGGTTTGCAAAGAACTTTAGAAAGCATTTTCCTGATTTCAGATGCAGTGGTCTATCCATTACATTACCTATCACTTTATAAATTCTCATGGATCAGTTTATTTTGGTAAGCTCCTCATTAGATAGTAAGCTTTTCCATTAGACTGTAAGCTCCTTGAGGGCAGGGACTATTTTTTGCCTCTTTTATATTCCTAGTGCTTAGCACAGTACCTGGCACATAGTAGGCACTGAAACATTTATTGATTGATAGGTACTAATGTGCTAATTTAAAAATGTACTCAGGCTATTCTGTTGTATCTCGTTCTTGATCAGTCCTTCTACCTTTCAGATCATATATGGTCATGATAAGGTCTTTTAGGTCATTTTTTCTTGACACACATCTTAGGGGAATTCAATGTCTTTTGTTTTGGAATGAGGTAAGTGACCCAAACAATAGTTTAAAGAAAAATCTTTAGCCTTTTAGAATTATTTATTTCTAGAATGATTAATAGATATTCTAATATTGTTTTTCATCATTTTCCTGAAAAATTAGAAAGGAGTTTTTTTTCTTGAGTCTAATCTGTCTAATCTTGAGTCTGTAAAACTATTCTATTCCCCTCCTCCACCCCAAGTCTTTCTCTTCATAAAATAAAATGATCATTCTTTCATCTTTTGTCTTCCTAACTAATTTGATCCAGTTAGTCCACCACAGGGCTGAGTAAGACATTCTATCCTCATCTATACTTTGGCATTCAAAAGAGGATATAAAAATATTATGTGCCTTCCTGGTTGATGCTGGCTCAGAGTAGAAGCAGTTTCCTGACAGGTTGCACCCCTGTCACATAGACTGAAACACAAGTTCTTCCTAATTCTTGTCTTCAGTTCTTTTCATTGAACATACGGAGTCCTTCTCCGTCCCTTCTGTAGGACAACAATGGACTAGGACTCCCCACAGAAAAGGCACTGATATGACTATATTGCTAGGTTTCTTTCTATTGCAATCACCCTGGGTGGGATGATGATGATGATGATGACAATGAACACTTAAATAAGCTTTTTAGGTTTATAATACACTTTTATGTATATGGATAATTTGACTTTCTCTGGCCCTGGTTTCTCAGCATATTGATGGTTCTAGCCAATTTGAATGAGGAATCTTCTCAATTTAGCTCTCTTTCCTAACAAGTCCAACATGCAGATATTCTTTTGGTTAACATTGCCATTGTTCACTTACTGTCTCCCACTGTTGTCTTTCTCTCACTTGACTTTTTAAAACCCTCCAAAGAAATGTAAATCTAAAATGCAAGTAATGCTACATAGCCCAAGGCAGTTCAAATTAATAGCTTTCTTCAAGACCCAAAGTTGGAAGATCAGCTCTAGAGAATCATAGACTATTGGACATACATTCAGTGAGTTCAGAGGTGAGTTATCTAGTCTAACGCTTCATTTAGAGAAGATGAAACCAAGGTTCAGAGAGGTCAACTAGCCTGCCCAGGATGGCAGCTTCCTTGACTAACTGATGTCAAAAGAACTAGATTTGAGTCCTGGCTATGACATTTACAAGCTGGGTGAACCTGACCAAGTCACTTAGCTTCTCTCCACATCAGTTTCATCATCTGTAAAATGGGATCCTTGCACTATTTCCCTCAAAGTCTTGTGAAGGACAAGCTTGATAATCTGTTAGGTGATACTGAAATGTGAAAGGTTGTTATTATTCTTGCTTTTCCTGCTCTACCACACCACCTCTTTCTCTTAATGCTATGCTGCTTGTGACATTCCTTCCAGACAAAAGGCATTAAGAGCCTGGCTGCACAGCAGGTGGTCGCTTCGTAGCATGGCAGTTCTTTCAAATAAACTGTGTAGCAGATCAAATGAGATAATATCTGTAAAGTGCTCAGCACAGTGCCTGGCACATAGGAAAGGCTTACTAAATACTTATTTATTTCCCTTCTCATGATAATTTGGGAGCCTTTTGTAGCTCTGAGGTACAATTATAGAGGCAATTGATAGCTTTCTTCAATGGTGACCATCAGTCGCAACTACAGCTGCTGTCATCTCTGAAATCTCTCTTACATCCTCTCTCCATATATCTGGGTATGCATCAAGATAGAAAGATCCTACATACATACACACATATACATATGTATACACACACACATATATATCCTACACATACATATTTTATGTCCTTCTTGTTGAGTCGTGTCCAACTCTATATGACAAAACTCCATAGGGTTTTCTTGGAAAAGATATTGGAATGGTTTGCTATTTCCTTCTCTACTGTGTACCCAGTTTATGGATGAGGAACAGAGGCAAACAGGGGTTAAGTGACTTGCCCAGAGTCACACAGCTAGTAAGTATCTGAGACTGAATTAGAACTTAGATCTTCCTGACTCCAATCCCACCGTACCATCTAGCTTCCCCTCAATGTATATCCTACACACATGTAAAATGTATATCCTACATATACATTTATGAGTAAATTATAGCAAAGTATAGAATAGAAAGTAAATTATAACTATATAATTTATAGATGTATCCTATAACCTTACAGACCAACTAGAGAAAGGAGGGGAGGCCAGGACAACAGTTTGCCAGATCTAGCACTTTTCTAATACTAGCTGCTGGACTGCATGCCCCAACACCTCCTCTGGTACAATATGACATGTACCATATTTACATTGCTTTAACATAATCTATGAAACCACAGGCTTGTCTATAATCACAGTCCAAATAGGATTAGGCGTCAGAAATACCGTAAGGACTCTGTTATGGTTCCATCATACTCTAGCACAGATTAGTGATATTGAGGACAGTCCAATGCAGATGGAATGTGTAATTAAGAAGCATGCAAATAAGCTCTCCCATACCTCCCAGTCCTGCGGGCAGCAGGAGTGTCCTGCAATTCTGGGTTCACTTGGATGTGCAAAGGATAAAGGTCAGACAGGGTTATGCTTGATGGGGATTCTAAACATAGTTTAGGTCTCTGCCAGGAGATCAAAGAACTTCCCCAGGCTGTCCTGCTGACAGGGGAACAGCCCTGGATTCTTTTCTATCTAGACTAGGGCATCCTTAGCCACCTCTCACAGCGTCAGCAGCTGGGTGGTATAATGAATAGCTAGAAAGATTAGGAGACAGGAAAATGAGTTCAATCCCTAGCTCAGAAACTTACTAGCTTATTGGGCAAGCCACTTAACTGCTCCCAGACTCAGTTTCCTCATCTATAAAATGGGAATATAACAGTACTTCAGTGTTGTTGGGAGGATCAGATGAGGTCACATTTGTGAGGTACTGGTTATTATTATTTAAATCAGTGCTCTGGGAAGTCACTTTCTATGACATCTCCCCAAAGGATGCTGACAACAGATGTATGTGTAGCTAAGATGTCACCAATATTTATCTATTCCTGTGTTATGGAGAGAATCCTTAAATTTCTCTCACCCTTACCTTTTACTCTGCCCTCCCTCTCCTTGCCTTCCCTCTCTTTTCCTCCCCTCCCCTTTCTATTTCTTCCTCTCTCCCTCCCCCTTATCTCTTTCTTTCATTATTTTTTTTTCTTCTCTTTCTTTAAAGAGATTTAGATAAGACATCCATTTCTTTCCATATTTATACACACACACTGTGAAAAGTATTTCATTAGTTAAATTCAGGTTCATCTTATCTGAACAGATGGCAGGCCGGTATCCCTTGGGCCATATCAGAAAGTTTGTGAAACATGTGAATATTTTGCACACTGAGCAATTTAGAACCCAAGTTAAGTCCTTGTACACGCGGTCCTCAGACTTCCACTTATATTCTTTCCATCTGGCCTAGGGACATGGCCCACATTTTTGGTTTAAAAGATAATATACACTGACCAACTCTGGGAGTTGGATTGGCATTTCTTTCTTTTTTTATTTCTCGAATAGATCAGCCAGCATTGACTCAGTCCCTGATTTGTCCTTTAGAATTATACTAAGCAAAACTGTGCTAAGAAAAAATGATTAAAGTTACTCTTCAAGGAACTTACACTCTAGCCGGGGAGAGAGCAAGCGTACAAAGAACACTGAGAATGTTATGTCAGATATAAGTAAGTACTAAATGGCTAAAGGTGAAGTCTTCTCTCAAGCAGTTTACAGTTTAGTTCAGAGAGTGAAAACCGAGAATACAAGGTCAGCTATGCAAGTGAAATAAATGGTGCGGTAATTCAGAGGAAAGAGATTGTTTTGGTCTGGAGTGTCTCAGAAGGCTTCAGAGAGGTAAACCTTTGGCTGGAACTTGAAGAATGTATAGAATTCAGATGAATGGAGTAAGGAATAAACTAAATGCCACCTGCTATGTGAAACCTCTGTGCCTTGGAGCCCATAGCACTATGTTTGCACCTTTTGTATGTTCTTATCATGGATTCTTTTATTATTTATTTCTTAAATTGTAATAAATCCTTTGCATTATAGTGTGTGTGTTTCATATCTGCATACTAGATTATAAACTCTAGAATGGCAGGGGAATGTTAGTTTAACTAATCTCTTCCCAGCCCTCTAGTCTTGTGCAATGCCATGCACAAAGCAAGTACGTAATAAAAATGGGCTGAATTGAACCGGTTTAAAGGCTAAGTAATCTGATCATATTTAGAGTGACAGCAGTATGGGTTAAAGGTATAAAAGTTGATACTTTCATTCAGAATTCCTTTAAACATTTTTTAATTCATATGTTTCATATGGTTTCCAATAAACACTTGAATTCCTAGAAGATTATTTTTTGCTTAGGGAGACCCAGAGTCATGATCCCTTAGGGGGTAGGATTCTTATAAATTTCCATGTGTTGCCTCACTGAAAGAATGCATGACACAATTAGAGTGACTGAGAGGGAAATATGCACACTTCTGTAATCTAAAGTATGAGCAGTAAATCAAAAGTTTAATCTTTTACTCTTCAGAATATCCACTTCAAATCACTGTTGCCTTTTCTCAATTTAGAGATGTTTACTTGAAATAATCTACATGTATAGTTAACTATTTTCCTTTGGAAGGTAAATTGTATGAAGGCAGAGTTATTTTTTTTTTAACTTTGATAAGACCAATTTTTAAATGACAGAAAAGTTATATGACTTCATTTTCATTTACCTACGTTTTTTTTTCTGAATAATGTCACATTATCATTTTACTGTTAAAGCAATATGGAGTGACGTGGCATTTAATTACCTGATTCTCTGATACTTGTAGCTGGTTGGTCAGATTATTAATCATGGACTCAGTTTCTTCAACTTTCTTGACAGCATCCCCTGAAAGGTCTAGGGAACTATTACAGCTTGGACCTCCACAAATCCTGTGCCCACCAGCATCTTTACACAGAGCTCCTCCGCAGGGTGCAAGATCACATGACAAGTTACCTGGCATTCCACATACCTAAAAAAGAAAATTTGTTGTCAGGAAGCTCCTTGTTTAAACTGCAAAAGCTCAGAAATCTGATGCTGAAACAGGGCATATTAAAAATTCCATTTAATGAAATTATGAATAAGCACAGTAATGGTTAATATTTGCCTAGAAGCAATCATTGTACATGGTCTGATATCTCAAATTTTATTGTACCTAAACATCTTTAATTTTTTATGATCATATTTTTAAAATGTTACATTAAGTAATACATTCTATATTTCTAGCTGACTTGTAAAAAACAAAAGTATTAACTAGCGTAAGACAGAGTTAAAATTTTCAGGGCTACCAAATCTTACAGTAGTACATTCTAGTATAAATGATGAAAAAACACCCATGATGTTTCAGAGACAATAACAGACCAAGAGATTAATAGGTACTATCTCTATCATTTGTATTTTGAAAATGTTGCCTGAAGAAAGCCCCATTCCCCCCTTTTTTGATATTGGGGGTCAGTCAAGCCTAGACTGAAAGTGCAGTGGCCAATTCAAGGACCTGATTCTCTTAGTTCCGACCTGCTCATTTCTGATTTGGCCTGGTTTGTCCCTCCTTTGGGCAGCCTGTTATTTATACACTCCTGGGTCGTGATGGAGAGAATAACAATATTGGTGTTGGACTTTGGGTGATCTCCTAATGGGTTTTGTCCACTGCGTCTCAGAACTCCAGAGCTCAACCAAACCACCAGTCTTCTATAATGGCAGGGATTTCAGATGTATACTACTACCCCCAGCTAGAGAGGCTTTCAAGAGAAAAAACACAATGTGAATGGAGAAAATGAAGAAAAAGAAGAAAAACTGAAAAGATAATGAAATAGAAATCACAGGACAACATTAACATGCCATGTTTTCTGTTTACCTTTTCATTCAATTTTTGGATATCTGGAGTCTGAATCTGTTTTAATTTTTCCAGTGAGAAGTCTGCCTTTGAGGTTAGTCCATCTGTCATAGTAAGCAAATCATTCCTGGTATTTTCAGAATGTTTTATGATAAGCATTGTCTCATTAATTTTCTGTTCCGCAGATAATGACATTTGATAATATTTCTTGATCTTTGAGACATCTGTATCAATGTAAATTATTGTGAAAAGATAGTTGAGAGAATAGTGTGTACTGTATCAGCCATCTTGATCCCTCCCAGCAGCCAGCGCCTTCCTCTCAAATTATCTTGAGTCTGTTTTGCATGTATCTATATAAGTTTTTTTTCTCCCTTACCATACACACATTCCTACACTGTAAGCTCCTTGAGGGCAGGGGCTCATTCGGTTTTTTTTTTTTTTTTTGCTTTTGTATCCCAGCACCTGGAATAGCTCCAGGCATACAAAGGATCACATCCTATAGGTTTAGAGATGGAAGAGATCTTAGAGGTAATTCGGTCTAATTTTCATTTTACAGATGAGAAAACCCAGCCTCAGAGAGGTTAAATGACTTTAACCTTTAGCCAACGTCACAGAGCAGCAATCGTCAGAGGTAAAATATGAACCAGGGTCTGTGATTCCATGTTTAGTATTCTTTCCCTGTGCCACATCTTAAGAAATGTTTGTTGGTTGATTAATTGAAGACAATAGTCCCATGATTTGTTTACTTCCTTCTTCAAACCCTTTCCACCCCCCTAACATTGGTTCTTTCATTCTCTTTGAATTTATATTTAAGGCTGTAGAAATATAGACTGCCCACTAATTTAAAGCATGTTTGCCTAGCAGTATGATGGACCTTGTAGGAAAATATATGGAAGGAAAGAAAACGCTCTGGCCATGTTCTCTTGCTCCCTGAACACATATGAGGCTATTCTCTATTACATCTGCACCGTGTATTTATTGATTGGTTGAATACTCTTCAGAATATTCATTTCTGCTTTTATTTGAGTTTATCTTTTTGGTCTGTGCCATGTGCTGTAGTTTAATTTTTATATATTCTCTTTCCTGCTATGAAAACAATTCTGAGAAAGGCTTCTTCCTACTCCACCTCCATTAAAAACTATGAAATAAATATAACTGAGTGAAGAGAAGGACGTCCACCTTTTGTGCCCTTGTCTACCTTGTCTCCTCATCCTTGGCAATCCAAGAATTCCTGGTTTGCAGATGTAACTATGGCTATGATTTCTTCCTTTGGGACAGTAGCAGATATTACAGTTCAGTCAATTTGGATCCCAAGAGTATTTGGGTCCCAAGGAATTTTGAAGTCTTTTATTTTTCTTAAATAATGAATAATGATATAATTATATCAGAAATAATTACAAAATAAGAGGCAATGTGATATAGTGGATAGTGAGGTGACCCCAAGAAAACCTAGGTTTAAATTTTACCTTTGATCATAATTAAGCTCTCATTGGCCTTGTAATTCTTTCAAGCTCTAAATTGTAGATACTGTAATAAATTATCTTGGTGGGAAGAGTTCCTCACTTGCATCATATTGATGCAATCATATGTCCAATGTAACTTTTATAGGTGTGAACATGCATATGTGTATATATGTATGTTTTTGCACACGTACATATATGATTCATGTGTGTACATTATAAGTAATTACATTTAATATAGCAATGCTCACACTCAGTAGGGTGGCCTAATAGAAAACCAAATGAACTTGGACAAAAAACAAAAGGATTTGGGTTCCTGACTTGGTTACTTATTAACTATATGATCTTGGATTAGACACTTAGCTTCTGTGATTCCTGGTTCTTAATAAAATAAGGATAATATTTGTACTATCTGACTCACAGGATTTTTGTAAGGTTCAAATGAGATCATGCAAATGAAGAGGGAAAAGTACTTTGTAACCATAAATTTTTGCCTTAAATACACACTGGAACAAAAAGGGAAAAAAGGGACTTCTGATGCAGTCTGTAGAGGTTAGGAAAAACTCTCTGTGAAGATGGGTTAGTACTTTCTTTGCAATTTGTAATCTTAAAGGGTTTGCTGGGAAATTGAGAGGTCAAACAACTTGTCTAAAGTTACACAACCAGTGTACGTCAAAGGGATGATTCAATCCCATGTCTTCTTGGCTTTGAGGCCATTTCTCTTTGTTATGTTTTACAGTTTTTAAATGCACTATTATAAGTATTACTAATAATAGTTACCTAAGTTCTTATATAAGCTATAATAAAATTCTAGGTTTTAGGAAGCTGGGAACCCAAGAATTTTGTCCTCTCCTCCCTCTTCCAGACCTTATTCATTCAGCTCATAGTTCAGACTACCCAGACCCGGACTTAATCTCTATAAGTGATTAAATCTTCCCAGTGTCTTATGAGAATTTTAATTATCTTTTTGTTTTTTGGTGAAAAATAAAACAGGGATCTTGCCATGCTCTCATACTCTCTTTTATCCAATGCTGATGGGAGCTTAGTAATTAATGTGAAGGAAGAGATGACAATATGGTCTGCAAGGATGAGAACACAGCTAAGAGCTGTTTCTGTAATTTCCCCAAGGCTGCAGTATGTTCACCCACTCTGGGGTTGTTCCTTGTCCCTGACTCCTCATGGGTTCATAATTAGATACCACTTTAGTTAGCTTTTGGTGTGCGTTTAGATTATACATTGTGGGCTCTGGTTCTTCATTTAAAGAAAGAAGGGTCTAGGATCCCAGAAATGTTTAGAAAGCTGAAACATTCATGTGCAGATAATACTTTTAAGGGGTGTGGTTTTGCTTTTTAAAGCACTTAGGGCACTATGGCAATAGCACACTATAAGAAACCTAATGGAATGCAATGGGTATTTCATCAGCTGCCATGGGGGGAAGTTCACCAGATGATTGAAATGCATTTGGTTTCTTACCCCTCATGCTGGAATTGCTGTCATGGGAGGCCAAGTGTACTGCTTTCTGTAGATCCTGGAGCAGATCATCCACTTCTTTCCCAATGTTTACCACAGTTCCATTCAGGTCTTGAAAGTCATACACTCTATTCAGTTGTTGGGCTATCTGATCAACCTGTGTTCTAGAGAAGAATATCACATACGTTTGATTCTGATAATACTTCTTGACATTCATATAGCTTCTTGTAGTGGTCAAAGCACTTTATGCATTCTGTGCCACCATCTTGGCTCTGCCCCCTATGCATTCTGTCATCAAACCTGCAATATGTTTGACGCCTTGGGGAGAGGGGATCTACAAAAAAGTTCACAGGACCAAAGATTTAGAGCTGAGACTAAGAAATGATCTAGTCTCCCCCTTTCATTGTGCTGATGAGGAACTTGAGACCCAGAACAGCAAAGCCACATGGCCAAGGTCAGATAGTTTTTTAAGTAGTAAGGATTGAAATGTAGTTCTTTAGAATGTAAATCCAGCACTCTTTCTACTATGGCCCATTGTTCTCTCTGTCATCATCTCTCTGTGTCTGTCTATTCACCTAACCCATCTAATATATCTGTCTAACCTACCCACCTGCCTGTCTGTCTGTCGGTCCATCGATGCATGTAAAAGGTATTAGGTTTTATAAAAGTCTCAGTGTGAAAGTTTAGGACTGCATTAAGACTTCTGGGACTTGCTGTGTTTGGATGTATATATCCTCTTAGTTAATATGAAATTTGTACAGATGGGTACAAAGACCATGGATTTAGAATGGGAAGGATCCTTGGAAGCCATCATTTTATAGATGAGGAGCATAAAGCCTAGGCTGGTGAAGTGACTTGTCCAACATCTCTTGATCAGAAGCATTAGATTTATAGTTTGAGGACTTGGGTGCTAGGACTGTTTGACCTGGGGTAAGTCACTTGACTTAGCTGGGCCTCAGTTTTCTCATTTTAAAAATGGGGATACTTTTAAAAATACCCAAACCATTTGTAAATGGTAGAGCCTTGTATAAATGTTTGCTTTGAGAACTACACTACCTTGCTTTTTATTTTATTTTTTATTTTTTTGGGGGAGGAGGGCAGTTGGGGTTAAGTGACTTGCCCAAAGTCACACAGCTAATTTTTGTGTCAAGTGTCTGAGGCCGAATTTGAACTCTGGTCCTTCCTGACTCCAGGGCCAGTGCTCTATTCACTGCGCCACCTAGCTGCCCTGACCTTGCTTTTTATTATTTAGGGACTGACACTTCAGCTGATGGATCATCCTGACCCTTTGGACTTCATTCAGTCTCAGCAGCTTACTAATCTAATGAATACAGAGCATGTATTGAAGATATACTGTGAGCTAAGCAAAGGGGCAAGCGTACGTTTGAACTACCACCAAACAAATGGCAGAAGAAAGGACAGGAGATGAAACTCCTGTCTATCAACTTGGTTTCTAGGCAATAGTTCTGGAGAAAGATTAAAGACAGCTCTTGCCTTACATAAATGGACCTGTCTACAGACCCTGGATTTGTCTAAAGATGAGGGAAGCGAGGGAGGAAGGCAGGAAGGGGGCTAGGGACAGAGAAGCTAGAGTAGGAGGAAGAACACGCTGAGCCAGGCAAACCAGACACGGACACAGACAGGAAAGGATTGGTGACAGGCCGGGGCAGGGCTAGACACATGATACCTGATACCATGATACCATGACATCCAGAGAACAGATGTGCAGGGGCAGACATGTGGGCAGGTGGGCAAGGGGTGCTGGAGGTCACAAGTCAACCCCCAATTGGCTTCCAGCCTCTTGGCCTCAATTCTGCTTTCACTTGAAAGTTTTACAACGTCTTTCTTGGTGGGGTAGGGAAGAGGGTTGTGATAAGAGGCCAGGAAGGGCCAAGGAGAGGACAGGAGCAGAGAGAGACAGCACAGTCCTGTTCTGTACAGTAAAGGCAACAGAGGTTTTTCTGGAATGCTGATCTCTTTCAGAATTCTTTACTTAAAGTCAAATTTGCATAATTTGAATTTACTTAAAGTAAGAACTATCTGTGCTAATGATAAAGAAAATTCCCATCTATGCGGTGCTTTTTAGGTCACCAAATGTTTTCCTCACTATAAACGTGTTAGTCAATGAGATTATTATAATATCTATACTATAGATGAGAAAACGGAGACTTGCTCAGGGTCAGAGAGCTTGTACATATCAGAGGCAGGGTCTGAAACTACATGCTGTCTTCTCAAGGACCACACCACATTTTTTCTTACAGCAAGGTTTTTGCAAAAGGAATATTCTTTGTCAGATTCTGTGTCCTCATGACTTTTGGCTTAGAGAAATATGATTGTCATCCTCATTTCTGCTTCCTAATCGGAGTCCAAGCCATTTCTTTTGGTCTCTGGAGGAATACTTTCCTTTCCTGCTGGGAAATAGGTCCACTCCCTTGGATCCTAGTTAAAACTCCTTTCTTCTTCCCTGCTTGCTCTAGGGCCCTTCTTGTAGGACCTTCTTGCCAAACTCTCTACTCTAGATGACCGGATAACAGTTTGTCTTCCATGGCCGTTTTTTGGAGGAAGCATTTTTTTCCCTTCAGCATCTTCTTCCCTCCCCCATTAGCTCAAAATAGCTCTGGCTCTCCATGGATGTGGTTTATTTGGATGTCAGCAAATTATATGAAAAAGGCCATCCTGCTATTTTTTATGGACAAGCTGAAGCAAAGTATCAAACTCAAATAGGAAAAAGGGACACTATGCCACATATAAATAACCTTATTGGGGCATATTTACTTAGAAAAACCATGTTTATATATTTCTTTTTTCTTAAAATTTTATTAATACACCAGTATATTAAAATAAGGGCAGCTAGGTGGTACAGTGCATAGAATGCTGGGCCTGAAGTCAGAAAGGTCTCTCTGAGTTCAAATCCAGCCTCTGACACTTACTAGCTAGCTGTGTGGCCCTGAACAAGTCACTTACCCTGTTTGCCTCAGTTTCCTCATCTGTAAAATAATCTGGAGAAGGGAATGGCAAACCACTCTTGTATCTTTGTCAGGAAAACCCCAAATGGGATCATGAAGAGTCAGACATAGTTGAAATGATTGAACAGTAACAACAACATTAAAATCAGATGGGAACTACATTTTAATCTAGTTTGGGCCACATGTGGGAGTGTTGTGGGCCATGCGTTTGACACCTCTGGTCTAGACTAGACATCTCTTGATATTAAATCTGAGATCCAGTGATTTTCAGTTGTAGGGATTAGGGAAGCGTTCATGGAGGGGATAACCCCTGATTTGAAAGGAATATGATATAAACTAGCAGATATATTGAGGGAAGACATAGTTGGAAGGATAGAGATGGGATCTCTCGTCTACACGCCTTTGTGAAGGCTGCCCCTCATTTGTGGAATGCATTTCCTCCTTTCCTCTGCCTTTTAGAAATGCTAGCTCCTTTCAAGGATCAGCTGAAATGCCACCTTCTACGAGATGCCTTTCCTGATGCTTCCAGATGTTAGAACTTCTCTCTGAAATCTGATTGTGTTTATTTTGTGTATCTATATCTATATCTATCTATATCTATATAGCTACACACACACACACACACACACACACACATATATATCTTTTTGGAGTGCAATTGGGGTTAAGTGACTTGCCCAAGGTCACATGGCTAGTTTTTATGTCAAGTGTTTGAGGTCTGATTTGAACTCAGGTCCTCCTGACTCCAGGGCTGGTGCTCTATTCACTGTGCCACCTAGCTGACACTATTTTATATATTTTCTATTTTCTTATCTGTGTATATTTTTTCCCTTTCCCTTCTCCTTTCTTTCTTCTCCCCCTAAGTTCTTGAGAGGAGGGTCTGTTTCCATTCTGTTTGTGCTTCAACAGGGCCTATGCTGTGTCACAGGTGATAATAGCTTGTTGAATTGAATTGAGTTCCTATTATTATTCTTATCATTTCCCTGATGTTGGCAATCCAGGTTAGAATCTTAAAAAATTCAACTGCTAGTTAAAATGTATTTGTATCTGGGGAAAAAACTTGCTTTCAAGTGGGTTCAGAAGGAGGCAAGCAGAGGCTGCTAGGTGACACAGTGGATAGAGCATCGGGTCTGAAGTCAGGAGGACCTGAGTTTAAATATGACCTCTGAGACTTACTACCTGTGTGACTCTAGGCAAGTCACTTAATCCTGATTGCTTCTTAAAAGGAAGGAAGGAAGGAAGGAAGGAAGGAAGGAAGGAAGGAAGGGAGGAAGGAAGGAAGGGAGGAAGAAGGAAGGAAAGAAAGAAAGAAGGAAAGAAAGAAGGAAGGAAAGAAAGAAGGAAAGAAAGAAGGAAGGAAGAAAGAAGGAAAGAAAGAAGGAAGGA
Source organism: Pseudocheirus occidentalis (assembly GCA_028646575.1). Lineage (NCBI taxonomy): Eukaryota > Metazoa > Chordata > Mammalia > Diprotodontia > Pseudocheiridae > Pseudocheirus > Pseudocheirus occidentalis. The sequence goes on along the minus strand of CM053597.1, from coordinate 115,110,970 downwards.
AAGAAAGAAGGAAAGAAAGAAAAAGAAAGAAGGAAAGAGAAAGAAAGAAAGAAGGAAAGAAAGAAAAAGAAAGAAGGAAAGAGAAAGAAAGAAAGAAGGAAAGAAAGAAAGAAAGAAAGAAAGAAAGAAAGAAAGAAAGATGAGGCAAGCAAACATGACGTTTGACTGGGTAATTTGGGCTGTTTACCTATCATCGGTAGTTGTTATAATCATATTTCCAAATTTGGTGAAAGCCATTCAGATTAAAAACACAGTCAGAGTCCTGGTTAATAGTGAGTCTGGTCCTCTTATTTGAACACAGTCTTACCTAACAGAGTCATGATAATCCTTGACGTTTAAGAATTCCCCAGATGAGAAAACAGGATGTTTCAAAATCCTTTTTATTTCAGACATGCTATCTTCTAGGCGTTTGAAGTCTGCATTGCAGCCAGGCAGGGTCTCTCTTTTATCTTCTAAGTTCGCAGCCAACCTAATTAACCCTTGTACAGCCTCAGAGAGGGAAGAAATCTTATTGTCCCATTGATCAAAGCACAAGTGACATCGAAGACAAGTGGGAAATTCCTGGGAATGACCCCGGGCACAACGATCACAGAATTGGCCCATAACACCTGTTCGGCACAGGCAGGAACCAGTTTCCTGGTCACAGACGGGCATCTGGGCCCCTTCCTTATTACACTTACATTCTAGAGGGAGAGGGAGAGAGATAGGAAACAGAAAGGATTATTTATTTCCTTAGCTTGGGAGAAACCTGAAAATAAAGCGATTCCTTGCCCAGGTTTTCACCCGACCCTCTTGATGCTTTTTACTCCTTCATTCTTATCTCTCTTCAGAATCCTGCCCCAAACTGTGCAATAAATATTTTAAAGAAGTTTAAACTTAGTAAATAAATCGTGCAATAACTATTAGTATAGAACATTTCTCCACCAGTTAAAATGTGCAGAAATTGGCTAATGTTTTAGATCTTGAAAAGATTAGATTACTTTGACAAGTTCTCAAGGAAGGGAATATGTCCTCTCAGTACGGTCAGGATTGGCCAGGAGGGTCAAGCTTTTGGTTTCTATTGGTCCTTTGCTAGGAGTGATTCTCAAAGTGCTTTGAACAAATTGTTTAGCTGCTCTAGTTCTAGGGCTTGTCTCAGTGTCTGTGACCCTACCAAGGTAACTTGTTTTAGTTAAGTTGCAGCCCTGGTTGGATAGGTTAGGCTGTTTAGGTCCCAAATATAAATACATAACATGTAATACATACATACTGAATGAATAAAAAAAGAAATGTGGGGCAAAGTTAATTCTTAATCACTTTCAGTAAAAGAAATAGACTGATGTCATATAGCACTGGGTCCAAGGGATAGAGTTCTGGGTCTAGAGTCAGGAAGACCTGAGTTCAAATCTGACCCCAGACACATACTGGCTGTATGACCTTGGGCAAGTCCCTTAACCTCTCTCTACCTCAGTTTCCTCAACTATAAAATGGAAATAATAAGAACAGCACGGAGTTGTTGTTATGAAGGTCAAATGAGATATTTGTAAAGCACTTAACGTAGTGCCCTGAACACAGTAGGTGTTTAATAGATGCTTGTTCTCTTTCCTCCCTCTTAAAGTTAAGGAAAATTTGGCACAGCTCCTACTGGCAGTGAGTGAATCATTTAACCTCTCAGTTCTCCAGGCAGCTCTAAGCATGTAAGTTGCAAAATTATTGCTGATATGTGTGAGTAGAAAGAGTTTCCTCACTGGGAATTTCTAATACCAATGAAATCATTGGTCTGGACCCCCCCAATATTTTTGCTTGTTTAGTCATATACACATCATGTATGTGTGTGTGTGTATAATTATGTATATATACACATACATATATATATAATTACTATATATACATACATATATATGTATAAAATTACATGACCTGCCAAAGCAGCAAGATATGACTTTTGTTTTCTTCTTATATCCTGGGTACTTGCTAAATGGGCTAGAGAGCTGAGGGAAAAAAAAATACCAACAACCAGATCTCCAGGAACGAATAGCCCTCCTTATCCCCTTCCCTAGTACGTGAACATGTTTCACTTCAGATGGTTGAAGCTGGTACCAGGTTCTAAGCATGTTCTTTTATTCTGTGAAAGGCTGCATCTGTTGGACCACATCTTATTTCCCACAGACACCTGAAGCTGACCTTGTCCTTTACATTTCCTCGTGTCTTTTTGTTTGGGACATAAGGAATAAAACGAGACCACTCTGGGAGCCACGTAGGAAAGAATGATCTTTCCTGCTGCACAGGGCAGTGATTCCGACCCCCTCTGCCTATTCCCCTCCATTGTCAGAGAGTTTTCTCTCTTTAACTGGAGAATCGTTGTAAGCCATCCATGTTTCAGAACTATACTTTCAGAGGCAGAATTAATATGAATCTGAGTCTTTAAATCTACACCATCAGAATATGAGACCATCTTGTTACACTTTCTGTTTTTTTGTTTGTTTGTTTGTTTTTTCTTTTTGGAGGGCAATTGGGGTTAAGTGACTTGCCCAAAGTCACACGGCTAGTAAGTGAACACTTTCAATTAATATTTCTTAAGTGTCTACTATGTAGTAGGCACAGTGTTAAAGACTGAGGACACAAAAGAGGAAAAAGACAGCCCCCTGCCCTCAAAGGACTCGTGAACTAGTGAGGAAGAAAACAAGCAAACAAATACTTAGAGAGCAAGCTATCTATATACAGGATAAATAGGAAATAATTAATAGAGGGAAGGCACTAGAATTAAGGGTTGGGAAAGGTTTCCTGCAGAATCCTCTACTCATTAAGTTGGTACTTAATATCCATTATTTCATTTGGTCCTTATAACAAATTAGTAATATAAACGCTATAGATAACACCCTCATTTTACAGATGAGGAAACAGGGTGAGAGAGGTGAAATAATTTGCCCAGAGTCACCTCTGTGTGAGGCAGGATGACATCTCAAAGCTTCCTAACTCCAATTCCAGCACTCCAGCCGCTAAACTACGTTCATTGCCACTTTCTCCTTGGAGTTACAGTAAGGATCAAGAATAATAAACATAACTGATTTTTGGAGTAAAAATAATGGCAAATGCTAATGAGGACTGATAAATTAATTAGGCTCCCTAAGCAGATGCCATCTGTCCAGTGCTTTCGGTTCTGATACACAGGACTTCTCAGGACCTCCTAGGGGTCAGCATTATGTCAGTTTCAGTAGCTTGTGGCAAGTTCTCTTTTCTTACAATGACCCTCATCCTTAGCAGCTCCATTCAAGATGTGGCCCATTTTGTCAAGTGAGTTTCTATTAGTCGCATCTCTAACCACAGTCATTCTCCTGTTGCTCGGGGCCACAGTTTTGCAATTTCTCCTTCATTGCCATAGCATAAGAAATGAAAATCATTTTATGAGTACAATGAAAGTCTCTTGTCATTGAAATGTAGGAGTTGCCACGCCCTAAGGGACACCATAAACCACATTTTCCAGATGTCCTAACAATTCCCGGGTTTTAAATGAGTGTTTCCATTTAGAACCAAGGGACTAGTTTACACACTGGGAGAATTATTGAGAATCCAAAGCCATAAATAGAGTACAACTGGGAAACACTTGCATTGAGTTCATTGGAAGATACATGAGAACATTCTCATGATATGCAGAAAAAGCCTCTCTAGATCCCTTGACTGCCAAAATGACTCATGTCATCGATAGTCTTATCAAGTGGCTAATTCTTTACCTTCTTTAGATTCTGGATTAACTTCATTGGGGAGCTGACTAAGAGAAATCTATATCCTGGACTTGAGCCAGGATGGAAGTATGAGAGGTCAAGGGCACAGAGACTTGGGAGCTTTTCTGCCCTGCTGATGGCCCCTGATTCTCTTCCCAGAGAACCCCTTCCCCCTAACTCACAGTGAGGTTGACTTTCATTCTTGGTTTATCCTTAAAACAACAGGAAATCAAAGCAAAGCCATATTTGCATCGCCCTCAAGGGTCTGGTCCATTGTGGTCAATTTATCTCCTTTCCAGTCTCCTTTGACAATCTGTCTCCTTTGAGAATTCAAACTTATTCTTAAGGTTATAGAAAGTTCTCAGAAGTATGACTAAGCCACGTGACATTATTCATTAAGTCCACACTTAAAACCACACATCAAATAGCCATATAAAACTGGATATTCTTTGAATGGTGTCCTCACCAGGGCAAAGTTGTAGAAAATAAGGATATGTTTTTAAAACAAAAAATAACTGAACACATAATTCTTAGAGTAACAGCCGATACTTACCAATGCATTGTACTTGGGGATCTCCATAGTAATTTTCCTCACATTTGTTGCAATGTTTTCCACCATAGCCCAATTTACAAGGGCATTGGCCTGTAAACTGTAAAAACAGTCATGGGTGAGGAACTGATGAGTATGTTATGATCCAAGAAGAACTAATTCTAACAGAAACCATTCTTCCCTCTCCTGTGATTTAGCCTATACAGCTGTGTAAAGACAGAGGAGGGGTGGTTCCCATGGCTAAAGAGAGCAATGGAAAAGAAACAAGGAGAGCAGGATGGGGTGGACGTGCTCTGGCTTCCCTGTTTCTGATATACCGTCTGCTCCCAGCTGCTTAGGGACAGGTGGTTCCCAACTGAGACACATACACAGATGAAAATGAAAACAAAACAGAAATAGGGAAGTGGGCCAGATTCTTTTCTTATATAATTGTGGGAGTTTCCCCATAAGGATAACAAGAGTCCAAGGATCTGGAGGAACACTTAATGTCTCATTTGGTAGAATATTTTATACACTTAATTTGCAGCTTCTAGAAATTAGCCTGGGAATATCTTATTTAAATTGCAGTGGTTTTACATTTGCTACAAGGATTTTGCTTTGCCTTTTTCTTCTTCTTTTTTCCAATAGAGGGAAGTGGGAGGGAGAGAAAATAGATGTTTTTTTTTCATTTAACAAATTAAAAAATTTTAATGTAGCAGTTTTGTTTGCAAATCCACACAAGATAAAAAGAACAAATGGGGTTAGAAATGGACTTTCCTGGCACCAAATAGAATTCTCTACCTTGTTGCTGAATGAAGTGGAGGGAGATGAAAATTCTCTCTCTCTCTCTCTCTCTCTCTCTCTCTCTCTCTCTCTCTCATACACACACACACACACACACAGAGAAAGGGGGGAAAAGACATGATAGTAGGATTTTAGGATTATATAGAAACTTATTGGTCACCTAATCAAACTTCCTACCCAACATGAAAATTCTTTGGGGGGGAGGGCGATGACCTTCCTGACCAATGGACTTTGAACTATATTCTTGCCAATATTTTCGATAATTGGGTACAAGAAGGAAAACTGCACGTCATGACTATCCAACAATCATCCCGCCACAAGATTTCACCTGAGCTCAAAACAAGAAGAAAGCTCGCAAGTACCAAAGCATTTTCTGATAGCATTATAGGAACCTAAAGAATCTCTTGAATTATTGAAAAAAGAATAAATTACTTTTAGAGTAGTTTTAGTATTAAGTCTATGTTATTATATTCTTGATCTATAAAGAAGTTACTCATGGTAGTGAATAGGGGGCTGGGTCTGAAGTCCAGAAGACTTGAGCACAATTCCAGCTTCAGACACTTACAAACTGTGTGACCTCAGGCAAATCCCTTAACCTTTTTTCTGCCTCCATTTGCTCATCTGTAAAACAGGGATAATAACACCTACCTCCCAAGGTTAATGGGGAAATCAAATGAGATTAAAAATTGTAAACTGCTTAGCACAACATCTGGCAACATATGAAATTTTGTTGTTATCATTATCATTATTATTGTCGGAATTATAATTTAAGATAATAGTCTGAATTTGACATTTTTGGTAACTACCAATGAATTATTTTATGTGTTGCCTTTCCATTTTCACCGCCACCATCCTCATTCAAGATTTTATTTTCTATCATCTATGCTATTTTAATAACCTAACTAGTTTCTCTTTCTCTATTATTTCTTCATTTTGACTGATTCTTTACATTGCTTCCAGATTAATCTATATAAAACAGCTATGATTATGATACTTCTGCTATGAAACCTCTCATCGGTCTCTGTTGGCTACCAAGTAAAATAAAAATATCTTAATTTGATCCCTAGCACCTTCCATGCTTTTTTGTCCCCATTTACCTTTCCAGTCTTGTTTTCTTCTGTTCTCCTATGGGTACCTTATATTCCAGCCAGAACAGAACCTTTTCCCTGAAAATGGCCCGCGACTTTCTGTTTCTCCATCTTTGCTCACACTGTTCTATTTGCTGGGAATGGTTTTCATCACCATCTCCAGCTATCCAAATTCTACCCATCCTTCAAGGACCAATTTAAAATGTTATCTCTTTCCCAAAACCTTCCTTGGTTCTCATATCCAGATGTGCTTTCTCTTTCCTCCAAATTTTCACAGACTTTTTTACTTCTGGAGTGCTTGTCTGCCTTCTTTAATCCTGTAAGCATCCAGATGGGAGACATTGGGTTTTTCATGTCTTTGTAGACTCTTTCTCCATGCTAGTATTCTACACTACTGAGCATCCAGCCCAGTGCCTTGCCCAGTAAAGAAGTGTTGAATTGTTGAAACAGATAATTCAATAAATTGGTACACCTGATTTCCCAACTAATTTAGCTAATATCATATTAAGGAACCTCAGTTGAAACAACTTTCAAGTCACTGTAAAAAACTGTGTAGACATTGTAAAAGGAGATAAACTCATCTTTCCTTTCAGATCCTTGAATAAACAGGAAAAAGAGAGTAAAGTATGTTAGCTATATGAGTCAGTTAGGTGATAATAGTGTGTAGAGCGCTGGATTCAAGAAGACCTGAGTTCAAATCCATTCTTAGACACTAGCTGTGTGACCCTTGCTAAGACATTTAATCTTTACTTGCTTCAGTTTTCTCATATATAAATTAAGGACAATAATAACACCAACACCTTCCTCACAAGATTGCTGTGAATATTGAATGAGATAATATTTATAAAGTGCTTTGCAAACCTTCAAGTGCCATATTAGTGTTGTTATTATTATAAGACCCAATAATATTATATTTCTTTAATTGATGGCATTTACATTAGTTAATTACATTCTTCTTTTAAAAATAAAATTTAAAAATGTGCTATTTGTGAAATCAATTTTATGTTTGTTATTGAATAAAAATGTCCAGATTCTATAGATATGTTGTTCAATAAAACATTATAAAATCTGTTGCTTTCGGTGATGGTGATTATATTATTAACACAAAGACATGTGTGTGTGTGTGTGTGTGTGTGTGTGTGTGTGTGCGTTAGTATGTATCTCCTCCAAATAATAGCCATAATTTGCCAGCTAAATTGAACATAGTTTTTCTCCCAATGGCCACATAAGCCTCAACTGTAATTAGTTTTGGCAAATAAAATAATCATCAGTTAGATTGCAAGCTCTTTCATGGCAGAACTTCTCAGTTTAAGTAAACTTTGGTTCTTCCCTTCTAGCTTTGCACACAGTAATTTTTTTATTCTTTCATTCAGTTTTAAAAATATAACTGCAGAATTAATTTGAAAAATGTCCAAATAAATTATTGTCTTAAAATGTTTAGTGTGTATCGTCCTAAAATGAAATCTGTAGGTAATTAGGTCATACAACAAGTGGGCATTATTGGTTAAACTGACAATGTTAAGGCAATATTTATTCGATATTAAAAAAATTAAGAACATCATATGTGGTGCCACTAATATGAGATGAGTTTATATCTTACAGGTTGCAATGTACTTGAAGTTCACTCCTGCACTCTTTCAAATGTTTTGACTCTTGAGTAAATATATAGCTACTCTTTCTCTCTCTTTTCCTGTCTGTCTGTCTGTCTATCTGTCTTTCTCCTCTCTCTTCCTCCTTCTCTCCCTTCTCCCTCCCTTCCCTTGTGTGTGTGTGTGTGTGTGTGTGTGTGTATGCATGTGCATGCACACAATTGGACAAATAGCTTGCTCGTGAAAAAATGGGGAAGGAGCAAAGAGGGAGACTCCATCACACTATTGAAAGATAGATAACATGTATAAAAATATTAAAAATGAGAGAAACCTTGAGAACTTACAATATAGCCCATCATCAACATAAATTGATAGTAATTTTTAAAGGCTTGTTCCAAGGAGTGGGAGTAGGGATAGGATATATAAAATTCTTATCTAAGGTTAAAGGAGTCTTTAGTATGAGGTCTTGTAATTGAAAGACACATGAGGGTGTTTAAAGGCCAGGCAGACAGGCAAGAGCAAAGAGAAAAGCAAAAGACACACATCCAAAAGTAGTAAATATCTATAATGTAACCTCCCCTAAGGTTGTGTATAGTTAGTTTTTCATAAGATCAAAGACAGAATTGGAAGGCCCTTAAATATCACTTAGTCATAAGGTTAAAGCTAAAGAATTGAAAGGTTTAGACTCCCTCGTTTTATAGGTGTGGAAACTAAGGTCCAGATATTAAGTGGCATATCTAAGGTCACACAGATAGACCCAGAATTTGAAACAGATCTGAGATCTAGAGCTAGAAGGGACCCCAGAGGCCATCTAGTCCAACGCTCCCATTCTGCAGATGAGGAAGTCAAGTCCTAGATATGTTAAGTGACTGCCCAATCTAGGTATGATTCAAACTTCTAACAACAAAGCCAATGGTTTCCCCTCATTGCTTCCCCTTTGTAACCTCTTGCCCCATTTTATAAATAAGACAGGGTGTTTATGTTCTATCCTACATCCATCTTTTCTCTACATGTTGTCAACACCATGTGTGACCTAACAAAAATGATAAGGGGCTATCTTATTTCATCTTTCGATGCCAATTACTTCCTGTATGGATATCAATTCTAGTTTATAAGATTATGAAATCACAAAATTTTAGCATTACAAAGGACCTTTGAGGATCTCATCTAACTCAGCTTTCTATTCAATGGAGAAATACCTTCCATGACATCATGAAAGATGGTCACCTAGCTTCTGCTTGACTATTTTTAGTGACAGGTTCCAACAGATTACTGGGTGCCCCCTTAGATGTTAGAAAGTTCCTTATTTTGTTGAACCCAAATCTGTTTAACCTCACTTCATTAGTACTCATTCTGTCAGTGAAACACAATGTCTTCACCACCATCCACTTCAAATATTTGAAGACAGTTATTATAATTTTCCTTAGTCTTCCCTTTTTAGGCTAAATATTCCTGATTTCTTCAAATGGCCTGGTTTTGTGTTTCCTTGATATCTCATGATTCCTTTGGATGAACTTTGTCAATAGTCCTTTAAAATATGCCCTCTCCTCAAAAATGATCACAAGATTCCATATATGATTTAATCAGAGAAGTTTACAGTGTGATGATTTCTTCCATAACCTGTACACTATTCTTCTATTAATGTAGCATAAGGGTGTGCTAGCTTGTCAGCAGCTGTCTTACACTTTTGGTTCATATCAAGTCTGAGATCAACTAAAACTCTTGTATATTTTTCACATAAACTGCTGCCAAACAACATCTATCCTGTTATTGTGCAACTGATTTTTTGGAAACCAAATGTAGAATTTCACATTTATTCCTGTTTAACTTCACCTTGTTGCTTTAGGTTCCCACGGCAGCTTGTCAAAATCAGTTTGAACCATAACTTTGCCGTCTGTCCTGCGATCTGTTGTTTTGTATCACCTGCAAAACTGACCAGCATTCCTTTCCTATTTTTATTGAATTTGTTGATACAACTCTTGAAGAAGAATATTCAAAATCCTGAGAGTACAATTTGAGAACTTTTTCCAGGAGGACTTGGGGACAATAGCCAATACTTTTTTTTATTATGGCTATTTAAACAACTTTTAATCCAGTTATCTGTACTAGAATTCTTCCCACATTACTCCCCTGCATTCTAGGGATATTCATTCCCTAAATGTGGAAGGCCAAAAATCTTTGGCAGTGGGACAAGTTTAAACACCAGGATACCAAGTTAAATTTTGTGAAGGGGTGTTCTTTCTAGGCACTCCACTCAAAAACTCTTGCTATGTACCACCAGGCCCTTCCTTTGATGGATTCCTGTGGAATCCATGGAATCTCATGGAATCCCAAGGATTGGGATGTCAACACCCTGCCAATTCCCTCCAGTTTTCAGTACCCAGGAATCAGGAGTTTACACTAAGCCTCAGGGTCAAACTTTCATCTATTCTGACTGCCACGACTATTTATTCCTGTAGTGCTGTTCAAGTCAGATATTTAACCTTTGAATAGTTTGCTGAATAATCAGACATTTTAAGCTGTAGCTTAAGACATATAGGTAAATATATAGGTAAGCCATACCTTAGACTAAAGTCTCTATGCTTGAATCATATTATATAGAGTTTAATAATTCCAGTTTTATTATGATTCTCCTTATACCCAAATTATTCAGTTCTGATTATGACCCTCTCTTCGTGCTCTACTATTTTTAATTGCTCTCACTGGATTACACTACCGTATTTTTCAGTAACTGCTAAGAGCCATAGGCAATACTTTGAAAAAATTTTCCTTGGGCAAAAGCCAAAACACAATATACTATTTATAAACACTAAACTTTTTGCCCTAAATAGATCATGCCAGTCATATCCTTTTTTTTTCTTTCAAGGTTCAATATTCTGTTGAATGAACATTGAAAATCGTTTGTATACTTTAGTATAATTGAGTATGCAATGAAATAATGCAACTTTGTGGAAAGGTCACTGGCTTATATTTCCCAGTGATGCTGGGTAGTAAATAGTTAATTCTTCAGTGTTTCAAGTGTTCTTTCATTGCTGTAGGTGGGTATTCCCCCTTCTGATACATCATAATCCCTCTACAATTTTAGAGATAATGCAATCATAGCTTTATAGCAGGAAGGGATATTAGATGCTATCAAATCCAACCCCCTTATTTCATAGATGAGAAATTGAAGCCCAGAGAGCTCAAACTGGCCCAGAGTCGTATATCTGGTAAGTGGATAGGGTGGGATTTGAATGGATATTCCTGACCTTCAATCCATTTTGCTTTTGCCTTTCAGAGGGTCTTCCAGTGTTGCAGTGAGCAAAGAATTCTGTCTTGATTTGGCAATGAGCCTTTCTGAACTTAAGGGACCAGTCTTCTGACAAAAGACATATAAGCCTGTCTTTGGGCTTATATTTAACCTTTATAATAAAGAATCCTGATTTTATTCTGTTAATAAGTAGTTTGGCTAGACTGGGGGAATGACATTTTGGTTTAAATAAAAAATAGGCTAATACATCTGATGTGTTAGTCTATAGGCAAAGGCCCCAAGTTCATCACCATATGTGGTTTATTCTACTTCAAGGTCCTCCTATGATAACATTTATCAGATAATGAAAAGAAAATAATCTCTGTTGCTGCATTTCATGTTCATCTTCCAGAAGAGGATTACCTCTAGACAAAACCGCAGCTGGCAGATTTTGTTTCCCCCTTCTCTTCACTTCCCCCTCTTTTTTCTACTTCTAGCCTAGTTCCAGCAAGAAGACATTGCTCAGAGGTGATTATTAACAAAAACAAAAAACCAGAAAGCATTTAATAGGATTTGAACTAGTCACTGCTCTCACTGTGTTTTACCATCAAAGCTAATATACTGTACATCATTAAAAAAAAAAAGATCTTACCTGGTTACAATGAGTACTATGAGAATGTTGGGGGTCACATTCACAGAACTGACATCCTCTACCAGGGACCAGATTCCAGTATCCTTCGGCACACTGGTCACAGGCCAAACCTATGACATTTGGCAAGCAAGGACATGATCCTGTCATTGGGTCACATAGGCATGCTCCCTCACTCATTGGACATGTAGTATGGTTTACCCCAGAAGGATTGCAAGTACATTCTAGGAAAATAAAGACAATTATAACATTGGATGAAACAAACAAATTTGTTAGTTATTAATAATATTAAACAATTACAACTTGGAAATGGGTAGTACCCTTGCTCCAAAGAGCTCAAAGAAGAATCACTTTTTCTTTGGGATGTGATTTCCCATAGTTTGAATCTGTTCTAACTCAGACATAATAGGATATACCAAAAATCTCTTTCTATATTTAGGAAGGAAGGTGTTAATTTTTTGAATCCACTGAATTCTATCTGATTTCTCTGAAACAGAGTAATTTCAACAGAAATTTCAAACAGAAATATTTCAACTTCAATATTCCTAAAGTTTTCATACCTCCCCCAAATGTGAACAATATATTGTTTTAGGAATAGGCCATAGTCTTCCACTAAATCCATTAGGAAAATTTAAATTAATGACATTGATATGTCAATCACCAAAGGTAAAACTTGGGAATATTGTATTTTATTTTTTGCTTTTTTTTGGAGGGGGGAAGGCAGGGGAATTGGGGTTAAGTGACTTGCCCAACCTCACATGGCTAATAAGTGTTAAGTGTCTGAGGCTGGATTTGAACTCAGGTCCTCCTGATTCCAGGGCCAGTGCTCTATTCACTGTGCCACCTAGCTGCCCCATTCAGGAATGCTATAGAAGAAATGCCTATGACTGCAACTTGTGTAATGACATTTCATCCAATCTTTTAAAAAAATCATTATTAAATCAAAATGTTAATTTAATGTTGTTTCATGAATCCTTAGCAATATTAATGCTGTTTTTCAAAAGATTCCGAAGAACATTGCTTACAGCTTGCTTTATAAGAGGCAACTAGGTGACACAGAGGAGTGAATTGTTTGAGCTTGGGATCATAAAGATCTGAGTTCAAATCCTGAATTAGACACTTACTTGCTGTGTGACTCTATGCATTTTATTCAACCTCAGCCAGTCTCAGTTTCCCTATCTGAAAGTAAAAATAGCACTTTTATCATAGTTTGTTATGAGGATCAAGTGAGGCTTTATGTGTGCTGCAAACCCTAAAGTTCTACATATATGTTAATGATTATTATGCCAAGTCCCAATTCAGGAGAGCATCTGTGTGCTGCCACGAGAATGACAAGCTGTTATTTTGTAGTCATATTTATACCATAAACTTACTTCTGCAGTTTTGTGTGAGTGCTGATCCAAAGTAACCTGGTTTACAGAACTGACAGTTGGGCCCATGTGTGTTATATAAACATTTAAGGCATTCTCCTGTCACCTTGCTGCACGATTCTGGGTCTGTTCTGTCTATATTGTTATTGCAGGAGCATGGCAAGCAAAGGTCTCCCAATATTCTTGGATTTCCATAAAAACCAGTTGAGCATTCATCACATTGGATACCTATGCAAGGGGAAAAAATCGAAAAAAAGGAGAATGGGGTGGTTAGAAGTATAGAAAATAACTTAAAAATTGAATAAGAAAGTGAAAGAGCTCCCTTAGGCATTATAAAAAGCGTCTGCATGTTAGAGCAAACAAGGAAAAATGTTTCAACTTGAAATATAAATCCATCTGCATTTACTCTGTAGTCTCCAAACATATTTGCAAACATGTTAAAATACTTAATAGCTATTTAGAACAAAAATTCCTTGGAGGAGAATGCCTTCTCCAAGGCCTGTTTCCTGTGACATTGGGAATTCAGGGATAGGACTGAAGCATTTGCCAGGGTATGACTTTGATAGCAGATGGAGAAGTTACTATCCAACTGTGTCCCAGTAGAATATTTTGATGAACTGCGATTTTATTGGCCTGGGTATTCCCCCCATTGACACAGATTTTCTTGCTTTTCATGGTCTAATCCTTCTCCACGTTGGCCTATTAACCTTCTGTAGAGCACAGAGGCGTTAAACTCATTCATGGAGGGGGGGGGCAACAAAAATCCCTTAGTGTGCCCAGAACCAGATTAAAATGTAATTGGGAAATGTTCAACAAGATAAAAATATAAGAAGACATAGATAATAATAATTTGTGGTTTTCTAAGGTAATATGTGCCCCACAGGTTTTTTTTTTTAATTTGAATTTGACACCAATATTGCAACATGGTACAATGGACAGATTGTTAGACTTGGAGAGAGAAAATGCTACAAATCATACCTCTGACACTTAATGGACTCTTTAACTATGTGCAACTTATTTAAACATTCTGAGGCTCAGATTTCTCATGTGTAAAATTTGAGGAATAATATCTGCTGTACCTATTTAATGGGGTTGTGAGGCTCACATGAATTAATATGTGGGTAACATTTGCAAACCTTAACACCCTTCCTCAGTGCTCTCACTCTGGCTATCGACCTATTGTTTCTCATTTTCATTAATACAATCAGTTTGTTGCCTTTTTTTTATTCATTTAAGATTATATTTTATTTTTTGCTTTTTTTGGAGGGGGGAAGGCAGAACAATTGGGGTTAAGTGACTTGCCCAAGGTCACATGGCTAAAAAGTGTTGTGTCAGAGTCTGGATTTGAACTCAGGTTCTTCTGATTCCAGGGACAATGCTCTGTTCACTGTGCCATCTAGCTGCCCCATTCAGGAATTGTATAGAAGAAATGCCTATGACTACAACTTGTGTAATGGCATTTCATCCAATCTTTAAAAAAATTAATTATTAAATCAAAATGTTAATTTAATGTTATTTGATTAATGATCTTATAGTGATTCTGGTACACAAGTTATTACTGGCAAAATGCCCGCCTGCTCTACCCACCTGGCATCTTTCAATTGCTCTTTAGGCTATTTGTAATTTGGATCCCTCAGAATACTGTGCTCTAGGATTTGCAGCCAGGTAGCATTGGTGGGCTTTTGTCATCACCTTAACCAGTTTGAACTTGTCAGGGCAAAGATCAGAATGAATAAATAATTAGAAAAGAGAGTAATAATGAGAAAAATATGTAGCAAACGAAAAAACCACCTCAATCCTGAACTATTTTAAGAAAAGTAATTGATATTGAAAATGGACAACTGAGAGCAGAAGTGATGTTAACACTGATTATAAAAATTTTATGTGAAGCTCATAGATTTAAAGCTAGAAAGGACCGAAGATGTCATCCAAGCTCCTTATTTTACACATAAGACAATTCAATGGAAGCCCAGAGATTTTCAAGTATTTGTCTAAAGTCATATAGAATTCTAACTTTCTATCTTTCTTGATTGCCAGTTTAGTTCTTGATCCCTTACTCCTTGAGTGCCATAAAAAGGAGGCAAAAAGAGCTTTAAAAGTGTCTCATTTAACAACACTAACCTTACTCACAAAGGGAGAGAAGTGGTGGCCAAAGGCAGCACTGTTTTGGAATATAACCCCATTTAAAAAAATTTCTGGAGAAAGATAATAGGTGATTTTGAGCAGTATGATCTCTTAAAGCAGAGAGAAAAAAAAACAGTCTGAAGAGAGTGTAGCAAGAGAACTAACTAAAAGCAATTAAGGACAAAAATGGAAGAATAACAGACAGAAGCAAAATGGGAAAGATCTGCAAAGAATTCATATGTAT
Source organism: Pseudocheirus occidentalis (assembly GCA_028646575.1). Taxonomy (NCBI): domain Eukaryota; kingdom Metazoa; phylum Chordata; class Mammalia; order Diprotodontia; family Pseudocheiridae; genus Pseudocheirus; species Pseudocheirus occidentalis. Next base: position 115,095,643 of record CM053597.1, on the reverse strand, counting down.
TTTTTCAAAAATTGTTGTGACAAACTTCATCATCAAGGAAAGATAAGCTACCATACTTGGGCTCTAACATCATAGTTCTGGATTTTCTTATGGAGGAGGTAGGAATGTAAAAAGAAATGGGAAAAGCAGCCAGATTGGACCATGTGTTCAAAAAGGAGACCCATGTTATATGTAACAAGTCATTTTTAAAGAAAATATTTTATTTCATTAAATATTTCCCAATTATATATATGTGTATATAATTTTTTATTAACATTCATTTAAAAAATTCTAGTTCCACATTTTCTCCTTTTCTTCTCCACCTCCCACCTCCTTGAGAAGGCAAGCAATTTAATACCTATTTATACATGTAAAGTCAAGCAAAGCATATTTCCATATTAGACATGTGCAATACAGTTATAAAGACACTGACAGATTGCTGAAGAAAAAGGTCTAGGGGAAAAATCTCAGACCTGTTTGCAGATGTCATTATTCTGGTGGAATCAGCCCTGGAACACTTTAGAATCTGCAGGAAGAAATCCATAACCATTCAAAAAAGTTTGACCTGATCACTTCCAATCAGGAAAAACTAAGAGTGTGAAGAATGTCTGTTGCCCAGATTTGGATATGCAGTTGGATGGACACTCTATGTAGCTTATCCAACAATGTATATATTTGAGACAAACAGTAGAAATGAACAACAAATTGGGCACAGAATTAATCAGAATGAGGAGAGCAGGCTAGGTTACCTTGATGGAATTATAAAGATCCTTTAGTGATCTCTTCTAGATTTCTCCTGGATGTGAAAGACTGTGGTCTAACCACTCATATTTGAAAAACAAAGTGGATGGAGAATGCATATTGCCAAAGTTATGATGCTAAACTCAGTATGTAGTCTGTCTAATTATTTAATCCACATTATACCTATTGGGTAGATGCTTCAGACAAACAATGATATTAACCCAAGAACAAATAGGAAGAAAAGACAGATTAAATTTCATCCCATTTGGAAAATTGTTCCCTGTTTTAAATGATCCCAATCTGTTTACTGTCATAAAAGGCCATTAACTGGTATCAATACAAATATTCTCCTGGTAATTTTCATATGGCTGTGAATCATGAAACACCATGAGCTCAGAAGAGTTAAGACAAGCCCTAAGAACAATGGAAAGATTGTGGCAGGTGAAAACAAGTTGTAGTCTGATGACTTATATGTAAGCGTCAGAATAAAGTACATTATTGAAAAATTTGATCAGAAAAGGAGATGGATTAGTCATGTAGCAAGAATGGAAGGCCATTAGAGTACACTGGTCTGAAGAGTACATTGATATACCTCAGCTACTAAAAAGAATTATCATGAAATATACATATTCTTTCTAGATGCCATATGAGAAAGCATGAATAAAAAACACACAAAATAATAGGCAGAGAAAGATTTCAATCTATATCACTGAAAGAGGCACTTACACATACAAAATGCCAACATAAATTGACTTTATTTGATTCAAATACAGTTTGGTTAGTTTTCTGTCTTTTGGTGAATAGTAATAGTTATTGCATTGGAGAAGGATGAATTTCTCTTAATTAATTTCTTGATTCATATAATTGTTCAACTCAAAGTACAAATTTGATAGATTTTTTTCTTCTTCATATCGGCTTATTTCATATTCACACATTTGTATAAGTCATATAAATGATGAAATTAGGGTCATGTGTCAGCCTATAATCAAGGACTATGGAACAAGGGAAAAAGGCACATAGGAAAAACTAGATTCCATACCTGTATAACCCTCTTGGCAGCTGCAGATTACTTCTAAATCCCAAGAACTCTGGTAACAGGAATGGGCAAAATACTGATCACTTGAAGGAACATCAGGACACTGGCAAGGAAGACATGGTTTTCCAGAGAGAGGATTTCCGTAGTAACCATCGATGCACCTATGAAGAAAATTTCCTTAGAGATAGATCAAAATACGTGCCTGAGAAGTACATGTACAAGTAACACAATTGTACCCTGCCCTAAGAAAATGTGATTCAAAAAGCAAGATAAATTATGGAGCAACTATTTACTTTGCTAAAAGAGTCTTCATTTTACAAATATATTCGTCGTAAAGTACTTTAAACGTTATGCTTCCCAAGAGTTTCCATTTCAAAAATTTTCATTACATGCCACTTTTTAGGGATATGTGATATAGCATAGCCATCATTCAGTCAAAAGAGCACTGACTTGGCATTGGAAGACCTGGGCTCAAGCTCCACCAGATACATACTATGGGCAAATCACTTACTTTTTCTAATCCCCAGATTCTTCACCTCTTAAAGGGGGATACTGACTCTGAGTACTCCCTACCTTAAAGGGTTGCTGTGAAGAAAGCAGTTTGTAAATGGCAAATCCTTATATAAATGGGAGCTATTATTGTAAAGAGAGGTAGCATGGTGTAGTGTATAAAAAGGTGGACTTAAAAAGTCAGGAAGATTGAGGCTCACAAACCGCCTCTGACATGTAATGACCCTGGGTAAGTCACTTAACCTCTGGACAATCCAGGCAATTCTTTAAGCCTATAAGTTGCAGAGAAGATGCCAATTTGCATTGGTAAAGGTGGTTTCCTCATCTGAGAGGTTCTCATACTAATTAAATCATAGGTCCAGGCTCTCTCTTTATTGTTATAAAGTGAAATAGCTTGATAGGGTCATTAATATATGTATACATACATACATACATACATACATACATAGACATACACACACATATACTCTTTCTTTAGATAGCAAAATCTAGCACAGTTCCTTGCCCATAGTTGGCTGCTCAGTAAATGTTTATTGAATTGAACACTGGGACAGTGGAATGCCCAAACCCTCTAGAACAGGTGTTATAACCTCCGTACTGTTGAATATCTACTAAGTGATCTTTCAGAGAAGTGACTCAGTTACTCAAAGGCAAAGTTAAACAGATGCTTTTTCCAGTTGGTTCCAATTCTATACCTTTCACAATTAAGTCCAGCTGTAAATCCTCCGCAGTTGAAGCATGACCCAGTCTCTGGGTCACAAAGTTCTGCAAAGCCATTACATGGACAAGGACGGCAGTTGGGAAATCCAAAATAACCAGCTGAGCACTGATCACAGCGGTGACCTTCAATGTCCCTGTGGCAGGAGCACTGCCCTGTCACCTGATCACACACGGTGCTCTTGGAGCCTTGAGGATGGCATTCACATGCTAGATAAAACAAACAAACAACATACAGGGTAGTCTCACTTGCTGCTTTCTTTTTTTGGAGAAGAACAATGGGACACAGGCAGAGCAGAATTAATTTTGTAATCAAAATGACTGAGTTGTCAGACTTAACAAAGTGCTTTATAGTAAGCTCACATCCAGTACCTTCTGATTCAGTGAAAGAAAGCAAGAAAAACCAAATTTCTTATGACTTAAAATTTCCTCTAGATAATCCAAGGCAATCGATTTTTCTAGATATTTCATTTTTATTTGCTTTGAGAAATCTTGATGAATATTACATGCGAATAAGTCCTCTAGGAAGATTCGAATTTGCATACAAGATTTTCTAGGTTGGTATACGAGGGCACTTACTCTTTTATTTCCATTTTTTCATTTTTCGGGGGGAATGACTGAAAAATCATTGTCTCCTCTCTGGGACTGTATTTTCTTTGCATCCTTAGTGCTCAACGCAGCGCCTGACACATGATTTTTGAATGATAGAGTGAATTTCCACTCAGAGAAATGAAACAATTCTTCATTTGATAAAATGACATTTGGATCATATGATTGACTCAGGTAAGTTTATTGTATAACAGTCATTCTGATAAGGTTTGTGAAGATGCCTAAATCACTACAGACCCCAGGGAGCTATATTTTTTTCCCATCTTGGAAAAAGAGACAGAGTTGTTATTGTTGGGATAGGGATTGGAGTGCAAGGTTTTCTGCTACAGTGATGGTTTTTAAATCTCTCTGGAGAGAGACACAGAGAGTAAGAGGTGGTAGCAGCAGCAGCAGCAGATATAGGATACTTTTGGGAAGACTTTGTCTAAATTTTGTGTATTGGCTCAAGCCAATACACAAGTTTATCTTTCTCTCACAAGTTGCTTGGCCTACTAGGAACATTCAGCAAGGGGCGAAGAAATTATGCCTATTTGGAAAAATCACTGGAACAATGGTGAATTTACCCCATTCTTTTGTTCTCCCTTCTATTTTATTGTCACATGCATATAATTGATGGCATCATTTATTACTGTTTCTCTGCTGTTTTAAATTTTGCTTGCTGGTTATTTTATTTTTTTGAACAATAGAATTCTACATAAAAATAAGAATATATGAAGAGCGTGACTCAGAATGTCAAGGGACCTGTGTATAATTGATTATATCAAATTCAACTGCTGAGAGACCAACCCAACAGCCTAGAAATCAAGAGATTGCCTGGGAGGCTCAGGGTATTTTATGAAGTTTATTTATAATTTGTATTTTTTAAGCTTTCCAACTCACAAAGAAAGAAAGCCACATGAAACTGGGAACTTTTCCATAGACTACAACTTTCATAATCTCATCTCATTATCACTAAGTAAACATGTGGCTCTTTACCAGGCACTTTTGTGTTTTCTTCACCCTTTCTCCACCTTCTACCTGAAGGTGAGATAGGAAAGGAGGAATAGAAGTAGAGCTCCCAAGAAATGGTCATACCCTGAACTAGGCTTTGGGGGTAGAGATTTGATCAGTGACAATCAATTCTACTCACTCCCCTGAAGGAAAAGGGGTAAAAAACACTATTCATCCAAACTGTCCTCGGTGACTTTTGCGAGGCATTGATTGGAAAGTTCTACCTAAGCAGAAAATTACCAGAAGGGTACATCAAGTCCCTGGATCATTTACTCATGCTTCTACTATCCCAAAGTGGAACTTGGCTGAAGTTCTTAGATGGATTCTGGTATAAATTATAACAGGGACCAATGTTTCTTCAGCATTTTTAAAGCTTTTCACAGAGAGCTATGTTTTATAATCATTTAGTTAATCAATATTTATTGAGTATAGGAGACATACAAAAATGAAGGAAAAAAAAATCCTTGCCCTCATGGAGCTTAAAGTCTAGTAGGGCTTATGTATACTTCTGCATTCCAAACTGCATTCCTGACTCTCTGGATTGTCTCTATAATGCCCTAGAAATCTGTTTACTCTGGAAGCTCACTACAGCTCTGGATTTCTCTCACTGGAAGTACTATTCCTCCTTTGGCTTCTCCTTCTAATTGGCTGGTTCCTCCAAAAACCTCCATTTTAAAGAAGATTCCCAAGCCAGCAATGTCTTCATTCCTTTTGAGGCTGCACTCCTTACTCTCCCAGACTTTTTCTATAATGCCTTTACAAAGGGTATCTTCATTTCTCCCTCACCCCCTGGGGGAAAAAAAAAACTCTCCCCTCTTGGAGGGTGCTGACAACACTTGCAGGCCTTTGGTGGAATGTTAGACTTCCAAGAAATGATCTCATGCCAGTGTTCCAGGGTCACCATTCCATTTACTCACCCTCAATTAGGCTTTGGATGTGTTCCCCAACAATGAGGTAGCCAGCCCATCAGTCAATAAGCATATATTACATGTGCCAAGCACTGTGTTAAGTGCTAGGGATACAAGAAAGGTAAAAGATAGCCCTTGTTTTCAAGGAGCTCACAATCAAATGTAGATTTAACAAGCAAAAAAAAAGTACCAATAAATTATATACGGGAAAAATAGGAAATAATTAACAAAGAAGGAAGTTCTTTCATAGTCTTTGACCCATACAGTTGTGGAGCTTGCTTTGAGTACAAACATTCCTAGTTACAAGTCTCTAGCCAAATAAAATTGAGATTTGACCAATGCGGCTGGCTTATATGTATAATTTAGTTCTCTCTCACCTAAATCCCCCAAGTCACTTAAAAACATTCCTCCAATATCCAAATACACTTTGTGTAGGATTAAAAGTGTGTGTGTGTGTGTGTGCGTGTGTGTGTGTGTGTGTGTGCGTGTGTGTGAGAAAGAGAGAGAGAGAGAGAGAGAGAGAGAGAGAGAGAGAGAGAGAGAGAGAGAGAGAAAGAAGCTTTAGGCATGATTTTTAACACATTCTTTGGTACTTACAGCGACAACCATGGTGCCCCAAACCATAGGCTCCCGCTGAACATCGATCACAGCAGCGCCCCACCACATGGTCTTTACATTGACACTGGCCTAGTTTGCTGCAGCTTGACCCTATGGAACCTTGAGGGTGACACTGGCATGCTGTGAGCAGAAAGAAAGGAGAGGGAGGTAATGAGGAGCAGAATCACCATGGCTCCTCCTTGGGTGATTTTTAATGAGAATCACAAACTCCTGAGTAGGAATTAGACTTTTGTCAGTCTAGTTCTGGATCTCAAGGAACAGAAACGAAATCCCATCTACCTCTCCTCCAACTATGACCTAGAATGGAACATTTTTTCACCCACAAAGGGTGGAAGGAAACATAGGCATCTATGTTTCACAATCACTCTTCAATTCCAGTCTTGGTCTGATTCCGGAAAATGAAGCTATGCATGGAACCACTACACAGCAGAGAGAACCTGGAGTCAGGAACACTGGAGTCAGGAACTCAGGTTCATATATGACTTTATGCATTTTGTTATCTATGTGATCTCTAAGCCTCAGTTTCCTTATCTGTAAAATGGTCATAATGATAGTATTTACCTACCAGGGATGTTGTGAGAATAAAATGAGCTATTTGTAAAGTGCCTTGCTAACCTTAAAATCCTATGCAAATGCCAGCTCTTATTACCCTTGTTATCCAGACCAGACACAGCGGTCTGAAGAAATCATGTGGCCTGTGGGGTTTGACACTAAAGCAGACAAATGGTGCTAGGCCTCTGTTGCTGTTGTTACCCTTTGGCCCTAAAGTAGCAGTAAACTCTATGCCAAACTCAGAATTGATGGAACATTTGGCATATCTTGCCTCAGTGCCTATAAAACTTGAACTTGCTTTAGATAATAGTAGTCATCAACATCTATTTAATGCTTTAAAGTTTGCAAAGCCCTTTATGATATATTATCTCATTTGAAACTGGCAATAATTCTGAGAGGCAGGTACTATATTTGTTATTATCTGCATTTTACAGATAAGGAAGCTCAAACTCAGGGAGGTTAAGTGACACGCTCAGGGTCACCCAGCCAGGAAGTGTCATCTTCCTCCTTATTGGAAGCTGAGTGTCTCTGACGTCAGGTCCAGAACACCCTCTACTCTGTCATGTGCCATGCTGCCTCTCACCTGGATCATCTGACTTTCTGAATCTGTTTCATTAATGACACGTAGAAGCCAAAATTAGTATGAAATGATACAAGCTCCCTGATAATGAAGTGCTGGAATACAGCCAATTCATTAGTGCTGAAGCAGGATTTGATACAGCCAAATTCTCTAGTTGACAAGTATGGTTAATAGAGCATGGAGATAGTAAACAGAATTAAAAAACATTTATTAAACACTCAGCCTGTGTCATACAATATCTTAAGTACTGAGGACACAAACAGAAATTTGAGATAGTCCCTGCTCCCAAGGAATATGTATCTAACTGGAGGAGACAATGCTTATTTTTATAGATGGAAAGAACAGGTAACACTTAGGCAGGGAAGGGAGTAGGGTGGATGGTAAAGCCCCAAGGACATTCAGGAGTAATGGCAGAGCACATTGTACCTTACCAATCAGTCAATAAGCATTTATAAAGTAACTGTTATGTTCCAGGTACTGTGCTAAGCACTGGAGACACAAAGAAAGGAAAAAAGCAGATCCTGCTCTCAAGGACCTCACAACCTAATGGGGAAGATAACATGCAAAGGATGGCATAGAAACAAGCTATTTACAGGATAAACTGGAAATAAAGAGGGAAAGCATTAGCATTAAGCAGGATTGGGAAAGGCTTCTGAAAGAAAGGGGGATTCTAGGTGGGACTTGACTGAGGCTCCCTTGGCCAAAGGAGCCAGGAGGCAGAGATGAGTAGGGAAAGCATTGTAGGCATGGGGGACAAACAGTGAAAATTCCTGGAGTTTGGAAATGTAGTGTCTTATGCAAGGAACGGCAAAGAGGACAACGTTATGAGATCACATAGGAAGAGGGGAGCTGTGCTATGGATAGAAAAGGGAGAGCAGGTTTTGAAAGGCTTTGAACAGAGGATGGTAGACTGAAAGGTTAGTGTGGAGTGGGGCTCTGGGATATATACACCAAAGGTAGGGACATGGGGTCAAAATCCCTACAAGTGGGTAATGTGAATCGGATGGGGACTAGTCAATGGGGCAATGAAGACTCATTAGGGAAGAGATAGGGTCATAATTTCCCTCAGTTGGTCCTGATCTGTCTTCCTGCTGCCCACTGGTGGGCTAAGACCATTAGCCAACATATGGGGGAATGTCCATGAACAGAGTAGAAAGCAGGATCATAGGAACAAAGATTTAGGGCTGGAATGAAACAGAAATAATCTTGTTAAGCCTTTTCATTTAATAGGTGAAGAAACTGAGACTGGAAGAATCTATATGATTTACCTAAGGTAACAAAAGTAACATATGGCAGAACTGACATTAAAGCCTAAGTCCTCTGCTCAAATCCAGTGGGTTTTTCCTCCTCAATACACCAAACATTTAAATGACATGGTGAAATGTAACTATTGGACATTTGTGGTAAAATGACAACTCATGATTGGTGGGGTAACTGACAGAATTAGATAAAAATAATTTTAATTATAATTCATTGAAATAGAAATTTACTCTAGTGATAGAGAATCATAGTTAAAGCTTGGAATGAGGCACATCAATGGTCATGATTCCAACAAATAAAAATAATTAGGAGGAAAATACCCAATTGTTAATTTGTAAAAACTACTTTGGATTTTAAAAGCGTTTAACAAATAATTACTAAATTACAATTGTTTTATTTAGTTGGTTATTATGTGGAACATTGTTTTTTAAGCTATCAGGAAAAAACTGTCTCTGTTCTCAACTTCTTCAAGAGATATTTGAAATGACAGAGTTGGAAAGGACCTTAGAAACTGTCTATTCTAACCTTTCCCTTACCTTTTCACTTTCTCTTAATAATTCCTACCTAGCTGTCAAGACTTCTAATGAAGGGAGATCCTGGATGCCTTTAACAAACCAACTGTGAGCAACTCAGATAAGAAGCAAAGGGTTGGTGGAATTCCTTTGTTTGCAGGGGCAGAATTCAGGGACCCATAAATTATCCTAGCTTTTCCTATCTACAGCTCCCCTTCCCTCTTGGGGGGAAAGGGCCTTGTCTAATTAGCCTATATTAATCCCTCTCAGCTTCCCTTTTCAACTTTTCCCCCTTTGCCAAAAGGATCTATATACATCTATCCAGAGACAGTGCATTGTAATGGAAGAACATCTGTTTGGCAGTTAGGAGATGTAGATTCTAGCTTTGGCTCTCTCATTAACTATGCCCTTGGGAAAGTCCCTTAACTTCCATGGGTCTTATTTTTCTCTTTAAAATGAGGGAGTAGGTTAGATGATCTCCAAGGTCCCTTTAACACTGATAGTTTACAATTCCAAGAAAACACACTCATGAGCACAGGATTAAATACTGTTACTGATTAAGAACTTCAGACAAATTTATACACAGTTGGAATATTAGATGATGAAACTGCTTGTAGATAATACTGGACACACTGTGATAGGACGTTTCCTCCAAAGCTGCTGAAGAAATAGCTGAGGTAGGGAGTGAATTACTGCTTCTTCATTTTTCTTCTTGGCCACTTATGAGACCTGGATTGTAGGAAGGGCTTTGGTCTTTGAGGGGTTTGAGTGTATGCACAGATTGGCCATGGAGGTAAGGAAATGAGTTGGTAGAGTACTTAGAGAAGAAATAGAGTGAAGTTGGAGAAGTCTGGGAGAAGTTGGGAGATCCAACACAATGGGGAAAGGTGATAGTACTTGGGGTGTTGGTTCAAGGATCTCCTTTCCCTATGTGGTCATTGTTGGGTATGGGGGGATATCTATGTCAGTCCAGGCTTCTTACACAGCTGGGAGCCCCAACACTCCTTGTGTCAGTATGGGGAACTGGTGATGGTGAGGCTATGAAATAACAGCTTGTGTAGCACTTCATATCTAAATGATATCAGATGAACTTGCTCCTCTTTCCCACCTCTAGAGCAGATGAAGATCTGAATTTGGTTAGTGTAACAAACTGTAGTAATAGCATATACAAAGTATTCCTGAGACATATAGATAGGATTTGTACCTTTTAGATATTTGGAGTTGTTGCTACAGAAATTCTCCCTGCTCTCTCTTTCTAAAAAGCACCTCAAGACAACCATATCTAAAGAGAATCTATAAAACAAGTGCTTACCAACGGCTCCATTGTGTATCCTAGCAGAGATGCTAACTATAAGTCTCTCACACCAGTCCGGCAGAATTTGAGGATTTGGTTTGGAAGCAATTTCGATACAGTTGTTTAGTTGATGTTCATCTAAATGTTTATTGCAGAAATTCTCTATTGAATCAATTTGAGGAATAAGGCCAAGCTTTTGATACAAAAAAGAATTATAAATATATCATCAAAATAAAAAATTAAAAGCATTCAATAATCTGTTGTGTTGGGTTCTTTTAAGCATATAAATACCTTACATGACTTGTTTAACATTTTTTTTAATACTTTAAACTGACCACTTCTACAGTATATGTCAAATATAATGTAATCAGTCTATAACATGTCAATACTTAAGGGATGTGTAATTTTATTGATATGGGTATTTCCTGTACCAATTAAGATACCAAAATCTGCTAAAACTTAATAGAGTCTTTGAGAGCTTCTGTGACTAGATTTTATGGTAGAGACCAAAAATATTGTGCCACCTCAAAAATGACAACACTTATGCAAATTAAATAAGAATGACAACAAAGAAAAGATAAAAAGAATGAAATCTTTACAGGAAAACCTCACAGGAAAACTAACTTCCCCAAATGAAGAAATGAGTAAACAAAAAAAGAGGTTCAAATACATAGTACGAACAGAGACCACAGAGTAAAACAAATTGAGGAGAAATATGCAGAAAGAGGGAACAAAGACTACAATGGCTATTCCTCTAGAGGAGAGGATGAATACACCATAAGAACTTTCAGAGATGAATAAAATAATAATAATAGATATATAAGAAAATCTAATATCTGTAAAACTGTTGATAAGATTATTGAATAAAAAGTCCAGGTTGATGAATATGATAATTTTTAAGAAGTAGAAAATATAGTAAAAATCTTAATGAAACAGCAGAATTCATGAGACTGAAGTGGGGAAAAAAGAATAAAAAAACCAAGAGATGAAAGAAAAATCAACAAAATAAAACAAAATGGCAAGACTGTGAGGTATCTCAGATCTTCCCAAAGCAACAAAGCTAGAGTATGGATTCTGGTGCATTAGTCTAGAAATTATTGATCTTTTAGAAAATATATGAAGAATCAAGGAATCTGAATACCATACTCCAGAAATCATGTAAAAATTGCCCAGAAATATTGACAATTGAAGGCAGAAGACAAATCAAAAGACTTCAAACTGACAAAGGAACCATGGGTTTGACTCACTCATAAATGTAATAACCATGTTCCAGAGTTTCAATTTCAGGAAGTCTTGAAAGCATCCAGGAGGAAGCAACTTACATGTCAACAAGAATCAATTCAAATTGCACGAGATTAATCAATGAAGACAAGAAATGAAGTGCCTAAAATAAAACATACCAAGAAACTAACTGGCATATATGCCAGTTATTTATTAAATTTAAGATAGATTTATCCACAAAACTGAGCATACTTCATTGGGGGTAGATACTTCTTAAATTCAGTCAGAAACCTTAATCCCCTCTAATGACAAAGTCAGAACTGGGTAGGGCCTTGAGCATGCAAATTGTTCAACCAGATGAAATTTCATGTAATTTAGAATTATCACTAATAAACTAAGAATAACTGAAATGTATATAATGCCCTTAATATGTTTAAAGCACTTTATTTCATTTGATTCTCACAATAACCCTATTAGATAGGTGTCATAGTTATTATTTTCTTCATTTTATATATGATGATTTAAGTGACTTGCTAAGTATAAGAGGCATAATCTGAACCAAAGTTTTCCTAAGTCTAAAACCAGCACTCTATCTACTATATCATACTGCCTCTCAAAATGAAGGAATGAATGAAAACAAATTGAGAAACTATGGTTTGGGACTATGCAACTATGAAATGGGCTCAATAGCCAGTAGGAGGGTTATTTTTGAAGAATGGTTGATAATTTTTAAGCTTTAGGAAGCTATCCAAAGTTATTTCTTAAGCAGAGGAATATTATTTTTTTTCCAGACAAAGCAACTCATGATGATCTTTTACAAGGTGGTAGAAAAATTGTTTTGTGCTAGACCATGATGTCATAGCTTTAGAGATGAAAGGGAACTTAGAGATCATCTAGTCCAAACTCTTCAAATTTTGGATGAGGAAACTGAGATAAAGGGAGGTTAAATGATTTGTCCAATCTCATATTAGGAATAAGTAGCAGAAATAGGATTTGAATCCACTTTCTCCAATTTCAAATTCAGGGTTCTTTCCACTACACCAAGGGGAGTACAGATACCAATGTATCACAGGTTTTTGGATCATCAAAACAGATATGATTAAGTCAACTCTTGGTAATCTGTGCTAATGGTGGGGAGACGTGATCTGGAAAATTACACATGATTTAGATTTGACTGTGGGACATATTATGTAACTTTTTCTCCAGTAGATTTAATTTCCAAATAATGTTTGCTTAGCTAACATGAAATCAAATTCCAATACCTGACAGCAGGGTAAAATAACATACATACAACTATCTGAATTTGGAATGGGGTGCCCCAGGAGGCAATGAGGTTTTCTTTCATCTAAGTTTTCAAACAAAGGTTGGATATCAACTTGTGTGTTAAGATGCTCAGACATAAATTAGACTAGATGGATTTTGAGGTTCTTTCCATCCTGGGATTTTGTATGATTCATTCATCCATCCACTTATTTATGCATTCACAACAAAAATGTTTTTAAGCACATACTATGTATAAAGTATCATGCTAAACTTAAGGAAAGAGAAAAAGATAAATAAGATGCTGGTCTTCAGGAGTAAACAATCTTTTAAGGATAATTACAAGGGGGAGTTGTAAACTGGTCCAGTCATTTTGGAAAGCAATTTGGAATGAGATTCCCGAAGTTACTAAATTGTGCATATCCTTTGACTCAGTGATACTGAATCCACTAGGTCTGTAGCCCAAGGAGATCAAAAATAGAGAAAAAGCATCCATATATACAAAAATATTTATAGTAGCTCTTGTGACCACAAAGAGCTGGAGATTAAGTGGGTATACATCAATTGTGGCATGACTGAACAAATTATATATGATATATGGATACAAAGCAATACTTTTGTGCTATTAGAAATGATAAAGGGATGGTTTCAGAGAAACCTGGGAGGATTTGTGTTTTCTGATGCAGAGTGAAGTGAGCAGAACCTCGAGAACAATTTATTTAATAACAATATCATTAAAGACAAACAACTTTGAAACACTTAACTCTAATCAATGCAAGTCATAAATTAAGAGGACCCCTGACAAAGAGGTGATAGACTTGGAATGCTAATCAAGACCTTTTTTTGTCATCCCACTACTAAATTTGTTTTGCCTGACTATGTAAATTTATTACAAAGGGTTTTTCTTTTTTAAATTATTTTTTCTTTTTTAATGTTGGAGGAGGGGGTAAGAAAAAAATAGATTTCTGTTCATTGAAAAAAATTATTAAAAATAGATAGTCCCAATTGCCTAGTGCTGTGCTTGGCACAGTGACTGATTGATTAAATAGGAGTATGAGAGGGAGAAACCTATCAAAGCTTAGGAGGTTTTTTTAAATAGTTCACAAAATGAGTAAGCTACATATTCAGTTTAGATTCAACACAATGCCTGGCATATGGTAGTTATTAATAAATCACTAATTGACTGATTCCCAGTACTAGACAACTAGACTAAATGGCATTAAGGTCTTCTTCAACTCTCATATTCTGTATGACCACCACAAGCTTTTTCTAATGACTTTCAGGTTTATAGGTTTATCAATTCAAGTCCATCCCCTGATTTATGAAAACAGTTCTATATTCTCTAATGGTATCCTTTGTGGATGCCAAACCCATTTCATAGCAATGCATATAAAATTAGCCTAGTGACAAATAACAAATGAAAACCTTCTGCCTAATTGGCCAGACACTTGCCAAAATAAGGATTAGTCTTACAGAAGTAATTTAGGCAGATGGATGGTGCAGTGTCTAGAGTGCTGGGTCTGGAGTCACAAAGACCTGAATTCGAATCCTGCCTCAGGTATTTACTAGCTATGTTAATACACATCTGTCAGCTTGTTTGTTCATTATTGCTATTATTATACTCCAATGAAGATAATAATAGCATCTACCTCACAGGGTTATTTTGAGGACTAAAAGAGATAACAGGTAAAGTGCTTTGCAAACTTTAAAGTGCCAAATAAATGAAAGGGAGAAGGAGGAGAAGAATTAAGAGAAAGAGTAAGAGGAGAAGGAAAGGAAGAAAAAAGATTTAAACACAAACAGAAGATCTGAACTTTTTTTGGGAGGGGGACAATATATCTAGACTTTGAATTCTATCATTCCCTATTTCCCCCATAAAAAATGATCTTCTAGATTAGATACATTAGACTAGTCTTCTTCCTTGTCCTTCTGTCCTCTGCCCCAGCTTTTTTTGTCAACAGAGTTCCACTTGAAGCTCTTCTGCAAAGAAATCCAAGAATAATGGACAGCGAAGGTTAACAGATACCTTAGGGATCATCTGGTGCATCCTTCTCATCTTACAGATGTAGAAACCAAGACCCAGAGAGAAGGAAATTGCCTAATATTGCTTCCCAATAATTGTCAGAACCAGGACTAGACCCTCTATCAATGAGTCAGCATATTATAGGCGAGAGAGCATTTCATTTGGAGTCAGAAAATCTGGTTTTGAATCCAAACTTTGACACTTGGAAATAGCTAGCAAAGTGGGTAGAGTGCTGGGACTGGCATCAGGGAGACTCATCTTACTGAGTTAAAAATCTGGCCCCACACGCTTACTACCTGTGTGAACCTGGGCAAGTTGCTTGCCTCAGTTTCCTCATCTGTAAAATGGACTGGAGAAGGAAATGGCAAAGCCCTCCAGTGTCTTTGCCGAGACAACCCAAAATGAGGTCACAGAGTTGGACATGACTGAAAATGACTGAACATTTGATATTTAGTGCCTTTGCAACTTTTGGCAAGTCTTTGGGTCTGTTTCATCATCTTCAAAAAAAGATGCTATTGTAATATATGACTTTTGAGATCCCTTCCCCTTTGACAGTGATTTGAATCCTGACTCTGCCATTTACTACCTATGTGACCTTGGGCAAATCACTTTACTTGTCTGGGTCTCAGTTTCCTAATGTGTAAACAAAATGACAATGGCATTGGACCCGATTACCTCTAAGATCTCTTTCACCTCTAACTCTGTGATTATGACTCCAAGTTTAGAGTTCTTTCCACTAGCCCCTATTGATTCCTTTGTGGGATCTAAAATTAGACATAGGAAATTCAGGAAAGTGCTTCTGTTTTTTTTAACTTTAAATTTTGCTTTAATATAATTTGAATACACTCGTCTCACTATAATTGTGCTCAAGTGCCATAACATATACTATCCTACAAATGAAAACCAATTATAATTAGAATATTTTCATAGTCTAAGGTATTAAAAAGTTGGGATTAAAATAACTAAATTCTTTTGATTGGGGTACAAAATGGACCTACCTAATGATGAGTTCTATTGCAATAGGTGTCATAACAAAATTCTAGTCCCCAATTGCTTCAAATTTATAAAGAATGCAACATAGTCACTCCAGATATTCTACAAGTAAACCTACTGAGGGAATCAGGTCCAAAGAAGTGTCATTCATAATGGCTACTTACCGAATCAATTAAAATATGTCCATGAGCCTGTGAATCCATAGTAAATGATTGAAAAAAATGAACATCTACAGAGTATTGTATTTCTGGTTCTAGGCAGACTGGTGTGGAAAGCAGTGCAATTCTGTTTCAAAATTAATAAGAACCTGGATCAGTCATAGGCATCTCTGTTTACTACTATATACAACTGTCGTCCATTTGTTACTTTCCTTATTCATTTGACCAGCATTTATTAAGCATCTACTAGATGCAAGACAGGACAACTAGGTAGTACACAGGACAGGGTGTTAAGCCTGGAGTCAAGAAGACTCATCTTCTTGATTCCAAATCTGGTCTCAGACACTTACTAGTGTGTGACCCTGGGCAAGTAATTTAACCCTATTTGTCTCAGTTTCCTTATCTGTAAAATGATCTGGAGAAGGAAATGGCAAATCATTCCAGTATCTTTGCCAAGAAAATCTCAAATGGAGTCATGAAGAGTCAGATGTGATTGAAAAATGTCTGGACAACAACATGAAATGCAAGATTCTATGAAGCTGATACACAGACTTTACTATCAAGAAAAACCAAAATATTTTCCATCAAAATGCATATCTAACAGTCTCTACAGTAGGTATTCAATGGAATTTCCACTGATGTAACTTCTCTAGTTGTTAAAGGTGGAAGGGATAATTCATATGGAAATTTCTGAAAATAACCACCAAATAATCCTAAGTATTCCTCCTGGCTGTATTCTATCTCTACTATGAAGGAGAGGACTATAGTATCTAGAACTGATGCCAGATCTATTCTAATGCGCCTGGATTATAATGGATTGTAAAATCACCTTATTCTGATTTTCCATGGCTGATCTCTCTGAATGTGTCACATGGTAGTGTGTTAGAAACTGTTCCAATATATTAGTAGCACATCCAATATGCCAACACGTGGTACAATCATATACACAGAAGTTTAAAAATTTTTGTGCCTGGGCAAGTCAACTGAGGGAGGAAGGGATACCATGAGATTCTTGCTGGGAAGGACAATGTGTGTGGTAAATTGGGAATGGGGAAGAAGAGGCACAGACTGGGAGCTTACCACGGTGCTACCACTGATAGGGAAAAAAAGTAGGGATCTGGCAGCTACTTATTTTTACCACATTCAGGTGTTTCTCCACTACAGATGATTTACAAGTGCTGATAGTGCCCTCTACATTTTAGCACCATGGGACAAAGCTCCAGCTGTCCTACTGTAGTTAGAGCCCAGCATTTAGCCATGGAGAATTAAAACAAGTTGATTTTCCATTCTTTGGGAAACAGGATGGGGCAAATGTTTTGGCTTAGTGTTCTATTTGTCATAATGGTCTGTGTTTATGCTCTGTTAAAAGGCCCTGATGCAACAGAATCGCTGATCTCAACTTATTGCTTTAATCAGTTTGGAGATGAAAGGAACCCAAAAACTAAATGAATGCTGTATTTTTTTGAACTAGTCATATTTTAATTTCTCACATTTCAAACAACTCCCACTTACAAATTTTTAGCACACTATTAATGTCTGAATATGTAAATATGGAATGTGTAAGAAAGGCTAATAGTCCTACCTCATAGAAGCTGGCAAGGCCAGAGTCTGAGTCTCTTGGGGGAGTACTTTATATCTGCAACGTTCACCGCTTGAAACTCCAGACGGGTTAATGACTATGCGGGCTTCCCAGTCAGTGGAAGACTAAACATTCAATAAACAAAAGGTTGCATTGGTGAGGAGGGAGGAGAATTCTATCCAGAATATAACATTAATGGACATGACATTCATTTCATTAATAAAGACATGAAACGAAATTTGTAACCAACGTTCTTTTGAATAGTGAAGTAGAGAGAAGGCACATTTTTACTGGCTGTAGCTGTGCTGAAGACGTAGAAAAAACACTGCTAACCATTTTAACCTTAACCATCACCTCCCACAATAAAAAACAATTCTTGACAACACCCTCTGGATTTGGGAACAGAGTTTTGTAATTTGGAAGAGTCTTCAGGATTGTTAAGTGATATTGTGCAAACATAGGCTAATTGACTACATTCTGGAAGCTGTCCAAATTGAAGATGCTTACAAAGCTGTTGGAGATGTGTCTAGTCTATGGACAAACGCATAAATTTATCATCTTGGGAAGGCTTTTGTATGCATTTGCCAACTCAAAATTCATTAAAGTATTTTGGTTGTTTTAAGATATTGTGGGAAGATAAGCATGATTATCATTTCATGATAACCAGAGCTCTAAGCTCCAGCTGCAACAGTGAAGGTGATTGTGAGCTGAGTTGTAAATCAGCATTCTATACTACATATCCTTGGCATAAGCTCCTTTCTCCTTCCCTACTGCCCTAGTGTACTATGACTTATAAAATCCCCCTCCAAGGCCTGCTTTCTTTTAACTAATTATTTTAAAATATTCTTTTCTTTTTGAATTTTGAGTTCCAAATTCTCTCCCTTCCTCCTAATCCCTCCCACACACACCGAGAAGGCAAGCAATATGATATCAATTATGCATGTGAAATAATGCAAAACATATTTCCATATTTCAGAGAAAAAAGAGATAAACAAGTCAAGAAAATTCTACTTCAATTTGCAGTCAAAGTACTTCAGTTCTCTCTCTGGAAGTGGGTAGCATTTTTTCATTATGTGTCCTTTGGAAGTGTCTGGGATCATTGTATTGATCAGAGTAGCCAAGTCTTTCACAGTTGATCATAATTACAACATTGCTACTATTGGTCACAATGATATCCCAGATCTTCTCGTTTCACTTTGCATCAGTTAATATAGGTCTTCCCTGTTTTTTCTGAAACCACCACCTTCATCATTTCTTATAGAACAACAGTATTCCATCACAATCATATGTAACAACTTGTTCAGTCAGCCCCTGGTTGATTAGTATTTCTGATCTCCAAATCTTTATCACCACAAAAAAGTTTCTAGAAATATTTTTGTACATATTAGTCCTTCTTTTACTTTGATCCTTGGTATACAGACCTAGTAGAGGAATTACTAGGTCAAGGAGCATGCAAAGTTTTATAGCTCTTTGGGCATAATTCCAAATTGTTCTCCAGAATGGTAGGACTACTTCCACCAACGATTCATAAGTGTACCTACTTTTTCCTCATTCTCTCCAGCATTTGCCATTTTATTTTTTTGCTTTTTTGAGGGGGAAGGCCAGGGCAAATGGGGTTAAGTGGCAGCAAGTAAGTATTAAGTGTCTGAGGCTGAATTTGAACTCAGGTCTTCCTGACTCCAGGACCTGTGCTCTATTCACTGTGCTACCTAGTTGCCCCCATTTGCCATTTCTGATAGGTGTGAAGTGGTACTTTGGAGTTGTTTTAATTTGCATTTTTCTGCTCATTAATGCATTTTTTCATATGATTATAAATAGCTTTGATTTCTTCTAAAAATTACCTGTTCATATCTTTTGACTATTCATCAGTTGGGGAATGGTCCTTATTTTTGTAAGTGACTCAGTTCTATACTTAGTATATATTTGAGAAATGAAGTCTTTACCAGAGAAGTTTGCTGTACTTTTTGTATATTACTTCATTTTCTATAGTACCTTTTAGAAAAATGTAGTTTCCCCGATTATCTCTTTTAATTAGATCTATTTTTGTTTTCTCTGAGATCACAATTGCTAGCATACCTTTTTTTTTTACTTCAGCTGAAATATAAAAGATTTTGCTCCAACCCTTTATTTTAACTTTATGTGTCTTTCTTTTTCAAGAGTGTCTCTTGTAAACAACATATTTTTGGAGTCTGGTTTCTAATCCATTCTGCTATCAGCTTCTGTCTTATGAGCAAAATCATTTTGTTCCCATTCCCAGTTATGATTACTGTGTATTTCCTTCCATCTCATTATTTTCTGGTTTCTTCATCTCTCTTTTTATCCTGTCCTTCAAAAGTCTATTTTGCTTCTAAATACTGCCTCACTTAATTAGCCTTCTCCTTTATCATCTCTCCCCCTTTGTCTTATTCCCTTTTCCTCCTTCTCCCCTACTGGATAGGTTACGTTTCTATCCACAATTGAGTATGAGTGTGTGTGAGTATGTGTGTGTGTGAGTATGTGAGTATGTGTGTGTGTTCATATCCTTTGACTATTTATTTTCTTCCCTCTTTGAATGAATTTTGGTAAGAGTGAGGTTCAAGCATTGCCTGCCAACCCTCCATTCCATCATTGTAAAAGTTCTTCCTTGTGCGCCTCTTTTATGTGAAAACATTTCCCCCATTTTACCTCTCACTTCTACCTTCTCCCAACGTGTTCCTTTTCCTTACCCTTTTATTTATTTATTTTAGAGATGATTCCAACATAAAAAAACTCACACCCACATCCTCCATCTATATAAACTCCTTTTAACTGCCCTAATAATAATGAAGTTTTTAGAAGTTACATCTATCATCTTCCCAAACAGGAATGTAAACTGCTTAAATTTATTGAGTCAGTTATGGTTGCTCTCTTTTTCCCCCTTAAAAATGTGGTATTTTATTTTTCCTAATTGCATGCAAAAATTAGCATTAATTTTTAAAACTTTGAGTTCCAAATTCTCTCCCTTCCTCCCTCCTCACCCCTCTCATCAAGAAGACAAACAATTTAATATAGGTTATACATGTGCAGTCATGCAAAACATATTTCCATATTAGTCATGTTGTGAAAGAAAACATAGACCAAAACCATAACAAACCAAAACAAAAAATTCAGGAAAAATACAGAAAGTTTAAAAAAAAAGCATGTTTCAATCTGTATTCAGACACCAACAGTTCTTTTTCTGGGGATGGTTAGCATTTTTCAACCTAAGTCCTTCTGAGTTGTCTTGGATGGTTGTATTGCTAAGAATAGCTAAGTCATTCACAGCTGTTCATCTTACAATATTGCTGTTACTTTGTACACAGTACATTTCACTTTGCATCAGCTCATATAAGTCTTTCCAGGTTTTTCTGAGAGCATCTTGCTCATCATTTCTTATAGCATAATATTTCATCACAATCACATAGCGCAATTTGTTAAGCCATTCCCTAATTCACGGGCATCCTCCCAAATTTTCAGCTCCCTGCTACCAGAAAGGAGCTACTACAAATATTTCCATACATATACATCCTTAGCCCTTTGGTTTTTAACTTCTTTTTGGATACAGACCTAGTAGCAGCACTGCTAGGTCAAATGGTATACACAGTTTTATAGCACTCTGGGCATAGTTCCAAATTGTGCTAAAGAATGTTTGAATCAGTTCATAACTCCACCAGTATTTCATTTTTCCCACACCCTCTCCAACATTTGTTACTCTTGTTTTCTGTCCTATTAGTCAATCTAATAGGCATGAGGTAGTACCTTAGAATTGTTTCAATCGGCATTCCTCCAGTCAGTAGTGATTTAGAGCACCTTCTCATATGGCTATAGAAAGCTTTGATCATGTCATCTGAAAACTGTTTATATCTCTTGATTATTTATCACTGGGGAATGGTTCTTATTTTTTGAAATTTGACTCAGTTCTCTATATATTTGAGAAATGAGACCTTCATCAGGGAAATTTACTTAAAAATTTTTATAGTAATTATTGCTAAATATATTTCTCTTCATTCTATATTCCCCCACCCCATTTATTCTATTCTTTCTCTCCTTTCACTCTGTCCCTCTTCAAAAGTGTTTTGATTCTGACTACACCCTCCCCCAATCTACCCTCCCTTTTATCTTCCCATCCCCTTCTCTTATCTCCTTCCCTTTCTACTTTCCTATAGATTAAGATAGATTTCTATATCCAATTGAGTGTATATGGTATTCTGTCTTTGAGCTGATTCTGATGACAGTAAGGTTCACTCCCACCTTCCCCAGACCTGTGCCCCCTGTCTACATCCACCCTTAACTGCCATAATAATGAGGAAGTTTTTATGAGCTGCAAGCATCATCCTCCCATGCAGGAATGTAAACAGTTTAACCTTATTAAGTCCCTTATGATTTCCCTTTCCTGTTTACCTTTTTATGCTTCTCTTGAATTTTGTATCTGAAAGTCACATTTTCTATTCAGCTCTGATCTTTATCAAGAATGCTTGAAAGTCTGGTACCTCATTGAATGCCCATTTTTCCCCCCTGAAGGATTATACTCATTTTGCTGCGTAGGTGATTCTTGGCTGTAATTCTAACACCTTTGCCCTCTGGAATATCATATTGTAAGCCCTCAATCCTTTAATGTAGAAGCTGCTAAATCTTGTGCTATCCTGACTATGGCTCCATAATACGTAAATTTTTTCCTTCTGGCCGCTTGCAATATTCTCTCCTTGAACTTGGAAGTCTAGAATTTGTCTCATTCCGGAAGTCCCGGGAGTTTTCATTTTGGGGTCTCTTTCAGGAGGTGATCGGTAGATTCTTTCAGTTTTTATTTTACCCTCTGGCTCTAAGATTGATTATCAGGGCAGTTTTCCTTGATAACTTCTTGAAATAGGATGTCTAGGCTCGTTCTTTGATCATTGCTTTCAGATAGTCCAATAATTCTGAAATCATTTCTCCTCCATATGTTTTCTAAGTTTGTTCTTTTTCTGATGAGACATCTCACATTTTCTTCTAGCCCATCACAGGTTCTCGGTGTCTCGTAGTGACATTTTAATTTTTAAGGACTCATTTTCTTTAGTTCTATTTTGTAGCTCTTTCCCCATTTGACCGATTCTAATGCTTTTAATTTTTATTTTTTTCTTTTTCTTTTCTTCTTTTTTTTTTTAACCAATTCTAATTTTTAAGGAGTTCTTTTCTTCAGGGAATTTTTTGTGCTTCTTTCACGACTAGATCAATTCTGTTTTTTAGATATTTTTATTTACATATTTATTCAGTATTATTCTGGGGCCTCTTTTTACCAAGCCATATACTTTTTTCATAATTTTCTTGCATCAGTCTCATTTCTTTTCCTATTTTTTCCTCTACTACTCTTATCTTTTTCTTTAACTCTTTAACTTTAGAAATTCTTGTTGGGTTTGGGTCCAAGCAAGAGATTTTTTAGGATTTTTTGGGGGTACCCTTTTCCATTGTTATCTTCTTTTTTTTCTTTTCTTGCTGTTTGGAGGGGCTTTTGGGGTTAAGTGACTTGCCCAAGGTCACACGGCTAGTAAGTGTTAAGTGTCTGGATCCAGATTTGAACTCAGTTCCTCCTGACTACAGGACCCACGCTCTATTCACTGCACCACATAGCCACCCCCACTGTTGTCTTCTGAGTTTATGTCTTAAAGTAGTTTTTTATGGTCAAATTCTTTTGTTGTTGTTGTTTGTTCCTTTCCCCAGTCTTTTTCTTGACTTTGAACTTTATGTTAAAGTTGGGCTCTGCTTACCTGGGGTGGAGGAAAGGAGGGAGACTGCACCAAGCTTTAGACTTTATTTTTGCTACTGTTTTCAGAGCTAGTTCTGGGGGTTCACATGTTTTTGGTGCTTTTAAGGCAATGTGATCCTGGGAAAGGCACAGTCTCTCTTCTCCTGGTCCATGTGTTGGTCTTTAACAAGGAAGAGCCCCTTGTCCCCTGTAGCTCCATGAGCTAGCACTCTCCTTTGCAAAGAAAGTATAGCCAGGGCCCCTGCTTCCTTGTGACTGAGCATCAGAGTTCTTCTCTGCTCTGGAACTTTGACCCAGAATGTCTCTGGGCTGAGAACTCCCCAAGGTGCTGCTTCTGTGGCCATTGTTGCTCTGGAAAGACCTCTACCAGACTTCCACTCTGTGTAGGCTGGAAAGATATCGCACCCTACTTTTTTGTTGGCTCTGCTGTTTCAATATTTGATTTCAGATATTATTTTAAAGTTGTTTGGAGGTGAATGTTGGGAGAGTTCAGTCGGGTAGCTGCCCCTAACCTGCCATCTTCTCTCTACCATCACCAGGCCTGCTTTCTCACCCAAACTCTAGTGAGTGCAGGGTCAGATTCTTTGGATCCAGCTCCTATCCTGGCATACCTACACCTTTGGTCAGATTGGTTTCTTTGCTTCTACTCCTACTGCTATTTTCCTTGCCTTGCTGAATTTGACCCAAGTATGATGATTCCTAGTTGTGACTGGTCATGTGATTCAGCAGTGGTATCCTCTAAAATAGAAGTGTCAGACACTCTTGGATGTGGCCCAAACCATATTAAATGTGAATTGGGAAATATTTAACAAAGTAAATAAAAATAGAATAAGACTTTGATTTTCAGTTCTGTCCAATTCCTTGTGACCCCATTTGGGGTTTTCTTGGAAAAGATACTGTTGTGGTTTCCTTCTCTAGCTCATTTTATAGATGAGGAACTGAGGTAAACAGGGTTAAGTGACTTGCCCAGAGTCACACAGCTGCTAGCTAAGTGTATGAGGTCAGATTTGAGCTCATGAAGATAAGTCTTCCTAACATCAGGCTTGATGCTCTATCTACTGCACCATGTAGCTGCCCCACAATAAGACACAGATAATGTTAATATGTGGTTTTCTAAGTCAGTATATACCCACAGGTATCCTTATATACAGTTCAGTGGCCCCTGTTTCCATTTGAAAACTTTTCCTTCTCTGGCTCACCCTTTCCCCTTAGAGCAGTAGTTCCCTTATAAGACTAAAAGGAACTTCCCAATTGATAAATGGTCAAAGGATATAAATAAGTAATCCTCAAGAAAAAAATTCAAGCTATCTATAGATACCTTATAAAAATTTTCCAACTCACTAATAAATTAGATAAATGCAAATTTAAGCAACTTTGAGTTGCTATCCTATACCCACCAGATTTACAAAGTTGACAAAAAGAGGAAAATGACAAACACTGGGGGAATTATGGGAAATGGGTCTCATTAATACATTCTTGGCGGAGCTGTGAATTGGGTGAGGCATTTTCGAAAGCAGTCTGGAACTATCCTCCTCCATTACAAATTGTGTAAAGTAGGCTTCAACCACTAGTTCTACTGACTTAGTATTGACTTTTGTAGTGCTTAAACAGATCTGGTCATTTATTTAGGGAATCTGGGGGACTCAGGACTGGTGGAAAAGTGCCTGCTATGTGAGTTAAAATGAAGGGCACTTAAATTCTTCTTCTTCTTCTTCTTCTTCTTCTTTTTTTTTGCTTTTTGGAGGGCAGTTGGGGTTAAATGACTTGCCCAAGGTCACATGGCTAGTTTTTTTTTTTGGTGTGTGTGTGTGTGTGTGTGTGTGTGTGTGTGTGTGTGTGTGTGTGTTCAGTGTCTGAGGCCGGATTTGAACTCAGGTACTCCTGACTTCAGGGCCGGTGCTCTATTCACTGTGCCACCTAGCTGCCCTCACTGTGCCACCTAGCCGCCCCACTTAAATTCTTTAGACTGTAACTAGGTTCACTTTGACTTGTAAATGATGCTGTTTCTATAATATCTAGATTGGAGATAGCATCACTCAAAGGTCATTCGACTAGGACCTGATCTTATGCCAATGATCTTGCTTTGACCCAATAATACCATTAAGGCAAAACTCCAAAGAGATCAAAGATAATGGCAAAAGGGCTGATATGTACAAAAATGTTTATAGCAGCTCTCTTTTTTTGTGTGTGGTGGTAAAGAACTAGGAACAAAGGAGATGCCCATCAATTGGGGAACAGATGAGCAAACCACTATATATGAATATAATGGAATACTATTGTGCTGTAAGAAATAAAAAGAGGTACATTTCAGAGAAACTGCAGAAGACTTGTATGAACTGATACAGTATAAAATGAGCAGAACCTGGAGAACAATTTATTTGTTTTGTTTTGTTTTGGTTTTTTTTGGAGGGCAGTTGGGGTTAAGTAACTTGCCCAAGGTCACACGGCTAGTTTTTGTGTGTGTGTGTGTGTGTGTGTGTGTGTGTGTGTGTGTGTTAAGTGTCTGAGGCCGGATTTGAACTCAGGTATTCCTGACTCCAGGGCCGGTGCTCTACTCACTGCGCCACCTAGCTGCCTCAAGAACAATTTATATAATAACAATAATATTGCAAAGACAAACGACTCTGAAATACTTAAGAACTCTAATCAACAATAAGACCAATCATTATTCCAGAGGGGCCATAATGATGCATTCTACCCAGCTCTTGAGAGAGAGGTGATAGATTCAGGGCATGACTTGAGATATCTTTTGGACACGTCAAATTCAGGTGTTTGTTTTGCCTAACTATGCATATTTGTTACAAAGGTTTTGTTTTCCTTTTCCTTTTCTTTTCTCAATGGAGTAAGGAGAGAAGCAGGAAGAAGACAAAATAAATTTTTAAGAAAAAAATTAGAATTAGGGCTTCTAATTTGTGAGTTTATTGAGGGGTATTAGGAAATACTTGGTAAAAATACATTTTCCTATTGAAATTAATTTTTTATGCTATTATGTGTGGATAACTCCTGAATTTCTTTCCATATTGAATACAAGGTATAGGAAATTGTACCCAAAACCAAGAGTAATAGCAGTTAAAAAGGTTGGGTACTCTTGCCTTAGATGTTTTTTTTTTTGCTTTTTTTGGAGGGCAGTTGGGGTTAAGTGACTTGCCCAAGGTCACACGGCTAGTTTTTGTGTTAAGTGTCTGAGGCCGGATTTGAACGCAGGTCCTCCTGACTCCAGGGCCGGTGCTCTATTCACTGCGCCACCTAGCTGCCCCCAGCCTTAGATGTTTTGATAAAGAAAGGAAAAGCTTTGATAGCCTGCCTTTATTCCATTCCATATGATGGTTAAGCAAAAGTAAAGGTACAATTTCTTTCTTGACCCTTTTCAGTGTTGTACAACTGTATATAAGCTCCACGTATCCCTGAATGCACACTCATCTAATTACTAAATGGAAAGTCAGAGGAAGGCAAGTCTCTAACTCTTAAAATGAGCTTATCCAAATGTTAAATGACCTCTTCATTACCTTGAGCTTTAAGTATGAAATTTTTACTTTAGATTTTTGTCTCTGGAACAATGTAACCTCATGACTTCCTGTTCTCTTTTAATATTTTGAAACAACCTCTTAGCTTTGTAATAGTATCTAGTTGCCCTAGTTTTCATCATTTAAAAAGTCTGAATTGAAAGTGCTTAGTTAGAGGATGCTACCATATCAGCTTTCCACATAAGATAACAGTTAATTCATACCTGAGGTTCATAACGAATTGCAATAGCATAGTCCATAGCATAGGGGATGTTGTTGATAGTGAATCTCAAGCTGGTTCCACTGTGAACCTGGGAAAATCCAGGCCCTGTCCATGTAACAGGTTTCCCAGAAATAGACTGTTTGATGACACCATGATCAAAAGTCACAGTGACCTAGGAAGATCAAGGAATACATATACACAATTATGCTTTTGGTCAATAGAAAGAGGTCAGAAAAAAGTCTTTAAACAAGATCATAGATTGAAAGCAGAAAGGGGCCTAATCGGTCTCCCTCATTTTAAAGATGGGAAAACTGAGCTGCCATGACTGGGATTTGAATGTAGGTCTTTCTGGTTCCAAGTCTGGCATGCTTCCTTCTATGACAGGTTGTCTATGCCCACATCCTCAATCTGGGCTTGAGCTCTCGTTAAATATTATACCTTGGAAATAGTTTGTGGCAATCTGAGTGGGCTGAAAATGCAGTTTGGACATATATTATTTTATGGAGAAACTGGGTTAAAAGCATTTCCATTGAGAGCTACTTTTAACTTAAATATTCTACTCCATAATGAATCTAGCAGGTTTCATAATGATGAACATTCTCATATTGACTGGGATTCTGGCCAAAATAAAAGAAGAGAAAGAAATTGAGAGCACATTCCCACTATCATATGTAATTTCTTCTCCTAGTTTACATTCTATAACATGCCAACATGGAAAAGTTGTGGAACTTTCTTTTGTGTAAATCTCAAAACATTCATTTTATTTTCCCAGAGAAATTCAGAGTTGAAAGGAGCCTTCTTGTTTCTTCCTTATTACTACCTAGTACTTTGGAATTCTTGGTGGCCTCATAACTCGCTTATCTGCATGGGTCTTCAAGATCCCAAGTCAACATGGAATAAGAACACCCATAGCTAGAGTGTCTTGAAATGTAATGAAAGCTAGAGCCATCTCCCACTCCACCCCAAATCCTCAAAGATACTCTTGAGGCTGTGGCTGGTGGAGCACCAGAGTTCTGGAGTTATGAGCTGTAGCAAGACTAAAGCTGTATTAATTTAGGCACCAAAATAGTAAGCAACCAAGAAGGTGGGGAGGTGGCTTCTGGCTTCCCTAAGAAGGAGTGAATCCACCCAGGTAAGAGAATGTAAAAACTTCTGTGTTGATCAATGGCAGGAATGAGTTGTAAGTAGTTGCTGCATAGAGACCCAGTCTCAAGAAAAAAAAAGATTTGAAACTGACTTAGAGGCCAGAAGTCTATTTGAGGCAGTGGTACAGCCTTGTGGTGCCCTTAACAAGCAAACATCATTAGGATATGGAGAATATGGAATGTCTCAGCATTGACCAACTACAATGACATGTTCTTCAATATCAGAAATTAGGTAATAGATATCTTAGAGAAAAACAGTTTATTGCTCTTCTTTTTCAACAAGCAACAAAAGAGCCATTTCATAGTTCTCCATGTTCCCTTACCGAAAAGTTAGTAGCCTTTGTATTTTCTTTCCCTGATCATGGTGATGCTTTATTTTCAAAGACTATGCCTGTAGATAATATTATTCCAATTTTTTCAGTGTTGTAAAATGGATGCTGTGATATTCCTAAAAGTAGTTAGTTATATACACATACACGCACACACATTTACATAGTGAAGCAGTTTTTAACTTTGTTCCTTATTTTCTGCAGTTTCAATTCATGATGACAAAATGAACAAGGGATAATAAAAAACATGTTTTACTTCACTGTGTTCCTGTGAACTTTGTATTTTATTCCTCTCCAATATTATATTTCCACTGTCAATTGTGAAACCACCTCCTTGCTTTTGAAAATACACTTCACAGTGGGGTAAGGCTGTTGCTAGTATCTGAAAAGAAAAAAAAAAGAAAGATAGTTTAACCATTTAAGGCTCATGTGTATAACTTCAAAGTCTGACACACCCATCAATATGGCATGAAAGTGACCTTGAATTCTCAAGAATTATACAAGTCATAATCCTTGGTAGGTGGGGAGCCTGACAAAAAACCTATCAGGGCTTAATAAGTAACTGTTGATTGATTGGTTACTTTCCATCTATTCTGTATTTTTGTTATGTGCTGAGTTATATGTTGTCTCTCCTGTTAGAATATAAACTACTTGAGGGGAGGGAACGTTTTTGCTTTTCCTTTGCATCACCAGGTCTTATTACAGTACCTGGTATGTAATAAACAATTAAATATTTTTTGATTGATTGATTCTTCCAAGCTGGAAGCTGGCTCAGTAACGGAAGATTAGCTAGCTACCAGGTAATGATTTTTTTTTTAAACTATAAGAACCATTAAGTGGAAATGATACAATCCAAAGCGAGAACTCAAACCTATTTCTTCAGTGATGGTAGGAGCAGTTTCAAAGTAGTAATCACAAGAAAGGTGGGGCAGAGTGTATTTAGAATCAAATTATTCTTAAACCATCTATAATATTACTTTTAATTTCTTTATCCAATAACCAATGCTTTCCCAAGTCTACTGGCGAAAATGAAGCAAATTCAAATTGATATTATTGGTGTCATGAAAGTAGATGAAATTTGAAAAGTTGCAGTTAAACAGGACAGTTTACTACCCTTCCTTAGAGAGATGAATAAAGTAGTTGTTGAGTTTAGTTTCATTGTACTCCCAAAGGCAATAAGAAACATTCTCCTATGGTATGTTTGGTTTAAATAAGCTGTGACTTTGAAGTGCTTATGATAATTATAAGCAAATAGACCACCGTGAAGATAATGGCAGTTTATGTGTCAACAATATTTATGGCAGAGGATCAAGTAGAGAATTCCTATGAAGAACTTGACAAGATCTTCAAAGTGAAATCAACACATTCTTTGATACCTTACCTAATGTCTTCAATGTGAAAGTGGGCATGAGACAATCTGATCCAGTTAGGAAACATCAGTATCAATTTTAATGTGTTGAAAATAGAGATTACATATATGTTACTATAAAGAATAAGCAATTTCAAAGCAGTCTCCCAAACTATTTTGGAAAACATGGTACTATAGTATGGTCCTTTGCCAACCTCTTTAAATAAGCTGTCAACTAGGAAAAGTGAGAAGTGGAGGAGTGGGATGACATAGACTCTATCAACATTTCTTTAAGAGTTTTTACTGATGTCAAAAAGCTGCCACAATAAAGAGTCTGAAAGGCCCAGAAAATACTTCATCCAACATGCACAATTTCATTGGCAAGCACAAAAAAATGAAAGCCAAAACCGATGACTTATGTGGTGTCCAAACTAATGTTCAATGTATTACAGAGAAGAAAGATGGAAGATTATGAGTAATGTTGCTTCATAAAATAGTTAAGGGGGAAAAACCTAAAGAAAGCTTGGTGTGAGACTCAGCTAAGTTGAATTATCCCAAGAAAATTTAAATGTGGAACTGGGTTAAAAACAACAAACAGGTATGAAGTAGAACAGATGCAGTGGCATTTCTATAGCAATCTGCTCTCATCAGTCATGACAGTGGTTCCACACTTGAACTATACCACCTTAGTACCCAATGCAGTAAATGAAGAAATGGAAATGGAACTTAAGATGATGAAGTCATCAGGTGTATCTATTGCTGTAATTTGTCCTTCATTCTCAAAGAGGACCAATGACATCATGTGGGTGATGTCTTAACTTTTGTGTAAATGGATGTAAGCAAGGCAGACCTGGGTAAAGCTGTCAGCTTCAGTCCTCTAGAGTCACCGAAGTCCAGTAGCAAGACAAAAGTAAATATGACTGGTGATGATCTGGGATTCAGTAAATGACTTTGGTTTATTAAAATTAATGTCTTTCCTAGGCTTCAGTTTGTCTGAGGAAATACCCATTCAATGACTAAGGGATAAGTAAGAACTGAGACAAAAGATGGACCAATTTGCATCACAAAAATATCAATCTGGGAGGTGAAGATCCTCAAAATTTCTGGCCAGTACAGAAAACAATTGCTGTTTATACCCATTAAAAATTACATACTATATATATGTATACTATATATAGATATATATCTATAGCATTGTGTATATATATACACAATGCTATAGAATACTGTAGTACATAGTATAGCCTACCATATATTTCTATAGTACATGTTATGAGTAAATTTATAAGTAATAGTAAATTATTAAATAAGTTATTTGTTAAAAATATAAAAAGGCATCTAGTGCCATTGATCCCTGGGCACTGAAAATGTAAATCATTATTCAAAACATTTTCTAAGTTATTCAGCTTATAAAGGGAATAACAACATCCCTTCCAACCCAATCCATCTGGGGAGAGGGAATATGTCAAAGACATTCCAACAGTGGAGACGCAAATGTTGGGTCTGCTCCACTCAGTGCACCCCTCTACCAAGTAGAGAAAGGGCCAACTAGCAGGGAGTGAGCAGTCCAGGAAGCTGTTCCACCTATCCTCATGCTCCCATTGGTCTGTGTCTGACTGAATACACACAAATGAAATCTATGTTGTAGATAACATGATTTTAAAAGCACTGAGGAATTTTCAATCTATCACAAAAAAGTAACTTGAAAAGATAAAAACTTATGCTTTTACCAAATAAATCTTAGGAAGAAGACATTGGAAAATGCTGACCCATGTGTTTATTATCTTATTTATACAATATTATTACAACAATGTCTTAAAGGGATATTCTTAACAAAAGCATTAGAAGGGAATAGTTAGCCTTTCACAGGTGATTTTCTGTACTAGACCACATTTGTATGATCACATACATTTTTGATTCAAAATAAGCCCTTGTAGACACTTTTTTTGAATAATATGTTAGCCATCATTGACTTATTTGCATGTGAAAATGGCATAAAAGACCTTTGTTTATATTTTGAGGGATCTGTGATCTTATCAATGAACGAATGAATAAAAAATATTTGTTGGATGCTTGCTATATGCTAAATATAGGAGTTATTCTCTCTAACAAGGCAGATTGCAACCCATCAATACTTTCTTTTCTTTCTTTCTTTCTTTTTTTTTTTTTTTTTTTGCTTTTTGGAGGGCAGTTGGGGTTAAGTGACTTGCCCAAGGTCACACGGCTAGTTTTTGTGTTAAGTGTCTGAGGCTGGATTTGAACTCAGGCCCTCCTGACTCCAGGGCCGGTGCTCTATTTGCTGCACCACCTAGCTGCCCCCATCAATACTTTCTTATACTGATGAGGAAGAAATTGAGTGTTAGTATCTATCAGAATATCAGAAAGTATCATCTGTTCAAAGAGGCAGGAAAGGTTGAACCCAGAGGCAGCCTCCTACATGGATACAAAGGATATCCAATAGAGTCTCGACATAGTGATAGCATACCTGACTCAGGATTGAGACTGTAGGACATAGATTTGTAGTTGTTGTTAGTAAACCTGGACCATTGGAATGGGAATGGGAGTTTGCATTCTAAACTTTTCTATCTCACCTTACCCTTAGTAAATTTTAACAAATATTTAACTGAATAAAGGTAACTTTTTATTTTTAGGCTTTAATGGATTCCAAATAAAATTTCATTTTGGAGCAAAACAATTCTATTCTGTATACTTCAAATACAGTTTTAGAGGGTGTGTTGGTGTGCAGGTGGGTATGTGTTTACTAATATTCAATGTAATGGGAAGAATAAAGTTAAGTACAGACCAAAGGCGCAGATTCAGAGGTGAGCATGGCATCCTCAGCTTCATATATATAGTAATCCAAAGGCACAAAGAAGTAGCCAGGTTCTGGTTCTGTGCATTGATGGCCAATAACATGAGGGCGACATTCACATTGCCCATCATGGGGGGAGCACCTAAAAGAAAAAGCAAGGAAGAAAAGAAAGGACCTCATCATTGATATAATAAAGAAGAGAGAATAGATCTGTGGGACAGTGCATAGAAGCCATAGGGTTCAATGGATCAGGTCTTAAAATGAAAATTAAACTTTGTACTTATTCAGTGACTGTAGGAAACTATCTTGACTCCCTTCCTATGCCTTAGTTTCTTTATCTGTAACACAGGCAAGCTAATTCCCCATTCTTATGGAATGTGTGAAGAAGCATTGTCTCCCTATTCTTAATTATCAACACAATCAGCTTTAAAAATATTATTTTTAATTTATGGAATAAAATGAGAATTTCCATAACAGTACAATAAAAAGATGATTGCACATGAATCTACAAATCTACTATGCACAACTTGCCACTCTTTTCAAATATACAATAAAATAATCATGTAAATTTCCTTTTTTTCTTCCTTCCTCTCCCCGCCCCTCCATCCTCTGACCCACTAAAATTGTTCACCACACAACTGAAAATAATGAAAATCAATCAATCAATTCATAGTGACTTATCTAGATCAATTAATTCTTTCCTAATATCATGGCTCATTTAAGGTTATAGCAATGCTTGAACAAATTATTCAAAACATGCATTTTGTGTGGGGAAGGAATATGATAGTGAAATGACATCATCCATTTCATTAACTCACAGGTTGCTATAAGCACCCCCAATATCACAGTCACAAGGAGAACAGCCATGTAGATTATTTTTAAGTCCCCAATATCCAATCTAGAATAAAAAAATGTGGGAGATTTATTATTATGGACAAGCATGTAAAAGTCATTACAATTCAGTACAGAAGCATCAAAAAGCCAAGCAATGTCAATAAGCCACAACACAGAATTTAACTGAATACTTCTTAAACCATCATTTTTCGTCTGTGCTGACACATTTTCCCATCCATGCTGCTTAACATTAGAATAAAAGAGATTAAAATGGCACTAAGACTTTTAGAACACTTTGTATGGTGAGGTGTGGTATATGTAAAATAATTTATATATAACTTTGCAAAGCTATTAAGTTGTCATCTTGCTATGTTATTCCATATATTAAAGCTTAAAAAGACATGAAGAATTCTGGGATTATTTTATATATTATATATAATTGATATAAAATTTTATTAAATAATATTAATGTAATATAGCAAATAATATAGACTAGATAATATTAATAGAGTACATATATAAATACAATATAGTATATGTTATATACTATATTGTATTAATATAGAACATATACCAATATATTTTATATAAACAATATATAATAAAATATATCTTATATAGTTTATATAAGGTATTCCAAAAAGCTAAATCTGTGCCAAGAATTTTGGGAAACCATATAAATATATGTACACATTTTAAAGTCCAAGGTATATGTAATAATTGCCATTTTAAATCACCATTCCATGTAAAATCCTCTTTTTCTATTTTTCATTGTATATGAAAATGTTCATATTTGTTTATTCATGATTATTTGTGTTTATCAAGTTCATGACACTACAAATTTTTTAAAGGAAAATGAAATGGGAAAAAAAATCAAATATCTGCCAGATCTTTATTTGGGCATTTCTGGGGAGTAGAGAGAGCAATGGATTTGGGATTCAAAGACCTGATTTTGTATCCTGATTCTGCTACCCCTCTGTGTGACTTTGATACCTCTTGTATCATAGGATCATAAATTTAGAGTTTAAGAGGACATTATGAGAGGCAGTTTGGTATAGTGGATAGAGTGCTGGCCTTGGAGTCAAGAAGGTGTGGGCCCATGTCTTGTCTGTGAAACATACTAGCCATGTTATCCTGAGCAAATCACTCAACCTTTCAGTGTTTTAGAAGACTAAGACTGAGTTTCAGAGTAGTTGACAACCTGCATGGGTAAGAAGTAGTTTCTTTAATGGAATGTTCCCTATGTCAATGCAATCACAAATCTCAGCCCTCTCTATAAAGGACCTTATATATTTAGTTTAATCCTCTAACTTTATGGAACAAGAGAGGTCTAGTGACTTGCTTAAGTCTACAAGGCATAGGGATAGCTAGACAGCATGGTGGATAGAGTGTTGGGCCTGGAGTCAGGAATGAAGACTTTGCTTCCTGAGTTAAAATCTGACACCAGACCCTACTATCTGTGTGACCCTGGGCAAGTCACTTAACACTGCTTGCCTCAGTTTCCTCATCTGTAAAATGAGCTGGAGAAGGAAATGGCAAACCACTCCAGTATCCTTGCCAAAAAAACAGCAAGTGGGATCATGAAGAGTCACACATGACTGAACACCTAAATGACAAACACATAGGTATTAAGAAGCAAATACTATAGGATGTGAACCTAAGTACTTAGATCCCAAATCTAATGCTCTGTAATATATTTCCTTAATTGCTCTTTTCTGGGACTCAATTTCATCTATCAAATGACACCATTAGATTAAATGTTGGTTTCTAGAATCTGTAATTAAAAATAATATTGATAACTGATTTCTTTGTTAAGTATGTATTGTATATTCTATATTTGAAAAATTTATTCTGGGAA
This sequence comes from Pseudocheirus occidentalis, assembly GCA_028646575.1. Classification (NCBI taxonomy): domain Eukaryota; kingdom Metazoa; phylum Chordata; class Mammalia; order Diprotodontia; family Pseudocheiridae; genus Pseudocheirus; species Pseudocheirus occidentalis. The sequence goes on along the minus strand of CM053597.1, from coordinate 115,060,314 downwards.
GGGGTCCAAAGACTTCATCAGATTTCCAAAGGGGTCCATCACACACACACACACACACACACACACACACACGAACTTCCAAAATAAATGGTCTCTAAAATCCATTCTAGCTCCAAATTCTTTGAATTCTCTGCTTTATAAACATAGTTGTAGCAAACAGTTTTCATGAGTTTCTAAGGTAAGCAAACATATTGAACATGGCTTGTCCACATAAAATTCCTCTATTTACCTTCCCCCTTCCTGCCCCTCCATCGTGTTTCTTCATATTTATTCCCATGAATTCTTTTCTTGGTAAAAAGTATGATTCCACTTCAACATTTATCACACAACTCTTTCCAAACAGGCATACATTTCTTATTTATCAATCAGATTTCTTTAGACACATTAAGGTCACTATTCATTTTGGGGGATTAAGCTGTTTTCTTTCTGTAAAGTAATGGTAGGCTCTCAAGTTGGAAAGAATAAGGAAAAAAGCCAGTTTGTTGTTTTCTGGAACCACAACAAAATACTCGTGTCCTTTTATTTCACTTATTTTGGTACACATATGTTCATATTTGGTGATGTCTCTAAAGATACCCAGATATGCATTTCATAAAAGAAAACTTATATCTAATTTGCAGGGGCATTTTGTGCCATTTCAAAAGTCAGGAACATGGAAAGCTAGTTTCCTTAAAGTAGTAATTTAGGGCTGAATTAGGGAAAGGGGCAAAGTCAATCTTTCTTCTCCAAAATGATACTTCTATTTGACTCAGCCTAGAAAACCAGGAACTGTTGACCTGAGTCAGGTGATATGATGACTTCTATACCAGCACGTTGTGAGAGGAAGGCAAATCCTTCAGTAGAATTATCACTTTCCTCCCTCACATTCATTACTCATCTCCCCCCTCTCGCCCCTCCATACACACATCATTCTAGTATCCCACTTTCTCTAAGGGTAAGGCTGGCCCATTCTGACACAAGACCACTTTTAGCTCACTGAAAAGGCATCAGAAGCAATTTTAAGTATATTTTTGCATGTAAAAACAAATCTCATATACTCTAACAATCACTTCCAGTGGCACCCAATCTGAAGTAAAACAACAGATAACAGCTAAACGAGTATAAAGTCCAGAGAAGATTCTGCTATTCTATCTGTTAAGGTAGAAATGTACTTAGTTGGTAATGAAAGAAGTCAGAGGAAAATCTTTTATGTAAAAGTACATACTAGGCATTCTTCACAGTGGGGTCCAGTAGCAAATTGCTGGCACAAGCATTGGCCGGTAACTGTATCACAGGGGGAGACTGGTACACTCCCAAAGGGGTTACAGTTGCAGGCTAAAAGTAGAGGATACACAATTATTCTCATGTTTGCTTCTCTACCTTTATAAATTGTGCTCAGCATTTACATTAAATAAAAATAGTATCTGTCTTGCCAAATTTACCATCCGAATTGCTTATTGATTATAGTCTTGAATAAAACCATACGCGAAATAGAATGCCAATCACCCTCAAAGCTCTTAGATAACTGACTGATGATCAGAGAAGAGGAATTTAGGGATATATTATAGCTGAAAAATGACTGATGTGATAGGTCATTTAAATTAATGAAGGGGAAAGGGGGGGGAAGGAATAAGGATTTATACAATATGTACTCTTGCTAAGCACTTTTACAAATATTATGTCAGTTGACACTGAGGGGAACCATTGTGTGGTATGTAAATCAGTTGCAGGCAACTTTCTACCACTCTTCACTAGAAGAATCTTTTCTTTTGCCCTCCCTCTCTCCCCCTTCCTTTCTCTCCGCCTTGCCTCTCTCATTTTCTTCCTCTTTGTTTCTACCTCTTCCTTCTTTTATTTCTCTCCCATTTTTCCTTCTCCTCAGTACTGTTGAGACTTAGTGTTGACCTTCAGGGCTAAGTCACTAACCTCTGTCTTGGGAAGACATACTAGCCCTGCAAATGCCACTGCATATGAAATAAGTATTTAGGAAGGATAAACTTAAGTCTTCCTTGCTTAAGGAAGTAAAAAAAAAGTGTAAGGTATATCCTAAGACTCCTGAAAGTCCGACAGGTGAGTTGATACAGATGGGATAAAATAGCAGCTTAGTCAAAATTCATTTCCACAAAATTTAGGCTTCAGATTTAGAAAGAACCACTTCGCTAAATACAAAATTCCAGTTTATTGCTCTCCAAAAATTCAAATAACATTCTTCCTTATATGGGAAAAATTTGGAGAGCCAAACAGTGCCCAAGCATAAATTGTTTGCTTTGTGAAATTTTATTAAATAAATATTGATCCTAAAGCTCTCTTCTAGCTCTAAAATGCTATGAGTTTACAAATCAGCATTATGCTTTTTGTGATTGGTGATTCTCATTACCTCTCCTGCTGTATTCCTGGCTTTTAAATTTTTACCTTTCTTGGTACAGACTTCTGTCACAGGTATTTTCTAGACTTCAAATCAGGATACACACTCTAACAATGGATATTCCTTTTGTAAAGTCTTGTTAAAAGTGTGTTTTCTTAAAATAAGCTATACTAACTAGTTAAAATTTAAGTCAGTGACAATCTTTAGCTAATGAAATACTTGACTATTTTTATTAATTATAAATACCTGCAAATTTATTTTCACAAATGTGCTGTTTTCTCACATTTAATTTAGGGTTTTAGAATAATGTTCTTTTCATGTAGTAAGTTTTGTATTCTCTGCCAATTCTTTTTATAATGCAGAAGCTTAAATGTATAATTGAAATGTGTACTGTATAATAACCATATCGAAGAAGAAGCCTGACAAATAAAGAAAAACAAACACTTTCTTGATATCAAGATTGTTGGAAAATGTGGGATGTAAGGTCTCTGTGGGATAGAAACTGGACCTGTGATTTATTGGCATAGGGAGTTTCCAGATGAGGAAAGTCCCTCTACCAATTCAAATCAGCACGTTCTCTGAGACTCATCTTAAAGAGTTGCCTTGAACACTGAAATGTTGTCACTTGCCCAAGTTCACACAGCCAGTGTATTTTATTTATTTTTTAATGTTTTTCTTTTTGCTTTTTGAAGGGCAGTTGGGGTTAAGTGACTTGCCCAAGGTCACATGGCTAATTTTTGTGTTAAGTGTCTGATGCTGGATTTGAACTCAGGTCCTCCTGACTCCAGGGCCGGTGCTCTATTCACTGTGCCACCTAGCCGCCCCTAGCCAGTGTATTTTAAAAGGCAAAACAAACCCAGATCTTCCTATCTGCAAGGCCAACTCTCTATCCTCTGTGCTGTACCATTTCTATACATCAATAATAGCAAGTAGGAAAGAAGAGAAAAAAAGCCTAAAGAAAAGAGCCTAAAGATTAATAATAATAATAACAATAATAATAATAATAATAATAATAATAATGCTAAAATTTAGATCCCCAAATGTTTTACATAAATGGTCTCATTTGATCTAATTATGAAACTGGTATTTCAAAGCTTTCTGAGGATGTACTTCACATATATAAATTGTGTGTATATTTTTGTGCAGTTACATTTGTGGTCTTTTTAGATGTTCTGTGAATTTTGGTACAGCTCTCAGAAAGACTCCAAAGGAGTCTACTGGTTCAAAGGTTTTGCAGTTTAGCATTAAATTTCTGGACATTTTCCCCTTTTAAAAAATTTTTGCTGGGGAAAAGAAAGAATAAAATTTGCATGCTGACTTTTTAATGTTAAGTTTAGAAAATCACGAAGAATTCCCTTTGATGTCAGAGACAGAGAAATTCATAGGCTGGTTAGCTAAGAACATGGCTCTTCAAGAAGTATGGCCATTGGCAATAAGAGGTGTAATTAAAAGAAAGCAACAACTCAGTTCTTTACTTACGTTGACAACCCAGAGGATCATTGGCATTCAGTCCATAATAGCCAGGCTTGCACTGATCACATTGGGCTCCTTCAACATTGTCTTTACAAAGGCATCGACCAGCTTTGATTCCCAGAGCTAGATCTGGATAACTTTCACACATGCCACCAGACAATGACCCTTCAGGATCACACTCACAAGCTGGAAACACAGATATATGCACAACGATTTTAAAGCTAATTGCACAAAGACATGAAGTAGATGTGTTTTGTCTTTTCCCCTGCACACCTTCCTTTATAGTCTGCCAAGTGGTCAAGGTTGATCCTATGTGTAACACAATGGAGCTTTTACAGAGGATCTTGGGACAGGGTTACACTTGTTTGGTGTCTTATAAAAGAAACCTCAAAAGTCACTCACTGGTCCTTCAAAAGCACTGATTATTTATAAAGCATCTGTGATATCAAAATACATTTCTATGAGCCTCTCTCACTATTGTTCCTTGCTTGCTTTGGTACTATTTGTTACAAATCTAATGGCAACAGAAGGAGTTTGTGTCTTTTTAAAAGCTTTAGGAGAATATGTTACATGAGGGCAGAAACTGCATTTTTGTTTTTGTATTTTCTTCCCTATCGCAAAACAATTTGTTAAGGCTGGTACACATATCACTACACCAATTCCAGTAGAAACTTGTACAACCCAAGTGAACCATTTTGGAGAAGGGAAGGAGAGCTCAGTCTTGAGAAGAATGGAATCCTTGACCTCTTTGGAGAGTTTGCTGGTAAGGTGCTAGGTGAGATAATAGGATTGGGGAAACTGGGCTAAAGTTCCACAATTCAATGGCCATTAGGTAATGACTTAGGTATGAGTTAGGTAGTAACTTCAAGTTTCTCTAAAAGAAAATTGTGTAGTCCTAGGGAACTGTCTTTTAAAGAACTGAATTTAAATGGATAGAAACTTGGTTTCTATCTGCTTAATTAAAAAAAAAAAGAAAACTCAAGGTTTTGTTTATACATCAATGACTCAGTTTTGTGCATTTGGTGGAAACCTTCATCTAGTGTCACTGAAACAAACCACTCAGTTGAATGATTGCATTTTTACTTCATTTTTTTTGTTATGATATCCTGTACTCTAGATACAGTCAAATATGGAAAAACAGCACCAGGTCCTTTTTAGCATTGCAAAACCACAACTTCCTCTTAATTCAACCCAGTTGTCTCCAGAATAGGAGGATCAAAATGAATTCATTTTAGGAATGACCAAAAGGAAGTAGGCTCAGCTCCTCTTGGGAGCAACACAAAAAGAGCAGAATTGAATTCCAGGGGGCCGTTTCATTCCCATGTAGAAGAAAATAGTTTGGAAGCATCCTTTTTTTTTTTGGTTTAACTTCACTTAGAAATAACCTTATGTGGACACAAGGATGCAAGGCCGATGATGGCTATCAATACCACATGACATTGTTCAAAGGAACATTTATTACAAATGAGGCTACTGGCGAAGTTCTTGGTTCTTGTGTTAAACTTGAACAAATATTCTTCCCAGAAAACAGGAAACCAATTAACCTTTAATCTGAAACCTAATCAAACTTATGTCTAGGCCCTAACAACAATAGCAACAACAACAAAAACCTCACTTCCTTTAAATTGTTACTTAATGTTAAAATATTTTCTGTTGAACACATACAAGGTTACCTTAGGTTGATAGTAATAGAGGATACATGAGTGAGGAACCTGGGGCCTCGAGGCCACATGTACCCATCTAACCCCTCAAGTGCAGCCCTCTGACTGAATCCAAACTTCACAAAACAAGTCCCCAAAGGACTTGTTGGCACTAGGCAATTTAGAATTGGGAACGGATCCTAGCTAGCTTGTTATTTATCTTTACTTAGGAATGACTCAGTGTCTTGACCAATCTTTGCATGACTTCCTTGAAACTGTTCAATCAGCAATTAATTAATAAATCAACAAGCACTCAGTAAGTGCCTACTCTGTTCCAGAGCCAACCCTTGTGTGGAGTATGGGGACCCCAAAAGTCCCCTACCCAAGAAAAATCAAAAGTCAGAGGTATCTTGAGGAAGAACAGGAAGTTTTTATTCTCTTCCCTGCAGGGAAGAGGATGGTCCTCTCCATGGTGGGGATCAAAGAGAGGAGGCCTGTTACAAAAGACAGAACAAGAATTTATACCCTATGGCAACAAAATTGGAAAACAAGGGGATATCCATAAATTGGGGAATGGCTGAACAAGTTGTGATATAGGAATGTAGTGGAGTACTACTGTGCTATAAGAAATGAGGAGCAGACAGACTTCACAATAACCTGGAGAGACTTGTATAAACTGATGCTGAGCGAGAAGAGCATAACCAGGAGAAATTTGCACACAATCACAGACAAAATGTATGTGTGACAACTAACTTCAATAGACTGGGCTCCTCTCAGCGATATAAGGTTATAAAACAACTCCAAAAGACTCATGATTGAAAGAGATATCCATATCCAGAGAAAGAGATGCAGAGTCTGAATGCAGATTGAAACAAACCACTTGCTCTATTTCTTTTTCTTGTTTTGTTTTGTTTCCTCTTTCCCACTGATCATTCCATCAGTTACAATCCTTCTTTACAACCTGATTAATGATTAATGGGAAGATATTTGTAGATCCTGTATTTGAGTGCATGCTGCCATGATGGGGGGCAGGGGAAAGGAGGGGGAGAAAATCTGATACTCAAGGGACTGTGGAACTGAATGTGGTAAACTAAAAGTAAATAAACCAATTTAATTAAAAAAAGAGACATTGAATTTAATTAGCAAAAAAACCCCTTCATCTTTAAGATGTTACTTATGATGTTATTATCATTGTTTACCTCTCATAGGAGTCACTGTCTGATGTGTTTTTCCATTGGTTATTGACTTGTATTTAATAAGTACCATAAAAACCTTGGAGAACATGGAAAAAAAAAAGAATTTATGCCCTAATGCAGTCAAGCCCCCTCCCCCTGGCTGTCCCTTCTCCCACTGGCTGGGAGGTAGGCTCTCAGTAGAAACCTTCCCCAATGGTGAATAACAAAGATACCTGCCACTCTCTCCTGTTGACTGGGAGGTGGGACAGGAAACCAGCTCATGTCCTTATTTGGCAAACGCCAACATGAAGAAGGGGGAGGGGCTAAAATATTCCTAAAATTCTTGAAGGGCTTAAGGTTGATTGATAGCAAGGGAAGGGGGAAAGGGACCTAGGTTGTATAATTTCTTAGGAAACCCAGGACTCAGGTCTGTCCAGTCTTGCAAAAGTCTATCTCTGGTTTTCAGAAAGTCTCTCTCCCTTTTCATTCTGAGGAGTTTTCACAAAGGGTACAGAGAAAGAGAGAGAGAGTGTACCCCACTCACTCTGAAGACAGGAAAACCTCAGTTTAAGACTCACTCACTTCTGACACATTGTGGCTGTGTGATTCTGGGCAAGTTACTTAAGGTCTCCTCACTTTGGGAAATTCTCTAATACTCTTAAGAAGCTGAGAAAGTTGCCCCACATTAATAGAGAGGATGTCCTTACTTGGCAGTTCCTTGCACCAAAGAGGTCACAGGTCCAGTCTCTGGACCTGTTTTATATTAAGTTTTTCCCCCAGAACTAGGACAGTGACTGGCATATAATGGACATTCAAGAAATATTTGTTGACAGTTGAATTGATAATGATAATATTAATTCACATGTAATTTTTCTTGCAACTCCATGAAGTAAATATATAAAGATTATTGTCTCCATTCCTCCATGAAGAAGCTGACTTAAACAAAATCCCAATCACCTGCTTCCATGCAAATTAGGTAAGTTTTCCCTCAAAGAGCACTGAAACCATCCTTGAGACAATTAATTCAAGTAACTAAAAGCTCACAATATTGGTATAATTTCCTGGTCACTTGAGTACAGAATAGCTATAAGGAGCTCTGGGAATGCTCTGAAGCTTGGCTACTCGACCATGACTGGTAACCCAAAGGCAGAAGAGCTTTACTCAGTTAAGCCAATTCATACCTCAGTGTATACCCTTGTTGAATATTCTTCCCCGTGCTATGGCTAAGTAAATGTCTTTTTGCTTAGTGTTGAATAAACTAAGAGGGTTTCATTTTGTACCAATATGGAACCTAAACTGCTGAGCTGGATCATACCCAGTCAAGAACAACTGGAAATTTGACATTCCCACCAGGTTATTTTTCAATCATTTTTAGAAATGTCTGTGAAGTAACATATGAGCCTGCTGGAATTTAAGTCAAACTGTTCACATATGTGAAAGTGAATGAGTGGATACAGATAGGGGGTGAGCTGGGGAGAAGTCAGCCAAGATTGCATGCAATCACTGTGGTCAAAGGGGTTCTCAGAATTTCTACTTGAGCTACATGACAAGAAAACTGGCTAACACTAAACACACAACAAAAATCTAAGGCTTGGCAGTGCCTTAACATGAAAAATGGATTATCCAAAGACAACTTTCCACTCGAACTCTGAGCTACTTTCCCAAGTTCATCTGAAGGATGCTAGAGACCATGTGGTTCATGCTGACTTGTTCTGAGGCTAATTGCTGTCCTTGAGCTTGCAATCAGTATAGATTAGGACTTACCGAGAGAAACAGCCTTCCTGGGACATACCAGAATGAAACCATATTGTTTGGCTTAAGGTCCTTCCCATGTTATTCATTGTCTAAAGAAGGAAAGTCTCCAAAGAAAATGTTCTCATCCCCTGCAGAGTTGCCTTAACTAGTAAATCTGGCACTGAGGATAAGCTACATGAAATATACTTTGGCTAAACAGTATGAACTGTTCCCTCAAATCAGTTTTGTAATTAATGATGTGAAAATAAAACAAGAAGCAATTAATAAGAAGTCAGTTGAGTGAAGGGGGAGGGGGAGATTAGTGACCAAAGTGGTTTCTATGCAGCTGGAGCATATGTTTTAATATTTTGTACCTTTTAAATGTTGGATGTTTGGTTTAAAGCCCCATTTTCTCCACCCTAGTTACAGTTCTGATACAGGAGAGTTTGGAAATATTTGCTTAACAGTAACAACTATTAGTACTTAGAAGATAAAAAAAGCTGTCAACTCACGAATGCAAGCATGAGGATCTGAAATTTCCTTGAGCATGTCCCTGTAAAACAGGGGTTTGCACTGATCACAGTGTTGTCCCACAGTGTTGTGCTGACAGTCTTCACACACTCCACCACTGACACCATTACTTGAGAGGTACAGAGACATATCAAAGTGACAGCGTTCAGAGTGGCCATTACAATTACATGCTGTGGGAGGAAAAGAAGACATAATTAAACTTATCCAAGGTTCCAGTGAATTAACTAATAAGGCTGACCTAAAAGAAAAGGCTTTGGACCGCAATTTCCTCCTCCATCTCTAGAAGGAGTTTAGCTGCTCCCCTTTCTTTTCTGGGATCAACTAAGGACTCGAGGAATTGCACTAGATCGTATTTATGGTCCCTCCTAGCCCTAGTAACCTTTGAGACTATGATTCTAAGTCTAGGTTGTGTCCAATATCAAAAAGGTAAAATGTTAAACTAAAACTTCCCAATCATATTTTGAATACTTTGGAAGAGTTATACAATTCATACAGTCCATTCTTTTGTTCAATCAAAACAGCATTAAACATAATTTAACTTTTGTAATGTAAATACTTTCCTGATCATTTGTGTTTAAATTTCTTGGAATATCAAGTTTTCCTACACACATGCTTTTCCAATATGACAACTTAAAAGAATTTACTATACTATGCTTTTTTTTGTCTTTATTTTTGTCCAGACCTGTGATTTCATCGGTATAAGGTATTTCTTGTAAGGAGATGCCTTCTGTTAATTTAGATCAGAATCTAGCAAGTTCCTTAACTTTTTTAGTGTCCTCATTAACTCTCTAAGACTATAAAGTGGCAGAAAATGTGCCAATTGGTAGAAGAAGCTTCTTCATGTGGGAGTTCCCTATCCCAGCAAAATCACAGGTCCAATTCCTAATCCCCTAACTACTCTGGTTACCTTCAACCCTTTCTAAACTTATTTCTCTAACAACTAAGGAAAGGAAGCTGAATGAAAACCTTTGCCTTTCTTTTGCATGTTCATCATAATTCTGGGGTAGCATTATTTACAGCAGGGTGCCAAAGCCTGTCTTCTTTATATGTGAGCTCTTATCTCTTGATGTTAGGAAGTGGGATAAATTCAGTTTCATGCAGCTGTATGGGATAAATATATAGCATCTGAAGAAGGAGCTGGGATTGGCTTGTGTATTCTTAGAACTGTAACATCCCACCTTCATTTATTCCAATTGTATAATGCCTGTGTTCCTTCTCCTAAAAGGGAGAGATGGCATGACTTTTAAAAAATGAGGTAAATGAGATTAAGTGACTTGCCCAGGGCCACACAGCTAGCAAACATCTGAGGTTGAATTTGAATTCAGGCCCTCCTGACACCAGTGCTAGTGCACCTAGTTGCCATGGCATGACTTTTTAAAAAATTGAATTTAATTAAAAGTTCATCTTATTTTAAAGATTTGAGAAATTTAAAACAGCACTTGAGACAATTGGAAATTACAAAACCACATCTGGGAGTCATGGAATTAATTATACTACCATCACCCTGTGTAGTGATGAACTTACTGCTGAACTTACATCCCACCCTTAAAATAGGTTGAGTATATATTTTCACCCACATCTGCAAGCATTATCCTGAAGACCTTCGGCTGGCCTCCAGGGAACATCATGGAAGAATTCCTTGCATCTCTCACAGTTTGGCCCATCTGTATTGTGCTGGCAGAAACAATGACCATGAACCTGGTTTAGATAAAGAAACAAGTATTTTGTAAAAATGGATTGTCCTTGGTGACTTTTTTAATGGAAAAATATATCATCTTTTGATAGAACTTTCAAAACTGTGGCCCATTTGATGTGTACAGTAGAGACACACTGGAATCAGCCTAGAGAATGACCATTTTTAGCACAGGATAGAGAATTTGATTGGGAATTAGAAGACTGAGATTCAAGACTGGGGCAGCCGCTTAAGATAGAAAAGAATAATAACAACAAAATAGGTAAATTTATATAGCACTTTAAGGGTTGCAAAATGGTTTTAATACATTTTTTCCTCACTTATCCCTTCTTATCTCATAGGAATGGCCAAGACCTACCTAAAGCTTAAATAGTCTGTTTTTCATATTAATCTAGGGCATATGGTAGAGAAAGAATATTTATCTGCCAATGTGACTGAGCCATCAGAATCAGTGACAAAATCAAAATACAGCATGATGAACTAATTCTACCTTACCCTCTATCAAGGTCAAGGGTGTGTCTGAGGTGTAATGAGTCTCCCAGAGAAATTATTTGTGATGAAACAGTATATAGAAAGAAAAGAGCTAAATGCTGTGCAACTAACTGAAGGAAAAGGGAGGTAATTCCACATTAGCTTTATAAAGTTAGCTTGTACTCAGCTCTTCTAAGGATGTCACAGTTGGCTTTCTTTTAAAACATCTTTATCTCCTTCCCACTCTTGACTTCTAAGATTCCCATTTAAAAATATAATAAAGACTCCTGCTCCTAACCTGGGTTTGGTTTATATGTTGCCATTATCAGGGTCTGAAATAGGATGAAGTTTAAAAAGATTTTCAACATAGAACTTTGCTTTATGGGAGTTGGGAAAATACTTGGCAAGATGGATGAAAGAATGGAAATAGGAAAGCAGAGCCATTTAGTCCCCTCAGTGGAACATGTTCAAAGTGCAAATAAAGTCTTGCTAATTCTGTCATCTTCCTGAGTTCAAATCTGGCCTCAGACACTTATTAGCTGTGTGACTCTAGGCAAGTCATTCCACCCTATTTGTCTCAGTTTTCTTATCTGTAAAATGAACTGGGGAAGGAAATGACAAACCACCCCATATCTCTGTCAAGAAACCCCCCCCCCCCAAAAAGAGTCATACAAGACCGAAAGATGACTAAACGACAACTCTATTGATGATGACTATTAAAGGGAGTTAACAATTGTAATGAGAATGGAAATTTGAAGATCTTCCCTGCCCCTTAATAGACCCAGGGGGGAGTTTGAAGACCTTCCCTGCTTTGAAAGTAAACTCTGCCCCCTCATAGGCTGAATGTGGTCACACGGAGCTTGTGGTGGGAGAAGTTTGCTGAAGGCAAGCAGAGTCCACAGGAAGCTGGTCAGAACTAGCCAGGGAGAGGATAAGGAAGAGGGAGAGGATCCTCTGGGAGAGGATGCTCATTAAGGAGACAGAGAAGTTTGTGAGTAAATATTGATCTTGTATTGGTCTGTGGGAAGGCTGAAGGATGCTGTGGCTCAGCATTATTATGGCTTGTGAATATCTTTGGTACTATGATGGAATCAGCTTACTGGTTTTGGGATTTGATTTTCTGGTGTCAGAATAAATGCTTCAGTTCTATCCTCTATATAGAGAGTTTGGTATATTTTGCAATCAAATTCATGTGATACTTATAGTCCAGTCTTTATCATGATCATGCTGCTGTAAATATTGCACTGGCATTACAATAGTCAATAAGGTCATCTAGTCTGATAGGATTATGAATAGTAAATCAAATCTAATTAAATATGGGAAAATATGGGCTAGATGACAGTATGATCACATGAATTAAAAATTGGTTGAACAAGTGGATTCCAAGAGTAGTCATGAATATTGTTGCTGTATAGTTTTTCTAGTTGTGTCCAACTCTTTGTGATCCCATGTGGGGTTTTCTTGGCAGAGATACTGGAGTGGTTTGTGATTTCCTTCTCCAGCTTATTTTACAGATGAGGAAACTGCAGCAAACAGGGTTAAGTGACTTGCTTGGAGTCACACAGCTAGTAAGTGTCTGAGGCCAGATTTGAAGTGAGAAAGATGAGTCTTCCTGACCCTAGGCCTGATACTCTATGCACTGTACCTCCTAGCTGCCATTAATGTAAATGTAATTTTCTTTTTTAAATTTAATTTAATTTTCTTAATTTTTTTTTTTTTTTGCTTTTTGGAGGGCAATTGGGGTTGTGACTTGCCCAAAGTCACACGGCTAGTAAGTGTGTCAAGTGTCTAAGGCTGGATTTGAACTCAGGTCCTCCTGACTCCAGGGTTGGTGCTCTATTCACTATGTCACCTAGCCACCCTGTAAATGTAATTTTCAGTGTAAAATTGGGAAGGAGCGTCTCAGGAATCTAATCCTATATTGTTTAACTTTTTTTTTAACCAGCGATTTGAATGGAGGCATAGTTATTCAGATTTGCAAATACACAAAATGGGGATAGCCAAAATACTGGATGACATTCAGGATCTATAAAGATCTTGACAGGTTAGAAGACTGGGCTGAAGCAGTACCTGGCTTATTAATAAATGCTTGTCGATTTACTAAATCTAATTAAGTTCAGATTTAATAGAGATAAAGTTAAAGTACTATACTTGTGTTCAAAAGGTTGATTCCATGAGTACAAGACAGAAAAAGCATGGTCAGATGACAGTTTGAGAAAGATCTTGGGGTTTCAGTGGGTCCAAGCACCCTATAAGCCAAGAGTGTGGTCTGGCAGTCAAACAGGCTAATATAATATTGGGCTTCAGAGAGGCACAGCTTCCAAGAATAAGGGGGAGCTAATTTTGCTGAACTCTGCCCTGATCAGACCACATTTGGACTAACATGACCAGTTTGGGGTACCACAGTAGGAAGAACTTTAATGAATGGAAAATGTCCAAAAGAGAAAAACAAGGCTAATGAAAGGCCTTGATTCCATGCCACAAGGCTTACTGGAAGAAAATGTGAACATCTAATGTAGAGGAGACATGGGAGGCAGAGTGGATGGATGTGGTCAAGTATTTGAAGTATTCTTTAAAGTGTTCTATTTGGCCCCAGAGAGAAGTAAGAAGTAATTTACAAAGAGGCAAATTCATTTTCTATTAGTAAAAGTTGGGAAAAACTATAAATAATATATATATATATATATATATATATATATAAACTATAAATAGCAAAATGGGCTACCTTGGGGGGAGGTGTGTTCCTCTTCTTTGAAGGTATTAGATAGAGGTTGGATAATCCCTTATTATGTATCTTGTACTGAGGATTCTTTTTTATGGGAGGTACAAGTTGGACTGAATGGACCCTGGGATGTAAACCTTATGTAAAATTCTGTAATTTTGCTCAGAGCTCTGAGATTCTTAGTTAAATGAGAGACTGAAGTGAAGGTTAGAGACCTGAAGGCAGTTCACTAGTGTGGTAATATCTTTAGAGCTCAGTTTTCTGTATCTTTTTTTTAATGCCAGGAGAGAGAAACCAGAAGGAGAGAGTTCATTCTCCATCTTGTGCCTCATGGACAGGTGGGGTCAAGTGGCATATTTGGTCTTTGGATATCTGCTTTCCTATCTACCCTGCTTCAGAAATGCTGGCAGGCAGCTGTTTCTGAATGGAGTCAGCTGAGCTGAAGTGTAAGTGACTGAGAGATAAGAGACAAGAGTGAAGTTTGGTGAGACAAGGCAAGGAGCACACCAGGACATCTTCCTCACCTCATGTCTCTTCTGGGAAACACGTCTCCATTAACTACCAAATTCTCTCTTCTGTTGCTATAAAGAGTAAATGTGATTTTTTTCCTTTGCTTATCAGCAGCACAAGGCACCAGCTCCTTCCTATCCAAAGCCCTGTTCACTTAAACAACAAGCCAACAAGGCTTTATTAAACACTTGCTAGGTGCCAGGGACTGTGATAAGCACTGGTGATACATATAAAAGCAAACACATTTCTTGCTGTCCTGGAGTTCCACTTTCTAATGAGGGAGATACCATGTAAGTAAGTAGGCACAAACAAGATATGTGTTGTAGGTATGGAAACACACATATACATAGATCTGTGTGTCTATATATGCAGATATATACACACATATAGGCATATATAGAAAGAAATAGGCAGAGAGACAGAGGCAGAGAGAGAGAGAGAGAGAAAGAGACAGAGAGAGAGAGAGACAGAGACAGAGACAGAGACAGAGACAGAGAGACAGAGAGAGAGACAGAGAGAGAGAGAGAGAGAGGAGATAGAAGGTAATTTCAGAGGGGAAGGTACTAGCAGGGTGCCTGGCTAGGACCAGGAACCTCTACTTTAGTCCTACTCCAATTACATTTATTACTCTGGCAGGTCCTACTGAACCATATCAAGCCATAAAGGCTTTGAGGATGCCCCAGTGATAAGGGGTTTGCTTTCTTGTGTTTCTTTCATTTGAGGACCAGCTGAATTTAGTTTGAAGGGACTCATTGGCAGGTAGGCTTCAGGGCACTGCATTTTTCAGATATAGCAACTCTCAAATATCATCAGCTGTCAGAGATAGGCTGTAATCTGTGTTCCTAGAGAGGCTTCCTACAGCATTGAAAATGGAAGTTGTTGGGTACTGATGTCTGGGCAATAGAGCCTGAGGACAAGATTAAAAATGCAATGTTGTACTGCAATAATACTGGTAGTTTTTTGAGACAAGTGACAAGAACCAGAAAGACCCACAACATGGAAAAACAGAGACCTTTATCCGTGAAAGTTGCTTTGCTTGGCACTTGTTGATAGCAATTGCTACCTACACGAAGACTGTCAGGAGGAAGTTCTCTGGGTAGCTGTGTACGTTGGGCCTCTGCTAATGGTAGCACTCTCCTGGGGTCACCAGGGATGCCAGGATCTGTTTTTTTATTTTGTTTTTGGCTGTGTAAGTCCAGGAAGTAGATTTTATCAGTCTATTCAGAGATGATCAAGCTCTGGCAAACTGACTCATGCTGACCAAACTCCAAAGGGGCTGATTTATAAACTAGAAACCCACTTCTCACAGTGAAAACAAAAACTGCCCAGGCAGTCAGCTCTTCAACACAGAGGCATTTCATTGATACTTGTTGAATTAAATGATAGACTAAATGAACGTGAAGTTCTCTCTTTCCCTTGAAAGATTAGTTCTAGTCCTGAAATGATGTTCTTTTATTCTCATGTTGATTCAGTCAACTGTCATCATTGCAAATAATTAAGGGATGTATGTGTATAGGTATGAGTGTTCCCATACTTATGGATTGGGGCATGAGGGGAAAAGAATTTATATAATGATTTCTTAGATATAGAAGTATTAGCAGGAACATTTGGGAGCAAGAAAATATACTCCAATCGTGTTGTCAATTAAGTCTGCATGACTGATCTGAATTCTATTCTCATTCTCAAAGAACAGGTCTTTTCATGCTGGTTTCAAAACACTTTAGTGGCAACATGCATTTGTCTCACTGATTACCTGTCTGGATAATGAAAGGAAATAAATCAAGAGGGTTTGGAACTTACCATTCCATGTGGGCTGAAGACATCTCCTCGGACGTCCTGCAAGGGGCCACATTTATTAGCATGGCCATTGCAAAAGCATCTTCCCCGAATAACCATATCATAGAGAGCGTAGTAATAATTATCAAGGGGATCACTTGGCTTTCTTCCAAGCAATGTATCCCCCAGAGTGTGTAGTTTGGTAAAATTTATCCTCAGGTTTGTGAGAGTCACTAGATCTAGAATTAGGGAAATGAACCAAAAGGACATTTAAGTTGCATCTGTGCAAAATATCTTCTTTAGCCAATGGGAATTTAGGCTGACAGCACCCAAATGCAAGGTCAGGATTTGGAGAGTTTGAATCAGTGAGGCAAATATTAACAAGAACAATGACAACAACACCTTTTACTAAATACAAACACCTAGCAAGGGTAAGCAGTGATAGGCACAAGCCTCTAGTTCCTAACCAATCACGGTGCACCTGGGTTGATAATGACAATAACTCATAAGGGGGTTATTAATCTGGTACTATGAAATGTTTGCCTGCCAATGTTTAGCTATTCATTTTAAAATTCAACACTTGGTAATATCAATTACTATAAAAATTAAGGCATTTATTTCCCTCCCTTCCTTAGTAAGGGTTCATATAGGATTCATCCAAAATTTGACCTTGGTATATTTAGTCTATCCTGGTTTTGGGTCCCTGTGACTAACGCAATGCAGCCTAACCAGCTCCACCGGGCCCTGGGCAGAATGAATAATGCAAAAGACAAACTTCTTTTTAAATATTCATGGACGATCCAATTAAACATGCCACAAAATTGGAATTTGGAATATGGAATATGAGGGAATAATCTGCATCGATAGAGCAAGACCACAACACTACCCAAATGTAACGGTAAGGATAGATAAGAATTAGAAATCCAAAGTTACTCGTACCCTGTATATAGGGGCTGTAGGGATTTTCTATTTCGAAGCTGGGATCCAAAGCTTTTAAAACAACCTATAAAATAAATATGGATAAATTATCAATATTTTAGTTCACATTCACAACCCTAATGAAGCGTCTGTGTGCCTGAATACACAAAATGCCTACTCGCTACAACTCAATTACTCAGAATGCCCTCTGAGAAAATGAGACTAAAATAGAGAAGAAGAAATGCATATGGTCAGTATTTTGTAAACATAATAAGAGGCAGCATGGTATAAAAAGAAGGAAGGAAGGAAACAAGAATTTATTATAGGTGCCTACTATGTGACAGGCACTGTAAGGACTTCACAAATATTATGTCATTTTATTCTCATGACAAACTTGGGAAGTGCTATTATCTTCATTTTACAGTTGAGGAAACTGAGGCAGACTAGAGTTAAGTGATTTACCCAGGGTCACACAGCTGGTAAGAATCTGAGGGCCAAATTTGAACTTAGGCTCCTTCATTCTAGGTGAAGCACTCTTCAGCACCTAGCTATCCTTAGGCCCACTCCTTAGCAGCAAACACTGGCTCAGAAAACAACAAAAACTTCTCTTTATTTGCATACAAAACCCTCTCATAAATAAAATATATAGACAGCAAATTCTGTCCAGACAGATCATGGCTGAAGTGGGTCAGTGAACCAGACAAACCTTCAACTGAACATGATTATAATCAGTTAGGGGTAGCAGCATTTTTCCTTGCCAGTGGCTTATCACTGCTGTTGGCCTCTCTCCACGTAGAGCAAAAGTTCCGGATATTTCTCGAATAGTTTCTGCCTCCCAAGATGCTTCAAGTCCCACTTCCATCTGGGAAAAATTACACTTCCTGTTGGCCCCCTTACCAGTAAGGAGCTATAATCTGAGTACATAGCAACCCATGGTCCTGCCTCTCCTGGTCAGTAGAGGGTACTCTAATTACCTTTGCTTTCTTGTGTTGGGATATTAACTGAGCTCCTACCTTTGTTGCTGAGAGGCCTCCAATTCTATCTGAGGTAGAGTATTGCCCTGCATAGATAAATTGCCTCTATAGGCAGTATATAGCACAGGCAATTTAAAGGCCTGAAAATTGATAATCATGAGACTTTTAAGTTTTCAGTGAATTTTTATCTAGAAGCACTGGAGAATTCCAGAGTATAGAGAAGAATAAAGACAGTTCTGCTTCACTTGCCTATTTCCTTACCAATACTGAATTAATTTTTGAAAATATATTTTTACTGCTATCTTTTGTTTCTATATTGCCTAGATTTTTCCCAGTATCTCTCCCTTGTCTCCTTTGCTTCTAAGATTATTTCTTATAATATATTTATTGTTTATGTTTTAAATTAATTCAGGATCAATATCAAATTAGGAACTTTTCATCTTTTTCCATGTTTCAATAGCATCAAGCCAAATATTTCTCCCCAGATCAACCTCACGCATATAGATAGAAAAGAGAATTCAATTTAAATAAAATAAATCCAAAGGGCAGCTAGGTAGTGAAGTTGCTGCAGAAGAGGGGCACTTGCAACTTTGAGGCCACATGTGGCCCTCTAGGTTCTCAAGTGCACCCCATTTGAATCCTAACTTCACAGAACAAGTGTAACTTGATTTAATTTGTTTTGTGAACTTTGGATTCAGTCAAAGGGCCATACTCGAGGACCTCGAGGGCCATGTGGCCTTGAGGCCACACATTCCTCACCCCTGGTAGAGTGCTAGGTGTGGAATCAGGAAGATGTGAGTTCAAATCTGGCCTTAGAAACCCACTAGCTATGTGACCCTGGATGAGTCACTTAGCCCCATTTGCCTCAGTTTCCTCATCTGTAAAGCAAGCTAGAGAAAGAAATGGCAAGCCACTCCAGTACTTTTGCCAGGAAAATTGTAAATGGGGTCACAAAGAGTTGGACATGACTGACAATAACAACAAAAGAAATTAAAATGAATTGTACCTCGCCTTCAGTAGAGGGCTCTATATCTGAATACTTGGAATCACAAACAAGGTCATCCACTCCTTGTGCCTGGCCAGATGGGATGTCAGGAAAAGAGGCAGCACAGTCTTTTGCAAAATACCTGAAAACCTTCCACGTTTGGCCGTAGTCCACAGAACGCTCAACTAACATGGCTGCAGGTCGGAAACTCTGTAAAAGAGGATTTCGACAAACTTCCTCAGGAAGGGGAATGTAATACCAACCTTAGACTGAACTCTGATATTTTCTAATTGCATATTATATGTGGTGAAGACTGTAGGTAGATTGATGATTAAATTAAAGATTTGAGTATTTGTTAAGAGAGATGCTTTATAAATCCAAAGGAACACTGTGATCAGGACTATAGGGTGCTGCTTTATCATCACAATAGTTTGACAGGGAGTCTGACTAAACTTATCGAGTCTCCTTTAATCTTCTGTCTCCTCACCCTCATAAGTACTGATTCTTTACATTCATGTTCCTATATCCTTTACTTAATTACTTGTCAGGTCCTCTTTCTTCTCATACAGTAGCAGTCAGGCACCAGACTAATACTTGAAACATATGACCTCTAGTCCCATCTCTGCTGATAAATGGATCTATAACCTTAAGACAGTCTCCTTATCTCTCTGGGCCATATTTTCCTTATCCATAAAATGAGTGGATTGGAGTAGATTCTTAAGCCCCTTTCAGCTTAAATATTCTATAGTTCCAACCCCCAGGGTCTTTGGACACACACACACACATTTCTGATCTTAAAAACCAAATAAAATTTCCGCATACATAGAAGAAGAACAAAAGAGGATTGTGCATGAAACTGTAGATCTCTAGTATGTATGGCTTACTTTTTTTTTTTAAGTATATATGTTCAGCCAGCAGCTTTCAAAGGTGTCCTGCTTATCTGTGCTTCTTTCTGGCATTCTTTCTCTTCTTTCCCCTGCTTTTTTTTTTAAAAAGATGCCTCAGTGAATTCCTTCCTTCTACTTTTTCCCTTTCTTTGCCCCCTCCCCCCGACCTTGCCCTCTCATTTCCCCCATTGGAGGAAAAAAGAAAATACAAGCACTTATAATACTACATACACATATCTATATCTATATCTAGACAGCACATTTTGGATGGCACATTTTAAAGATTCCCTCTCCCCCCAGTAATATATGCCTTGTCCTTAACATAATGTTTTCTTCCTTTTTGTTCGAGAATATAAAGAATAAAATGGCTTGGGTCTGGATTTATGCAGCTCTATACATGGAAGGGAAATACTATAGATGAAATAAGTATGCATTGGTTATTGTCCAAGATGAGGGAAGGATCAGATCTTAGACATCCATACCTTAAAAGTCAATATAAGATGGCTGAACTGAAACAGAGTCTCTAGGTCCAGTCTGATGCTGACATTATCAAGACCTAAAGAGAAATTAAGAAAGAGAAAATTAGTAATAGTCACACATAATTACTTCCTACACATAATAACAGTTGCTGGAATTTATAGTAATGTCTTTTAAAAATAATGTAGTTGCTAGTTAAAGCAGTTCACTGATTTTATTTTTTAAAAAAGTAGTGCTAGAGTAAATTGCTAAGGCCCAGCTGTCTCCTGGAACGAAGATCTGAATATATAAGGTTTGCTGGTCTTGCCCAGTCTCTGGCCCCATCCATGTTTGTGGCAGGACACCACTGTGTGGCAGTATTGTCAACAAACGGGAAGGAAGAACCATTCTTTCATAGATGGGAAAGTTAGACATATCTTTCCTTTTTCCTAAGGAGATAGGGTTTCATTAATTAGATAAAAGTGGCTATTAAACCCACATAGGGACTGTGTCTCACCTAAACATTGCATCTTCCCCAGAGCTTAGCATAAATGCTCTGCACACAATAGGCATGTGAAAAATTTTTTTTGAAAGTTGAATGAATACATTTATATTGAAGAGATGCTGACCTAGGAAGTGAACAAATCAAATATTGGCTTAAAATTAGTATCCCAAAATGATGTTGCCAAAAGTTGCTAAGGAACAAATGAAATAACTACCAAATCGTATACTCTCTAATGTTTTTGCCTATCCTGGTGAAGTGGCCAGGAACTTTGTTATAATCAGTCCTATCCTGAATCTCTGTAGCAGAGTTTCTTACTGTGCATGTGTATTTGTGTGTGTGTGTGTGTGTGTGTGTGTGTGTGTGTGTGTGTGTGTGTGTGTGGACCCCTTGGCAATCTCGTGAAGCCTATGAACTCCTTCTCAGAATAGTATTTTTATCATCTGAAGATAATTTAGAAACTGAAACAGAGGGGTATGATTAAGAAGGATCTAGGTAATAAAGGGACATTCCTTAGGATTGCCAAAAAGACAGCTGCGGTTTCAGACCAATGGTAGGGAGATTTGCATCTAACGAAGGCAGGTTACAGGACTGTGGAAAGTCAGATGTATAGAGCTAGAAGTGACTTTGGAAATTCTTTCATTTTATAGGTGAAACTTGGAGTTATAAGCGTTAAAGGCAAGATTTAACCTCAGAGCCTGAGGTGCTGTTCTTCTCACCATACCATACTGCCTCTCTGTAGAGCAGGAGGGAGAACTAATTGGGTAAGATAAAAAGTAACTAGTGTTAGAATCTAAACTTAGCCATTTGTATTGATCCCTCTTTAAATCAGAACCAATGAGGGTAACAATCATATGATGATCCTTCCCACCCCTCCACTTTAGTATGTTTTTATGCCTCTTCTTGGGGCATAATTTACCATCTTCTCCCTCTACCTTTCCTTTTCTCCCATTACAATCTCTTTCTTCCCCTTAATAGGTTTTTTTTTAATCTTCAGGTTAGTCCAATTATACCCACACCCTCCTTCTGTGTACATCCTGTTTAAGTGTCACAATACTTATACAAATTTCAGTATTGACAGGTATCTGCTTCCCATAAAGGAATGTAAACAGTTTGCTCTTATTGAGTCCCAAGTTATGTGCATGTGTGCGCATCTGTGTGTGTATCTGTATGTGTGAGTGTATGTAGGCTTATACGAATTGATGCTAAGTGAGAAGAGCAGAACCAGGAAAAATTTGTACACAGTCACAGATACATCATATGTGTGATGACCAACCTTGAAAAACTGGACTCTTCTCAGCAATGTACACTTAAAAGACAACTCTACAAGTCTCAGGATGGAAGGAGATATCTATATTCAGAGAAGGATCTAGAAAGACTAGAGTTTAAATGGAGACTGAAGCAATTCATGCTATCGTTCTTTTCTATGTTTGGTTTTGTTTCTTTTTTCCCATTGTTCACTCCATTGGTTACAACACTTCTATACAACCAGACACATAGTACAACGTAAAAGAGTTTGCAGATTGTATACATGATTGTATGCCACCGTTGGGGGTGGGGGAGGGAAAAGAAGGGGAGAAAATCTGAAACTCAAGTGATTCTGGAACTGAATCTTGTAAACCAAAAGTAAACAAACAAGTCAATAAAAAAAATAACTAGTGTCCTCTAGGAACAACTGGAAAAAAGTAGTTGAGGTCCTGTGCTGACCTCAAAGAGGGAGATCTGAATTGGACATGATGTAATAGGTCTTTAATCAAGGTGAGTTTATAGTTTTGTGGTTAGTTCATTTGTTATTCAACTCACTCACTTGTTTTGAGTTAGGATTTCCAGGAAGTAAGAGAAAAACGACATTGTCTCTTTACTCTCCCTGTCTTGCCTGACCCCACCATATCATCAAGTCAGAAAAAAAAGAGTGGTGAATAATATACACTGGATAGACAATAACACACTGATTCTCTCAGTTTCCATAGAATTTAATAGTCATAGTTGCTATGTGGCAATGCACTTCACATGGGGCTTTTATCAGAATTTTTCTATTATTTTACTCATGTAAAAATCAGGGTCTACCTCCATCCTGATTACTGTCAATACAAGATGATGAAATTCGAAAAGTATAAATGAGATAGGTTAGATTTTATGATTTCTTATAATATTGACCCTTTTTTATTGGATCAAGAAGGAAATAGTTAATAGATGAATGAAACAAGCTAACCATGCCTCTGGGGGTCTTAAATTAAGAGATAATTGATTTAAGTCAGAGTGGGCAAGTCAGACCTGTCAAGAACTCCATGTTTGGGAGTAAGTGCCTTGAGGAGGCTAACCCTTGTGCCTGAACAAAAAGGCATCAGAGGGAGGGTTGGGGAGGAATAAAGAAAGAGTATTTTATCTTCCTTAATCTTTCCCCCTTCTATTGGCCACATAACTGGAGATACTGGACCAGTAGCAGCCAGGAGTAGCAAAAGACACACTGAGGACAAAAATGGACCCAGATGGACATAGAAAGATTCAAGAGGGGAAGTTCCAGGGAGTGTAACCTCACAGCAGACAGAATACCAGCTATGGATGCTAGAAATGCATCATCCTTAGAGCCCAGAAGAAAGTTACATCTAAAGGGAACTTCATGAAGATGTTATGAAGAGAGAAAGGGATTTTCACTAACCTTTGTGAGTTGTGAGATACTCCTTTGCCACACATGGTCCCTACACGGTGGCCTACCACCTCTGCTACTGCAGGGGGAGAAGGTGTCCCAGGTTTGGGTGGACTGCTCTTTTTAGGAGTGATTATTCTTGCTATGAGTGTTTAATAAATAGCTTTTATAAAATGTAATTCAATGGGGATCACAATGTTGGGAATCTCATGAACAGTCATGTCCATCAAGGTAATCCATAGAATACTGAGGAGAGTAGTAGGCAGCCAATCTGGGATCCCTCACCTGTGACTGAAGTTCCAACTGGGTGGGTGAACCCACAGAGGGTACTGCACACATAATTTCTTTTAATGTACACACAAACAATTGAACTTCTAGCTACGAGATGATCAATAATCAATTGATCAAAATTGATGATAAAAAATCAATAAACATTTATTAAGGGCCTACAATGTCCCAGGGAAAGTGCTAAGCACCTGGGATACAAAAGAGATAAAAGGCAGTTACTATTCTCAAAGAGTTATTTTTCTAAAGGAAACTAATCTTTTCTTAAATTAAAGTCAGTTTTCTATTTATATATGACTCTTTGACTTTTGCCTCTATTATTCTACTCAGATATAATATTATTAAAATGATTTCAAAAGAAATCTGCTTTAATGAGAGTTGATTAATAATTAAAATATGAAAAAATGAAAAAGTACATAATGGAATAATACCATTTTGGGATTGCCACCATTTCTTTTTTCTATCTGGTTCAAATGTTGTGATGACATTCTCGATTGTATGGCTGTTGCCTTGTGTATATGGATTGTATGGATATCTAGAATCACAAATGAAACATTTTTGTTCACCCTAGAAAACAAAACAAGTCAAGTTAAGAACAGAAATATAATTACTTACTGTAGAACTAAATTAAAAAAACAAGCAATGTCTATGTTTATTGTCTTCTGATCTATCTAAAAATACAAAAATGAGATGAAGTAATAAAACATTTTTCCACCAGTGGTTACTTAATTAGAATAACAAAGTGAACTCAAATCTAACTTTTGCATTTTAATGGTTTTGTGCATTTTTTTTGCCTGAAAAATGAATTTATATGGAACTGTTGCTCCCAGACACAATAGACATGAGAGAAGGAAAGTAGTTTAAAATGAGAACATGTATTTCCAGTACTAGAATCATTTCCTTTATTTTTGACTGCAGTAACTTGACTTGAAAGGTAGTCAAAACAACTCATATTTTCTCTCTCAGATCTTTCAAACAGAACATTTGGAAGAAGCTTTTGAAACTAATATTTTTATGTAAAGTGTGTAATTCTTATTGTTAGCTTCTGGGATCTGTTCTCAGTGGCCTTCCTCTCTGCTATATCCTGTAAGGATCTCGAGTCAATTTATTTCAAGTCAATAAACATTGATTAAGTCCCTACTATGCTATGTCACTGGAAACACAAAGACAAAAACAAGAACAAAAACAAATCAGTCTTTTCTCTTCTGGAGATTTCATTCTATAGTTAGGAAAAAGATAATATAATATAATATAATAGGATATAATAGGATATAATATGATAGATATAATATGATATAATATGACATAATATGACATAATATGACATGATATGATATGATACGATATGATATAATACAATACAATACAATATAATGCAGTACAGTATAATATAATACAGTACAATACAATATAATGTAATATAGTGTAATGTAGTGTAATGTAACATAATGTAATATAATATAATATAAATATAACATGCAATAGATAGATAAATGCAAGATAATTTGAATAGAGAAAAATATCCTAATATCAGGACCATTGAGATAATGGATATGAAAGCCCTTCGGAAAGTATAAAATACTATTCAAATGTAGTGTAATGGTAAGAATAACAATCATTGTTGTAGCCCATGCCACAGAATCTCAGGAACCCAGCTCTTGGTTCAGTCTTCGGGCATCCCACACATCTCTCTTTGACTCATGTCCCTACCCAAAATTTCTCCGGGGACTATCAAAATATTGTTAAAATCTCAGATGAACAGTGCAAGAGTAAACACACGTGCATTCACTGATCCTATATGCCTCTAGACTCTAGAAATAGCTATGGGGATTTACTTGTAAAGCAAACATAGCCAATTCTAACTTTGCTTCAGAATACAAGGTGCTATGATCATTAAGCTTCATTTTCCCCCCCATAGTCAATCAATCATTTATCACCCCTGGATGAATGTCTTGCCTCTGTTGTTTTGAAGCCTTTAAAAGGTTTTGCTCCTGAATATACATATGAAAAGAAGGGAATGTGGACAAGCTAGTATGATCACAGGGTCATCCTGCCTTAGAGTTAAAGTCATTTAGTCTAGCAATTGAGGAAACTGATAGGGAGGGAGGAAAAATGACTTGCTCAGAGTCACTCAGAGAATAAATGGCAGATTCAGGATTCAAACTCAGAAGTAGTACTCTTCCACTACCACAGAAAGCAGCATCCCGTTCCCCTGGTCTTACTTTGTCTCTGTGCCTTTCCATGACTACTGCTCTACACACGAGACTGGAATGAATTTTGAAATTGGTACTTTGGGTGACCCCTAAACCCCTAAGATTTTTGACAGTTTATCTCTACACGTATGATGACTAGGTATTATGTATCTTCAGAGATTAGAATCAAGAGGAAAAGAGAATGCTCACCTGAAGCTAGAATGAGCTATCCAACAGATAGAATTAAACCCTTCCACTGGGAAGTTCAGGTAAAAACCAGGATTCTAAACCTTTTTTTTTAAATTTCAGTTCTTTGATGAAACCCATGCAATTGTTTTCAGAATAATGTTTTTAAATGAATAAAATACATAAGATTATAAGTGAAATCAATTATATTGAAGTATAATTATCAAAGCATTTTTAAAAGCCAAGTAAATGACCCCTGAATATAGAAAGATATACTTGAACAGGAGGGCACTAGCTATTTAGCTAAGAACCACTGCACCCCCCCACCTGTATTCTTTGTTCTAAAAAGCTTGGTGCTTGGTGCAAAGAATTTTTTCCAGAAGATTAGATAACTATTAGCCTACATGTTGAAGGGAATAAGAGAGGTCTCTCCTTTACAGGAAGAAAACTGGTATTTTTTTCCCCCAAAGGTATTAATCCTATGGATTTTCTCAGCCTCAGCTTCTCCACCTGTAAAATGGGTATAGTACCTCCCTCACAGTGTTATGAGGATTAAATAAAATATTAAATGTTGAGCATTATCTTTGCAGACCTTGAGGTATTCAATAAAAGTTACTTCTTATCATCCTCCTCCTCCTCTTCTTCCTTCTCGTCATAATCATCATCATCATCATCGTCATTGTCATCGTCATTGTCATTGTCATCATCATCATCACCATTTCATTCTACCTCATCTTTTTTTCTTTAATGGAGTTTAGATGGAACCAGTCCTGGGACAAATGTTTATCCTAATATTATTCCTTCATCATTATCATTGTTGTGGCTGCCATTATCATCCTTGCGTTCACATTTGGGCTCCATGCTCCTTGTGGCCTTGCTTATATGATCAATATCCAGTCTGGTTGCAGACGAGTGTTCTTTTTGTTATCAATGGTGCCTATATCTGGAACGTTCCTCAAGGTTCCTTGTTATCACCCCCAAATGCTTTTTGTTAGGCCATTATTAACCAAGCACAAAGTGCTAGATGACCACTCAGAAATTCGGAGAGGAGATAATCTCTACCCTCACAGAGCAAGACTCAAACAAAATGACTGCATTAGGAAAGCTATAACTGCTTTTCCTTGGGAAGGATCTTTCCAGTGTTTACACCTGACTTAGAGTTTTCTTAGTAGTCTCTTTCCAATTGTAATTACAGTTCACATTATATGGGTAGTTCTCTAAGGCCTTCGGTGGTCCGTGAGTTATTTGCTTTTGATTATGTAGAGGATGATGGTAAGGGGATTATGAGAAAGAATGCTACAGCTCCTAATGAATATAACAGAGATTATGGAAAAATAGAGTATTAGAATTCTACAGGGCCTTGTCTGGTCAATCAACAAGGATTTATTAGGCAATAGCTTATTTGTCAAGCACTGTGCTGGGCTTTGGAGGTACAAGGATAAAGAATAAAATGATGCTTCCTTACAAGAAGTTTACATTCTAAGTGGGGAGACAAGTGAGTGTGAAATATGTGTAGCCTAAATATAAAGTTAATCGATACAGAATGGTTAGCTATAAGGCAGTTTTTAAGGATGGACACTAGCAGCTGAGGGAGTCAGAATAGGCTTGATACAGTGGATGGTGCTTGCCCAAATTGCATCTTAAAGGAATAGTGGTATGTTTATGAGAGGAAGATACCAAAAGAGTGTTCCATATGCAAAGGACCGCCAGTGCAAAGACACAGAGTCAGGGGATAGAGTGGCATGTATAAAGAACAGAAAAACCAGTTGAACTGGAAGAATGTGGGAGGGAGAATAATGTCCAATGAAGTTGAGAACTTAGGTGAGGGCCAGGCTGGCTTTAAAAGTGAAGCAGAGGAGTAGTGTGTGTGTGTGTGTGTGTGTGTACATACACATACATACATATATACCTATACATGCATATTTATACATATATATTTATTTTATAGGCAATAGAAAGTCACTGGAATTGACTGAATAGGGGAGTCCCATACGCATGTATGTGCTTAAGGAAAATTATTTGAGCAGTAGCATGTAAAATTGGTGGGGGTAGGAAGAGACATGAGCCACGGAGATCAGTTAGGAGGATATTGTAATAACCTAGATGAATGGTGATAAATGGTGGAGGTCATCCAACTTGAAATGTAAGTTTCCTCCTCAACATGCCCACTGAGTGGTTCTCCAGTCCTCCTTGAGGAGTTCCAATAAAACAGTACTTATCTGGGCAGACCAAGTAAGTGGTTTCCTGAGATCCTTTTTGGCAATATAGTTAATAGATCTGTAACAAGGTGACTGGCAGATATATCAAGGATAATCAAGGAGCTGCCTGATCCATTGGACAGGAACACCTCTTATGGTACTGGTCATGTATGTGATGGGGCATATGATCTGGAAGGGGCAGAGCAAAAAACATACAGACTGGGATACTTCTTATGAAGGTAGACTTGTTTCCCTCCCTATGGAGCCAAAGTACACATGCCCAGTTCCATGAAAGTATCCCAGTTCAGGAGACCAGGGAGTTCTCTTGATTATCTTTGTGACAGAAAATTTCTACAATCAGAAACAAACTTTCAAACCTTGACTTCCCGTCTTTTTGGGTTAGAGTAATATTATGGTGCCAAAATCACTTTTTGCCAGGGGATGCTGGCTCTTGACAGCAGGAGAAAATGGTAGCAGCTCAGGCACAAAGATGGGTGCAGAAGTGTTAAGGTTTTGAAAAATAACATTGAATCACTATTTTTTTTTGTGAAGAAAGAAAGAAACTTCTTTCTCTGGTCAGAGATTGAGAACTGGAAGGGAACTTAGATGGCATCTAGTCCAAACCTGCCATTTCATAGGGAAACTGAGGCCCAAAGAAATGACTTGTCAACGGTCATTCGCGTGGTAACAGAAACAGGTTTTGAACTTAGGTCCTCTGACTCTAAGCCTAGAGACCATTCCACTGTACCTGGCTTCCTCTCTGATTTTACTGAATCTAGTCATGTGATGGACTTCCTGCTCTGTTCTTGACCCTGGAAATTTTCCTTTCCCTATGTGATTTCCAAGTTACAAGTACTTCCCAACATGAGAGTGGTGAGAAAGATACCGGAGTGGACAACCTGTAGCCTTGATGCCACATGTGGCCCTCTAGGTCCTCAAGTATGGCCCTTTGACTCTGTGAAGTTGGGATTCAGTTGAAGGGTCAGAGTTGAGGATTTAGAGGTCCATGTGTGGCCTCAATGCTGCAGGTTCCTCACCCCTGATCTAGGACCTCTTTTCAATCAGTAACAGTAACAGAAATCTGCTTCAAAGTAGAGAGTTTCCCAGCAATCAAATAGGATTTCTTCCTGCCCATATTCCATTTCATAGAGTTGCTGTGATTGCCTTAAGCCATTTAGGCAGGTTTGATCCTCTGGTCCCATTATAGGTTCAGTTTTACTCTGCTCCCAGTGCATAGTAGGGGAGGGGAGAGAGAGAGAGAGAGAGAGAGAGAGACAGAGAGAGAGAGAGCCTCTCCCCCTCAACTCTACTAGTCTGTGGGTGACTCCTTACCTGTTCAGACTGTAAGAGCTCCGGGCTGTACCTGGCTCCATGTCTGGCACTAAGTATACCTAACATATTGCTGGCACTCTTGGTAATTATAAAGGGCAATAATGCCACTACAGCAAAAAGGTGTTTTAAAATATTTACATCATGAATAGAAGTCGTCACTGTGGCAACACATTTTTTCACATCTTGCACCAAATCTTCTCCCTCTGAATTTTCAGGCCTTGACAAGCACTTCTTAGGGGAAGATGCATAGGGGAGATTATGGTATGTGAGAGATACATGTATATGCCATTGTTAATTTTGAAAAGCACATGGCCAAAAAAAAACTAGAAAGAGAAAGGAAACATACTAAATGATATATGATAAAGTTATGAGGGAAGTTTCTGTGAGCAGCTCATGACTTTTTTTCTTTATAATTATGCATGTAGCCTATTTTCAAATTCTTACAATGGTACTAATTCAGATGGACCAACTGGCTGGATGCTAAGACAAGTAGATAAAGCCACAATGGTTTACTTTTTCACTGTTACTGAACAACAGGCTTATAATATAATAGGGGAAAACAACCAAGATAATAGTTCTTTCTTGCCTCTTTCCCTCCATCTTACTGAGTTCGTAATCACAACCATGCTCTAGGTTTTTACTAAACAAGACCTGGAGTTTCGTAATTCTTGGGTAGTGTGACAAATATGGGTATGAAGCTAGGAAAACAGTTGAGGTGCTGGTGGTAGAGGTGGAAATCCATGGAACAGAATTAAAACACATTGCCTTTATTTTACCAAGTAGAATTGGGGTTCTTAACTTGGGGTTCATGAACTTATCTTTAAAAAATATTTTGATAACTGTACTTCAATATAATTGGCTTCCTTGGTGATCCTATTTTTTTATTTCTGCATTAAGAAACATGATTCTGAGAAGAGGTCTGTAAGCGTCACCAGAAAGGGGTCTGTGATGCACAAAAATTTAAAGACCCTGGAAATACAGCATCTTTCTCTATGTGGCTTTGCTTTATTTAGTTGCGGTTTGTCTTCAGTCCCACTTGGGGGTACAGTGGGGTTTTGAAATTTTTTCACTGTCATAGATTTGCCATAAAGAATTTTTGTGTTCATGGTCAATACTTAAACACACATGTTCATGGGTTCACAGCCACACACACCCCCTTGGTCCACTTCAAGGAAGCTGAGTAGTATGTTTGTAGACTGTACAAGAGGATAAGCAGTGAGGAATATAGTAGCTACTCTGGTCATCTTGAAGAATAACCTAGAAGTCCAGCCTGTCAGGGGAAAACTCGAATGAAGCCAGAATAATGCTGTAGTCAGGGGAATGAACTAGGTACCCAGAGGTACTTTTGAGGGACTTTGGGTAAAACATAGCCTACAGCATATGGAATACATTGAATTGCTTTCCATTTCCCCAAACTTATTATATATACCAAGAGTTAAAATTATGTCAGTGACTTAAACAATAAGAAACTCAGGTAGGAACTAATAGCCTTAACTTTATATAAAGGCAGCATATATAAACAATCCTCCTGTTTTGAGAAAGACAAGCAAATGCTTGTCTGTATTATACCAGCTGCCAGATTCCATTTGTTGCTGAAGCCTGTAATTCCATGCTCTGTCCCACAACAAGTCAAGTCTTTTCTCCCATTCTTTGGGTCCGTCGAGTTCTTTGTAAACCACAACAAACCCTAATTTCTGGCTTATAGCAATGTGAAGGTTCTGGTTTCTGAAGTCCAGGGTTTCTAAGTTAAACAGTTAGGACTGTTCATTTTGTTATGAGAATGGTTTGTGTTTATAGACTCATAAATAGGAAACTTTCAGCATCTGGCATAGATTACTGTCTTTTGTGGATATGTGCATCATCCTTATGGAATTGTATGTGTGTGTGTGTGTGTGTGTGTGTGTGTGTGTGTGTGTGAGAGAGAGAGAGAGAGAGAGAGAGAGAGAGAGAGAGAGAGAGAGAGAGAGAGAGAGAAAGTTGCCCATAATTTCTGGGAACAACATTCAAATTGCATGTTACTTCAAAGAGAAATACAATAAAAAAGTTTTTTTTTAAATTTCCAAAGCTGTTTTCAGGACCTGGACCATTGCTACCTCTTGCTACTTTGTGCCAATGGGGGATTAGGATTTTGACAGAAAGCAACAAACCATAATGAATAGAATTCTGAAATTGGAATCAGAAAGAACAATAATCATTTCCTAGCTGTATGATCACCACAAGCCTCTTTTTCTCCCTGGAGAATATAGGTATATATAGGTATAATTACAGCTGTAGTACTTATCTTGTAGGGTTATTGTGAGGCTCAAACAATATACTATATGTAAAGCATATTATAAACTTCAAAGCACTATATAAATGCCAGTTATTATTATTATTATTATTATTATTTCAGATAGAAAGTGTACATTTCTGTCACCAAAACTTGATAAATGTTGGATTCCCCTGACTCTTGCTGGTCCTAACAGTGCACCCTGCTAGTATTCTCCCCTCTGAAACTACCTTCCATCTTCTCTCTCTCTCTCTCTCTCTCTCTCTCTCTCTCTCTCTCTCTCTCTCTCCCTCTCTCTCTCTCTTCTCTCTCTCTGTCTCTGTCTCTCTCCTCTTTCTATCTCTCTCTGTCTTCCCTCCCTCCCCCCAAATAAGATGACTGTGCTAGAAAAAAGGGTTCATGAAGAAAAATGAAATGAACAACTCTTGTCTTGACTACTTATGATTAAGAATGGTCCAATCCCTGACACCTGCCCCTCAATTTTTCTATGTTATCTATGATAGGTAATCAATCAGACTCCATATGAAGAGTTCTGGTAACAGGAAAACTCACAATAGGAGTGAAAAACCATAGAAACATAAGCAATTCGTGCGAAATTAATAAATTATCCAAATAGTGTTGTGTGGTAAAAAAGTATACTGGTCATAGAGCCAGAAGATCTGTATTCAATTCCTGGCCTAAACATTTGCTAGATGTGTGATCTTGGGCAAGACATTGAAGTTCCCTGAGCTTCAGTTACTCATCTGTAAAATGAGGGCAATAATCTTTGCACTACCTGTATCATGGAACTGTTGTGGGGAAAGTAGTTTATAATCTTCAAGGAGCTTTAGAAATATGAATTCTTATTTTTTTTGCTTTTTTGGAGGGCAGTTGGGGTTAAGTGACTTGTCCAAGGTCACATGGCTAGTAAACATTAAGTGTCTGAGGCCATATTTGAACTCAGGTCCTCCTGACTCCGGGGCTAGTGCTCTATTCACTGCACCACCTAGCCACCCCTATAGAAATATGAATTCTTGCTATTTCTTTAGGGTCCAATAAATGTGTTTGATTAAAAAAACACCCTTTACATAAATGGCATAAAGATGATCAAATAAAACCTCTGTTTTAAAAGAACACTTTCTGTGATGTTAAATGCTTCTGGCGTTAGATGAAAAAGAAGGCACAGCAAAGGAATCTGTTGCTACTGAATCTAGACTACTATGGAAACTCAATTACTGATTCAGCTCAGATACCACTTCTTCAGTTTAGGCTTCTCCAATCCCTTCATCTGAAAGTGTTCTCTCCCTCCTCAAATATCCCTTGGGCACCTTATCTAAGCCGACCTTTACCCAGCTGCCAGTGATATTTCTAAAGCATAGGTCTGATCATGTCATGCCCTATCTTTAGAGTCAAATAGAAACTCTGACATTTAAAGCCTTTCACAACCTACCTTTACAGCCTCATTGCCTATTATTTCCCTTCATGTGCTCCGTGGTCCTGCCAACTGGCCTCCTTTCTGCTCCTCAGATGAAACATTCCATGTCTTTTCTCTATATTTTTAGATTGGCTGGAAATGTTTGGAAAGCACTCTCTCCTTTCCTTTGTCTTTTAGAATCCCTAGTTTCCTTCAGCTCAAATCAGGTGGATTTCAGAAAAACCTGGAAAGACTTAAATGAACTGATGTTGAGTGAACAGAACCAGGAGAACATTGTACACATCAACAGCAACATTGTGCAATGATTTAGACTTAGCTCTTCTCAGCAATACAATGATCTTTGACAATTCCAAGAGACTCATGATGGAAAATGCTGTCCTCATCCAGAAAAAGAACAATGGAATCTGAATGGAGATTGAAGCAGACTATTTTCTCATTTTTTTGTTTTTTTCTTTTTTGCATTTTTCCCCTTTTGTTCTAATTCTTCTTTCACAACATGACTAATGTGGAAATATGTCTAATATAGTTGTACATGTATAGCCTATATCACATTGTAGGTAGAGGAGAGGGAGGAGGAAAATTTAGAACTAAACATCTTATAAATGTGAATGTTGAGAATTTAAAATAAATGAATAAATTTTTTAAATTCTTTTTTTATAAGGGATGACTCTTTGGGAGAGGAAGGTATATTAGGAAAAACTATGGTAATATTAAAAAAAACTTTAATAAAAACTGTTTAAAAAACCCTCAGCTCAAGTGCCACCTTTCCTAATATTCCCACATGTTAATACCATCCCGTTATTGTATTTGTTTTGTATATATTTTGCACGTATTATATGTCTTTACTTCTTACAGCACGTAATCTAGAAGGTAGGGAGAGTTTCATTTTTGTCTTCATATCCTCAACACCTAGGACAGTGCTTGATGGTAAGCACCTAAAGAATGCTTGCTTAATTGATCATCTAATTGACCTGTCCTTTGCCTACTTAATTGACTGGCTTTTGTTTTTCTTGAACTCATTTTTTTCTTTTTTTTGGAAAAAGGGGATAGACGATGAGAAAAAACTCTTGGTAGAGATGTATTGGACAAAACAAAAACTCATTTGAGTAATTTTTCAGTTGTGTCTGGCTTCATGATTCCATTTGATGTTTTTCTTGGCAAAGCTATTGAAGTGGTTTTCCACTTTTTTCTCCAACACATTTTATACCTGAGGAAACTGAGGCAAGCAGAGTTAAGTGACTTGCTCAGGGTCACACAGCTAGTAAGTGTCTGAGGCTGATTTGAACTCAGGAAAATGAGTCTTCCTGACTGCAGGCTTACGCACTCTATCCACTGGTCCACCTAACTGCCAAAAACCAAAATAACGCAAAGCAAAGCAAAGCAAAACAAAACAAAACAAAACAAAAAATAGAAAGGCATAGAGCAAAAAAGACTTTCCAATGTAGTATACAGTAAATCGACTCTTTCCTATCTCCATGATGGTGCTAGATAACCAGTCAGTCAACAAGCATTTTGAATTTACACTGTGCTAAGCACTGGGAATACAAAGAAAGGCAAAAACAGTCTCTGACTTGAAGGAATTCACATTCTAATGAGAGAAAAGAACATGGAAATAACTAGGTACATGCAAGATATATGTAGAGTAGATGGAAGGTAATCAGAGCAAAGGCTACAGAGAACTAAAGTTCATCATGATGACCCAGAGGCACTTCAGGATCATTCATTAAGGGAAGATTTAATTAAGTTCATTATACTGGTCTCACTAAGATAGTAAAGTAGGGCAGTGGATTTTAGAAGAATTTTCTTTTTGTAAAATTTAAAAAATTTTAAATTTCTTTTGTCTTTATTAATTTGGTTACTTTTAATGTGTAAGATTTAGTTCCACAATTCCTTGAGTTTCAAATTTTCTCCCCTTTCCTCCCCCCCCCCCCATGGTGGCATGCAATCAAGCATAGGATATGCAAATATCTTCACATTAGACTTTAGTCAGGTTGTAAAGAAGGATTATAGTCAATGAAATGAACAATGGGAAAGAGGAGACAAAACCAAACAAGAAAAAGAAAGAGCAGGTAGTTTGCTTCAGTCTGCATTCAAACTCTGTAGTTCTTTCTCTGAATGTAGACATCTCTTTCCATCATGAGTCTTTTGGAGTTGTCTTATAACCTTGCATTGCTGAGAAGAGCCCACTCTATCAAAGCTGGTCATCACACATACGTTGTGTCTGTAATTGTGTACAAATTTCTCCTGGTTCTGCTCTTCTCATACAACATCAGTTTGTATAAGACTCTCCAAGTAAGTACGAAATCCATCTGCTCCTCATTTCTTATAGCACAATGATATTCTATTTTTCAAGAAAATTATTTTATTGACTTGTTTACTTTTAGGTTACAAGATTCAGTTCCAGAGTCACTTGAGTTTCAGATTTTTCTCCCCTTCCTCCCCACCCCCCACATCTGCCATGGTGGCATACAATCATATATAGGATCTGCAAACTCTTTCCCATTGTACAATAGTCTGGTTGTATAGGTGTTATAGCCAATGGAGTGAACAGTGAGAAAAGAGAAACAAAAGCCAAACATAGAAAAGAATGATAGCATGCATTGCTTCAGTTTCCTTCTAACCTTTGATCTTTCTGGATCTTTCTCTGAATTTAGACATCTCCTTCCATCCTGAGACTTGTAGAGTTGTCTTTTAACTGTGCAATGCTGAGAAGCGTCCAGTTTTTCAAAATCAATCATCACACATATGATGTATCTGTGACTGTGTACAAATTTTTCCTGGTTCTGCTCTTCCTACTCAGCATCAATTTGTATAAGCCTCTCCAGGTAATTATGAAGTCAATCTCTTTCCCATTTCTTATAGCACAATAATATTCCATCACATTCATATACCATAACTTGTTCAGCCA